>CM040621.1:74663901-74783901 GCA_022817965.1 Solanum lycopersicoides | reverse complement strand
AATAAATTTATTCATACAACTAGGACCAATTTACTTCTTTTTATCTTAAAAATAGATTCTTTTTTATATTATTATTAAATATTAAATAATCATTAATAATTAAAATTTAATAAAATTTTCCACTAATAATTTGACTTGAAGATTAAATAATATTTTTAAAATTTGTGGTTTTGAATTATGCATTTATAAAACATTTAAATTTGTGTTTTGTTTTACTTTTATAGCATTAAATATTTGATGTGGCGAGTTGAAATTTGATTTTCTATAAGAAAATAACCTTTATAACTGCTTAACATCAATATATCATGACATAAAAATGTAGTTAATCATAACTATTAGAATAACATTATAACAAAAAAGTTATATCGAAATATATTTCATATATTACTTTTGATTTAATCATTATGACGTTTGAAATATCCGCGCAACGCGCGGGTACGAATACTAGTACTTTTTAATACTAGCAAATAATTCTTAATAGCAAAATAATTTTCTTAAAAATTATTTTATTTTTAATAATAATAAATAGATTTTTTTTGAATAACCTAAAAAGAAAAGTGAAATAAACTCTTTCTTTGATGATCATATTCAACTTACACGAGGATATATATACATACAGAGACTAACCAAGAGTCCTAGTTGATTACGGTACAGAGACAACAAAGTCTAAACAAACTAGGATACCAGAAACCAAGACATAGTTGAACTCGTCTATGTCATCGTCATCATCCCCCTCAAGTTGAGCAGGGTGCTGAACCACTGTCAACTTGAACTTCAATTCATGAAATCGTTACTTCGACAATGGCTTAGTCAACAGATCAGCTATCTGATCATGTGTGTTGACATAACGAACCACAAGAGTTTTAGCGCGAACCTTGTCTCGAACAAAATGAAAATCAATCTCCATGTGTTTTTTACGAGAATGAAAAATAGGATTGGCAGTCAAGTATGTAGCATTGAGATTATCACACCAAAGAATAGGAGTAGAAGAGGTGAAACAACCAATCTCACGAAGAAGGAACTCAACCCAAGTGAGTTCAGAAGTTGTAGCTGCCAGGGCCCTATACTCAGCCTCAGTACTCGATCTAGAGACAACACGCTGCTTCCGTGAAGACCATGAGATCAAGTGGTTGCCAAGATATATGGCAAAGCCAGTAGTAGACTTTCGATCATCCATATCGCCACCCCAATCAGAATCTGTGAAACCATGAAGTAGGGTGGTTGAGGTATGTGATAAGAATAAACCATAAGCAGATGTAGATTTGATGTATCGCAAAATCCGCTTCACTGCCACCCAATGACTGTCCATAGGACAATGCATAAATTGTGAAACTTTATTTACTACGTATGCTATGTCGGGACGAGTGAATGTCAAGTATTGTAGGGCACCAACTATACTATGATACAAAGTAGGATCACTAAAAGGAATTCCACCAGAAGAGGAAAGCTTCGAAGCTGGGGAAATGGGAGTAGTAACAGGACTACACGAGTTTATCTGTGCTTGGCGAAGAAGATCAGTGACATACTTGTGTTGCGATAGGAATAATCCTTCCTTCGTCCAAGTTGCTGCAATACCCAAGAAATAGGACAATGTGCCTGAATCACGGACGACAAACTGAAATTGAAGTTGAGCAACCAAAGCCTTGATATGTACATGGTTATTGCCCATCACTAAAATATCATCCACATATATCAAAGCAGAAAATTTTGTCACCTGGAGTGGACATATAAAATAGAGAGTTATCAGTCTTAGAAACCATGAACCCAAGTGAAAGAAGAGCATCAGTGAGGCTCTTGTTCAACATTCGAGGCGCCTGTTTGAGACCATAAAGAGAGCGCTTAAGTAGGCAGACACGATTGGGATGAGAGGGGTCAATAAAAGCAGGAGGCTGAGACATATATACCACCTCATCTAAGTGTCCATGAAGAAAAGCATTGGATATGTTCAGCTGCGTTATATGCCAACCATTAGTCACTGCTAACGAGAGTAACAAACGAATAGTAGTTGGCTTAACAACTGGACTAAAGGTATCCACAAAATCAACCCCAGGTCGTTGATGATATCCTTTTGCAACGAGACGGGCCTTGTAACGTTCTAAGGAACCATTAGCTTTCAATTTTATTTTAAATATCCAGCGACAACCAATGATATTTTGCGACGAAGATGGAGGAACAAGTTGCCATGTGCCATTCTGTATTAAAGTGTTATACTCCTCAGCCATAGCACTACGCCAATGTTTAGTCTAGCTTGAGTATAACATGTAGGTTCCTCAAATGAAGGAGTAACAACATACATGGAAAATAGTTGTTGCGGCTTCAACGAACCTGCTTGAGACCGAGTAACAATTCGTCGAGCAGGTGTTGAAGGCAACTGAGATGGAATACAATCAGAGGCACCAACTGGCAAGTCACATTTAGAGAGGTCAGCACACTGAGAAATTGCATTAACTGAAGAGTGAGTCGGTAAAGGTTGCAAAGTTCCAGATGTAATTGAAGGGGTTGTAGGTAGAGAACCAACTTGATTGGATGGTGAATGTGGCTGGGAGGTAGGCAAAACTGGAGGTGGAGAAGGAACTGTTGGTGATGTAACTGGAAGTTGGAATATGAGAGGATTGTTGGAGGCATTGGTTGATGTTTCGGGCACCATAGCATCCTGTGATGAAAAAGGAAGCACACTTTCATAAAAAATGACATGCCAAGATACAAAAAATTTGGAGGAAATAGGATCAAAACATTTGTATCCTTTATGAATTTTACATATCCCAAGAACACTTAAGGTTTTGAACGAGGTGATAATTTGTCCTTCGTATACGGACGCAGCTAGGGAAAGCAAAGACAACCAAACATGCGCAAAGAGAATAATCTGGTTCAATTCGAAATAGTACCAAAAAAGGAGATCGATTTTGCAATCTAGGCGTAGGTTAATATATTAATGGTGTAGACTGCAGTTTCAAAAGCATTATCCAAAAATGAGAGGGAACGTTAGCATGATGTAGTAATGTTCTACCAGTTTCCACGATATGCCTATGTTTACGTTCAGCACAACCACTTTGTTCGGGTGTATAAGGACAAGAAGAGCGTTGTGTAATGCCATTATCACGTAAGTAACTTGTCAAAGCTTGAAACTCACCACCCCAATCAGCTTGAAAAGATTTAATTGGACAACCAAAATATTTTCAACCAAGGTACGAAATTGGATAAACACAACGAGGAATACAGACTTAAAGTGAAGAAAATATATCCACGTATATTTACTAAATTGATTGAAAAAGATCACATAATAACGACAACCTTCATTAGAAACAACTGGGGCAGGACCCCAAACATCTGAACAAATTAAATCAAGAGGTCTGGAGGCCTGAAAACTAGACTCACTAAAAGGGACCTTATGACTTTTGCTAACAGCACATGTAGCGCATAAACTAGAAGATTTACTAGACTTTAAAACAGTTGATGGTAATGCTTGACGAACGGTAGGATATGATGCATGAGCCAAACGAGCATGCCAAACACCGAGAGAAGTTGCAAAGCAAGCTGGAGATGATAACTTTGTAACTGGAAGTGAATATAGTCCTCTGCTACTCAACCCTTTGTGTAGTGGTGCCCTCATTGCCAAGTCCTTAATCAAAAAATGGTTAGGAAAAAATTCAACAGAAACATTATTAGATTTGGTAAAAGAATTTATGGATACCAAGTCTTGAGTAGCAGTAGGAACATGAAGAATATAGTCAAGTGTAAATTTTTTTGCTGAAGCCATAATAGAACTTTTACCTATATGAGAAATTGGTAGTTTAGAGCCATTACCTAAAGTTACCTCCTCTGGACCTTGATATTCAGAGTGAATTCCAAGATTATTAAGGTTAGCTGTTAGATGATGCGTGATGCCACTATCCATCAACCAATCTTGGGTAGGTGAGGGTTGGGTGTTTGATAGGTTGGAGACGGGTCTGCCAAAAGATCAAGTTTCATTGAGTGTTCTAGGTGACGGACATACTCGTGCTATGTGACCTTTTCCTTCACAATTGTGACAAACAATGGGTGATGCATCAGTGACGGAAGACTTCATATTAGAGGATGGAGTATTGTATAAATAACCATTATTTTGAGCCATCTGAGAGTAACCATGATTCGATGAGCGACCACGGCCTCTATTACCTCTACCTCTACCACGGCCACGATTGGTAGCAACTGAGGTATGGGTAAATTGTGTTGTTGGTGCTATGACATTAAGAGCCTCATCTCTTTTCAATTGTCGTTCTTCATCCAACAACAATCCAAATAAAACATCAAAAGAAATATCTTCTTGACGCGATTCAAGTGATTGTGTAAAGGGACGATAGGTTGGTCTCAAACCAGCAACAATGAATTCTACCAAATCATCATCAGCAAACTCACGAATTTGTGGCTTGGAACCAGATGCATAGGCAGCCACAAGTTTGCTCCACTCTTTATGAGCCGTCTCTGCACCAACCAGTTGAGGTAAAATACCTTCTGAGACTGAGGCAACAATCCAACTTAACACAAGTTGATCTTGTCTTAGCCAAACATGGTACGAGGGATTAGGCTGATCACCAGTCAGAACCTGATCCGGAATCACTGCACTACCATCGATATGATGACCAAGACCACACCCTCGAACCATCGGAAGAAATTGTGTCTTCCACAATAAAAAATGTGAGGAGGTGAGTTTAACTGGTAATTGGTGTGCGAGATTTGGTGACGGTAAAGGCATATTAGTGAATGAGGTTTGTGTAGTTCCAATCAAATTTGTTCCTAACAATTCAGAGGCTGTGGAGATATTATCGTCCATCGCCATTGGAGTTAGTTCTCTGTTTTTCTGTTTCTTTTTGGGTTGTTTTAACCTCTTAGGGCTCCGATACCATGAATAAACTCTTTCTTTGATAATCATATTCAACTTACACGAGGATATATATACATACATAGACTAACCAAGAGTCCTAGTTGATTACGGTACAGAGACAACAAAGTCTAAATAAACTAGGATACCAGAAACCAAGACATAGTTGAACTCGTCTATGTTATCGTCATCAAAAAGTATGTCATAGCAAATTGTACATAAAATAGGAAGAAAGGATCTTGATGTTAACCAGATAAATCCAAAATGTCTTTAACACTATTTAGGTTTAAGTCGTGAAACATGTTGTTCACCAGCCATACTCCTAAATCCTAATTGTCCTACATGAATTACTCCCATAAGCAACACATCTACTGGTATTTGGTTATAAATAAAAAAATTTATTTAAAATTTCAAATTGAAATTAGAATTGTGTTTTGACGATTTTCTTTTAGAAAGAATATTTATAAGAATTGGAGTGCATGGTTTTGTAAATATGATTTGAAATACAGCCAAATCATTCAAGTTAGCTAACGTATCTGAAATATACAATCAAATATGTTCTAAAAGAGTATTTTTTTTTGTTAAAATAATGCCATAGATTAGATTATATATACGAGCTACTACAACCTAATACAAATATTTTCATTTTATTTGTCTCATAATGCCATAGTCTCTATTATTATTTTCATTTTAAATTGTCTCTATTAATTTTTTTTTCTAAAATCCATGTAGGCACCACATAGATAATATTATGTGGGAATATGGAGACTTAACAGATGAAGGATAAATATAGCCTTAAAGTTGGATAACAAGGGTAAATATATCAAAAAAAAATGATGAAGAGCAAAAATGATCCTTTTCTAAGAATACGTGGGTAAATATGACCCACTTCCGTTTATAAATCTATAAAATGAAGAAGTAAAATGTTGACAACTGTTCAAAGTTTCTTCTCCTCTATTTTAAAATAAAAATTGTCTTCAATATCTCTTTCAATTTCGAGGAATATTTGAATGTTGTAGAATTGATATCTACAAAATATATATGTAGTGATTAGGGGTGGTGTACATGATCGGGTTGGTTCGAGTTTTTCAAATATCAAATCAAATCATTTTGTATAAAAATTTTAAATTTATAAATCAAATCAAACTAATAAAATTCGGATTTTTTCCGGATTTTTCAACCTCGGGTTAGTTCAGATTTTACAAATACCAAACCAAACCATGTTGAATTTTTAAATTTATAAATCAAACCAAATAATAAACCTCGATTTTTTTTTCCAGATTTTTGGATTTTTTGGTAAAGTTTGCATACAAACATATAATTAACTTGTGATTCAAATATTTCTTTAGTCCAGCCAAATTACATATCTAAGGTGTTTCTTAAAAAAATAACACAAAATATGAGATGAGTATTGATGACACAAAAATATTCAATTAAAAATAATAATGAAATCATCATATAAAATATATATTGTAAAGTTGTTGAAAATGATCATAATTTAAAAGTAGTAAATCATGCTAAAATAAGTTTAATAAGTATTAGTTACATTACTAAATATTTAAGAAAAATTAAAATTAGATTATGTATTTTAATTATCTAAACGAATGTAAAACTAAATACAAATATTCAATATTATTGTCATTCTTAGTGTTGAATTGATTTTCTTTTTGCATGAGTATTAATTTGATTTTGAATTGAGTTTCATTATAATTATCAATTATGAACTATAATATTTATTGGACCATTCCGAATTTTAAGTTTTAGACTTGAAATAATATATTAAAAGATAAAACTATGAAATAGTATAAGAAATATTTTAAAATTATATCAAATAAATATTTTTATGTACAAAATAATTTTTAAAATAACATATATAATGTCGGGTTGGTTTGGTCTGGGGTTGACTTTTTTAGTTAAACCCAAACCAACCCAAATATTGTCAGGATTTTTTTCCAATACCAAACCACTAGTCGGGTTTTTTTCGGATTGACTGGATTTGCGATTTGATTTGATTTTCGGTTCGATTTTGTACACCCCTAGTGACATAATGTAGAGCTCCAACAATGAATTTATGAGTTTAATTTTATGAGATCAATATATATATGGAGTGTAGAGCTACTTTGATATCTTAATGAAGGTTAAAGTAGCACTTTTATTTTTCTGAGTAGCTGATTTTAATTAAGAGTAACTTTCACATATAGCAAACACAAAATCATATTTGTATATTATAGCTATATTTTGCATAATTGCGCTCCATAGCAAACTTTGCTATGTTATTTCGCTATACATATATACAAATTACAGTTGTTGTTTCTCTATTCATATACACATAAGGTTGCGGCTACTATACATATATACAAAAGAAGCAATTGTATAATATATTTTGGTATACATATACAAAAGAATCAATTGTATAATTCGTGTTTGTATAAAACGAGAAAGAGAGAAAGACAAAAGAAAATAAGGCACGGAAAGATCGTATTTGTATAATCATCTATAAGTGTATAGGAAGAAAATATATGCATTTGTATTTGTATATTCAATTTTCTCTCGCTTTATACAAACACAAATGCAGTGTATACATTTGTATTTGTATAAAGCAAGAAAGGCGAGTGAGAGTGTGAGCGACACCTGGGAGAGTGGCAAGCGACATATGGGAGAGTGGCGAGCGAGATCTGGAGAGGAGAGAGAACCAAAAATATATGTATATATATAATTTTCTCTCGCTTTATACAAACACAAACACATTTTATGCTTTTGTTTTTGTAAAAAAGTGAGAGACTCGAGCGAGACTGCCAGAAAAAGGAGAGTGGAGAGCGAGATTCCACCAGGGAGAGAGATGAAAATAACAACAATTTGCTATGGGGTACAATTAAATCAAACTATAGTTATAACATTTAATTTAAATTAATAGTTTACTATTATATACAATTTTCCTTTTAATCTTTCATTGTCTTAGCTGATTTTTGTTTATTTCTTTCTTTATTTTGGGTTGTGCTTTTGGACCAGACCCTTGTAAATAGTTGTTGTTAATTTTCAATAATAGGGTCGTGGAACCCATCTTTGATTTTAAAAAATAATAATTAATCTTTCATTGTATATATGTTAGATTTTTTTAATATTTCATCTGATGTTTGGTACCTATATTTGAGTTCGAATGGTTCAAATAGCGTCGTATAAAGCCTCATTCGGGGAAAATGCTCTCTATCAAGGATTTTTCTAAACCCACATATTGAACCTAAAACATCTGATTAAGGAAGGAACAACCCCAACCACAAGGACAGCGCAAAAATATTGGGGGCTTAAAGTGAAACTTAATAGAGCGATTCCAATATATATATTTTTCATCATATATACTTTTATTTAAAATCTAAGCAATATGTGTATTTAAAAAAAATCAAGTCTTTTTATTTGATCGAGTATTTTCATTAGATCATTATCTTCTACTTGTATTATTTCTCCTAACACTTTTAATTCAAAAAATAAATCTAAACCATCAATATCAGAATAACTATTACGTGTTAAATAAAGTTTAAGGTTAAAACAAAGTTTTTAAATTTTTTTATTATCTAGTGATCTCAATTTTTTCTACTAAATAAGAAATCATATTTTTTTTCATAATTTTCAATTGATTCAAATTTATTTTGTTATGAAAAAAATAGTTTGATCGATTATATATATACTAGATGGTAAATTGGTATTGGCCCGTGCTTTGCATGGGCCAACATGATTATTAAAAGTAACTCTGCAGATTTCTCTTATTTCTTTGACATGTTTTTGTCTTGGATACTAATGTGATATCATAAGTTCAATGTATCATATTATTCTTGATTTTGAAACCATGATATGCAATTATTCAGCCCTCATGTGATGCCATAACCATTTTACTCATAAGGTAGAGCTTGACTTCGCATTTGAATTAGTCATGTTTTCAAATTAAGTTGACATCTCTATTCAATTGTCTTTTAGTTGAACCTACCCTGATAAGCCAATTGATAGAACATAGAACTTAGGATAGCATTGTAGAAAATATGGAAGGAAAGTAGTATCTTTAGAGAATGCTCAAGTTTATTATAGGCTACTTAAGGCCACTTGAGATAATTACAATCATCAACTACATCACTATTTATACTACTCAAAATAGAAAACAAAAAGTCTTGCACAAATAACTAAATACATGTATCACAATTTACTAGATTCATGTAATACGAAATTCTAAAGAGACTTCTTGAAAAACTAAGAAACAATTTCGAAAGACTAAACATTGATGCATTAATTCCAACACTCCCCCTTAATGCATTTGCTTGATAATTCCAATGCGTTCCGGAAGATAGCAAAATTTTTCTCTAGGAAGTGCTTTGGTGAAGATGTCAGCAAGTTGTTCTCCTGTCCGACAATAATGCAACTGAATTTTGCCTTTCTCTTGTGCTTCTCGGATAAAATGATATTTGATGGAAACATTCTTTGATTTTTCATGTCTGACTGGATTCTTGGCAATTGCAATTGCTGATTTGTTATCACAATACAAAATAATCCCTCTTTTTTTTTCTCACCAATGTCTTCAAATATTCTCCTAAGCCAAATAGCTTGAGAAGTAGCCTTAGATGCTGAAACATATTCTGCTTTGGCAGTGAATTGAGCAACAACACTTTGCTTTTTTGACAACCAAGAACAAATACTTGATCCAAATAAGAAATCATAACCAGAAGTACTCTTCATGTCATCTATACTTCCAGCCCAATCACTATTAGAATAACCAATTGAGTTAAAATCTCCATCAAATTTGTACATTATCCCATAATCCATTGTTCCTTGCAAGTAGCGTAGAACACACTTTGCAGCTTCAAAATGCACTTGGCTTGTTTCTTGCATGAATCTGGATAATAAAATAGCAGGAAACATAATTTCTGGCCTTGTTGAAGTAAGATATAGCAAACTTTCAATCAAGCTCCTATAAAGGGAGCTATTAGCTTTCTTTTCTCCACCATCTTTTCTAAACTTCTCATTTGTTGCTAATGTTATGGCCACAGACCTGTAATCCATCATTTTGAATTTTTGAAGAATACTTTTAGTATACTTCTTTTGAGAAATGAAAATTCCTTCTTTCACTTGAGAAACTTCGATGCCCAAGAAATAATTTAGCAACCCCAGATCACTCATTTCATAGGCTTGCATCATATCCTGCTTGAATTTTTGCATCATCTTTACATCATTTCCTGTAAAGAGCAGATCATCCACATAGAGACAAACAATGATAATGCTGCCATGTTCTTTCTTCACATACAAAGTGGCTTCACTTTTACTTCTCTGAAAATTATTTTTCTAAAAGTATGTATCAATTTCATTGTACCAGACTCTTGGAGCTTGCTTTAGCCCGTAAAGAGATTTTTTTTTATCTTGTACACCTTCTCTTCTCCCCCTTGAACAAAAAATCCTTGAGGTTGCTCAACATAAATCTCTTCATCAAGTTTTCCATTCAAAAATGCAGATTTAACATCAAGTTGAAATATTTTCCATTTCTTTTGTACAACAAAAACAATTACAGTTCTAATTGTCTCAAGACGAGCAACTGGAGAGAAAGTTCCATAAAAATCAATACCTGATTTTTGCATGAAGCCTCTAGAAACCAACCTTGCTTTGTGCTTTTGAATATGTCCTTCCTGATTGAGTTTGATTTTGTAAATCCATTTAGACTTACAACTTCTCTTTCTCTGGGTATAGCCACAAGCTCCCAAGTATTATTTTTTTCAATCATCCGAATTTCTTCTTTCATGGCTTTCTTCCAAACATCATATTTTATTGCTTCTTCATAATTTTTTGGCTTAACGCCGACAAAGTTACATCTCTGATAAATGTCACTCAACATTTTTGTTCCTCTTGGAGGCGGTTCTTCATCATCTGAATCTGGGATTTCTCCCCCTTGAGGGACATCTTCCTCTTTCTCATCCTCTTCTTGATTTGAAAATATGATTGCAGTATTCTCTATCTTTTCATCAAAAATGACATCTCTACTAACAACAAGTTTGTTAGTTTTGATATCGAGAAACCTATATCCTTTTGTCACATCACTATAACCAAGAAATATACATTTTTGAATTTTTTCATTCAATTTTATTCTTTTCTCAACAGGTACATGAGCATAACAAATACATCCAAAAATTTTAAAATTGACTTGCAGAAGGTTTCATTCCACTCCAAGCTTCAACAGGTGTCTTGTCCTTTAGTGCCTTTGTCGAGCATCTGTTAAGGATGTACACTGTTGTATGCACTGCTTCTGCCCAAAAATATTTTGACAGCCCTTTATCATTCATCATAGTTCATGTGTCTTGTACTTTAGTGCCTTTGTCGGACACCTGTTAAGGATGTACACTGCTGTATGCACTGCTTCTGCCAAAAAATATTTTGGCAGCCCTTTCTCATTCATCATAGTTCTGGTCATATTTCAACAATTGTTCTATTTCTTCTTTTAGATACACCATTTTGTTGAGGAATATATCCTGCTGTAAGTTGCTTCTGAATGCCTTCATTTTTGCAATATTCTTCAAATTCTTGACTTGTGTATTCACCTCCTCTATCACTGCGAATGGTTTTGATGCTGCAACCTTTTTGCTTCTCAATAAGGGCTTTAAATTTCTTCAATGTAGAAAATGCTTCTGACTTTTCTTTCAAGAAATAAACCCAAGTCATTCTCGAGAAATCATTAATAATACCTTTGACTTTCAAGAGATGGAGTCTTCATTGGTCCGCAAATGTCGATATGGATTAGTTCCAAAAATACACTTGCTCTCCAAGACACCCCTTTTGGAAAAGACTTCCTATGTTGTTTTTCCATTATACAACTTTCACATGGATCCACCTCAGTATGTATCTCAGGAAGGCCTTGCACCATGTCTATTTGCTTGAGAAGCTTCAAACCATGAAAATTCAAGTGACAAAATCTTTTGTGCCAAAGCCATGAATCATCTACAATTTCATTTTTTAATGCATTGCAAAGGGAAGTTTCTTTTTATCATCTTTACTTCAACAATTACTTGATTTGACTCAATTTTATTATAAATCATGCAATAATTATCTCTAAACACAAGAGAATAACCATTTTCCATCAGTTGACCAACACTAAGCAAAATTTCTTCCAAGTCAGGAACATAAAGAGCATCATGAATTTGCTTACCGCTTCCTTTCATGTTGATCAAAATGGTACCTTTACCTTTTGCATCAAATAAGGCTTCCTTTCATGTTGATCGAAATGGTACCTTTACCTTTTGCATCAACTAAGACTCCATTCTCCATTCTCACTTTAGTAGTGATGCTATTATTAATTGAGAGGAAAAACTTTTCATCTTCAGTCATGTGATTACTACGACCGCTATCAACATACCATTCATTGATTTTTGTTGAAGTATTAGATTTAGAAGCAAAGAAAAGGTTTTCTTCCATTTCTTCCTCCTGTTTTTCACAAAAAATTGCTTGCTCCCGTTTCTTGTGCCAGCAATCCTTTTCAATGTGGCCAATCTTTTTACAAAAGTTACATTGGGGCTTGCCTTTGTGCCAACATTTTTCTGCATTGTGATTAGTATTTTTGCAAACTTTACAAAAAAGACTAGAGTTTTTCTCACCTTTTTCTTCAACCTTCTTGGAAGAACCATCGTGATCCTGCTTCTTTTTTGGCTTGTAATTCTTCTTCTGTTGATTTTTTGAGAAATTTTGAGAATTCTCATTTGTTTTAGACTGGAAAACAGTCTCTTTGGGTTGATCTTCACGAAAAAATCTTCGCTTCTCGTGTGCACGAAATGATCCAACTAGCTCTTTGATGGAAAACTTAGAAAGATCTTTCATCTCCTCAGTGATAACAACAATGTACTCATACTTTTCTGTGACACTAAGTAGAATCTTTTTCACAACTTGTTGGTCAGAAATTGTATCACCATTATTTCTCATTTCATTAACAATATTCATGACTCTTGTGTAATATTTATCAATTTTTTCAGATTCTATCATCTTCAAATTTTGGAACTCTCTTCTAAGAGTTTGAAGATTTATAGTGCGTACCTTTTCGTCACCATACACCTCAGTTCTAGAGAATCCCAAGCTTCCTTTGCAGTCTCACAAGTAGCAATTTTTGCAAAATATGCTCTTGAGACTCCCATTTGGATTTTGTTCAAGGTTTTTGCATCTTGACGATACTTGCGTCAAGATTTTTCATCTCTGCTGTTGTAAGATCACCATCGTTGTCTGGATCTTCAAAGTCATTTGCAACAATAGTTCACAAACCTTCAACTTTCAAATGTGTTCTCATTCTTATCTTCCAGTATTCAAAATCAGTTCCATAAAAAAATAGAGTAAGAACAATTGAAGAATCAACACCTTCATTTGTTTTGGATGCCATATTTTTTTTCTTCACCTAACCCCAGATTAAGAACGAAAACCTGCTCTGATACCAATTTATAGGAAATATGGAAGGAAAATAGTATCTTTAGAGAATGCTCAAGTTTATTTAAGGCTACTTAAGACCACTTGAGATAATTTACAATCATCAACTACATCACTATTTATTCTACTCAAAATAGAAAATAAAAAGTCTTGCACAAATAACTAAATACATGTATCACAATTTACTAGATACATGTACTACGAAATTCTAAAGAGACTTCTTGAAAAACTAAGAGAAAATTTCGGAAGACTAAACATTGATGCATTAATTCCAACAAGCATATCGTAGAGCATTCATAGATGTAGAATGAACTTTAAGCTAATCTTTACCAGCTTTGATTTAGAGTATTGAATCTTGAAACTGCATTGTGCTTTACACATGCATGATGTACTGACATACATATACTTATGTTCTATTTTAAATTGTAAATTATTGTAGTTTATAGGACCGTTTGAAGTCCCTTTTAAATATATAACAAATTAAAGAGGAGAAACCAGATAAATAGATTAGAACAATCGAAGGAAGTAAACTAAGTACATGACAACCAAATGTTTCATTATTAGAAAAAAAGATCATGAAAGAAAGCTAAGTAGGCTAGAAAAGAAAGCAACACCTTCTGTTTTCAAATTATTCTTCGAAACTCCCAACAAATAGCAGTTTGCGTTGTTGCAAGCAAATCCAGCAAGTGATGTTCACAAATAAATTAAAAAACAAACCAAATAAAAATTGACTCTAAGTAGAAGGTGGTAATTTAGGATAAAAATGAAAACATTGAAGAACACATAAACCCAGCAAAACATCTTTGTTTCTGCTAATAATTATTCTTTGAAGAAAATAGTGCAATTTTGCAGGATTATGAGACTCAATCAGGACAGAAGGTCAACAAGGACAAAAGTGCCTTCTACATTCATCAAAGTGCAACAACTGATGTGAGGCAATTAGTGGAGGAATGTACAGGTATTTCCAGAGGTCAGTTTCCATTGAAATATCTAGGTTTCCCTATCACTCATGCCAGGAAAAGAAGGGTAAAGGCTTGGAAAGCAAATATGCTTTCCTTTGGAGGGAAAGAGGTATTTATCACTAGTGTTTTACAAAGTACTCCCATTCATGCTATGAGCTATAACTATAGTTACTCCTAATTATGTTATAAAAGAGCTTCATAGGATTTTTGCCAAATTCTTCTGGAGTAACAAAGCCACTGGTAGGAGCAAACATTGGGCTTCTTTGGAGAAGATTTGTCTACCAAAGGAGGAAGGTGGTTTGGGTTTTAGATCTATATTTGATGTTTCACAAGCTATGTTTGAAAAACTTTGGTGGAAATTTAGAAATCAAAACTATTTATGGGCTAATTTCATGTGTTAGTTCAATGGAGGTGGTTCTCAACTGTGGAAGCAAATGTTACAAAATAGGGAACATATTAAACAATACCTATGGAGGGAACCTAAGGGAGGAACCTCTACTATTTGGTATGATATTTGGACAATGCTTGATCCACTGTATACACATTATGTTGGGTTTTAAAGGTATGAACAGGAAATAAAGGGTTGTGACTCTCCTGAAGGATTGTCATTTTGCCGGAGGGTTGTGACCTTTATGAAAGGTTGTGTCCTTTCTAAAGGGTTGTAACCATTTGAAAGGTTGTGCCTTTTCCAAAGTGTTGTGACCTTTCTTGAAGGTTGTCTTTTTTCTTAAGAGTTGTGACTTTTATTCTTTGTTGACTATAAATAGAGAGATTGTCTCTCATTTTTCAGCATTGAATTCTTCCCTTCTTTTGCATACATTTTTTACAAAACAAAATCGATCGATCGTGTCTGTATGTGTGATTCGTAGCTGTCATTTTGAGTTCGTTGAAATTATTGAAGTTTGAGGTACCGCTACTTCTTTAATGGTTAATCCGTTTTATCTTGGGAGAAATTAATCTGTAACCTCGGGTATTTGAGGGGATTAAATTTATTAAAGGACACACAGTTGATTCTGTGGACTCGGATAGTTCTTTGTGTTTTTGTTTTCATCTTTTATTTCTTCTGGTTTGCTAATTTGAATATAGAAGGCAACAAGCTTAAGAAATTTTAATTGATGTATTTTCTGTGGTAAGGAAATTACTTCTATTTTTTGTGTTCTTTTTGTTGGAAAGAAGAAGAAGAAAAAGAAAATTATTTTATCGTATGATAAAAGAGATTTGAGATGAATTAGTACTACTTTATATGTTTGAGAATATAATCTGTAGTAAGTTTTTCTTTGATGGATAAGATTAATCTTATATTATTCCCCAAGTGAAGTCAAGCATTTCACCCCTTTAGTTTTCTTTTCAATAAGAAAAGTTATTTTGTGCATAAAGGTTAAGATATGCACTTTAATTTTTTCTTTTATATATTCTTGGTTTTACATAAGTATGAGAAGAAGTTAATGTTCAAATATTTAAACCTGATTTTAGTTTCTTGTTGAAATTACGTGTCTTCTTGAGAAAAATAAGAATATGATGGAAACTGAAAAAAAAAAACTAAATAGCAAGGTAAGTGACTTGCATGGAATCGTTGCTCACATATAGAATATGATTCAATGAGAGTAAAAATCAAGTTCTATTTTTATTTCACTTTTTTATTTCACCCTATCCTTTATAAGTTATGATACTTATCTCATAAATTTAGGATAGATGGTCATTATGTGATGATTATTACTAATATGTATTATGTTAAGATGGGAAAAAAAACTTTTGTAGTTTTATACTCCATGAAAAATTTGATTGCGTTTGAATTTTGGAGACTAAAATCTTCTGATTTTTTTTTACTCCTTTGGTTCGAAGAATATAAGAATTTCATGAACAAATCAGATTGTGCAGTGGTTTGAAGAATATAGAAACTTCACCAATTGTTAGATACTCTCTTTCAATGAATATTCTGACTTGAAGAGTAAAAAATCTTCGTCACAAATATTAAGGCTAAATGATTTGGAAAAACATAAAATCTTCATCGTTAGCTAGAAACAGTGTTGTATTTGAGGTTTCTGGAGATTAAAACCTTTTTGGTTTACTACTCTGTCTGAATGTGAAACTGATTCGAACAATATAAAAACTTCATCAGAATTCAAGGTTCATTCGGTTAACGGTTAGAAGAATATAAAAACTTCATCGTTAAACTAGAAACAAGTTGTATAAAGATTGAATCGTTATTGTTAGTATTCTAAATACTAAGTGGTCTGTCTAGTTGTGGCAGATGAAAAAAAAAAACTAGTAACATAAAATTAGTGATTTTGTGCCTGCAATGAGTGTTTCTATGGATTAAATCGCCAAAAGAAGGTTTCGTGTTGTCAATGTGTATTTGATGGTATACAATTTGAAAGCATGGAAAAAAAATAATATGTGGAAAATAATTTCAAATGTTTGAAAAATATTTTTGAAAACATATTTAAAATGTGGGGTTCTTTACTTTTGATAAAGACAAAATTAGACTTACTATCTAATTTAAATTTGAAAGTACAAGATATGAAATTTGATGACATTCTTGTATTATGTTAGACCCACAATATTCTTGGAGTATATTTGATATTGTGGTCGTTGAGTCTCTCTTTACTAGTATATGATATGACTAGTATAAAACCACAAAATTATATTACTCGTTCAAAAGAATTGAATTCTCTGATGAAAAATTTTCACTTAAAATATTGTGTTTATATTGCCCTTATTGGACCAATGAGACTGTGGTCATGGGTAATTCTATAACAAATTGAATGTTGTGGAAAGTCTTCTGAAAAGGACATATGTCAAGGTGTTAGACTGTAAAACAATGTCTGTATTTGAGAAAATTATAAAAAACAAAAGAAAATTAAAGAACAAAATATTTGTGGGAAAATGTTACCTCACAGAAGGTCTTTTCAAACTTAGTATTTTTGTTTGTTCTTACTTGCTTCACTCAAATTGTTTGTGACATAAATTATTAAGATATGTGTTGTTGAAATGAATTAGAATACCTTAGAATTGGTTACACTGACATTTGTGATATGAAGTTAACACCCTCTCGTGCTGGGAAAAAATGTTTCATAGATTTTATTGACACTAATATTGTTATGTCTATTTGCTGAATTATACGGATAAAGCAATAGAAATATATAGATAATATAAAACTAAAGTTGAAAATCAGTTGGATAAAAAGATTGTCATGATTAGAAGTGATAGATGTGGAGAATATGAATATTCTTTTGCAAAAATAAATTTGGAAAATGGAACCATCCATTAAATTACTGCACATACTCACCTCAATGAAATTGTTGACAAGAAAAAAAAAAGCCGAACTTTAAAGGAAATGTTGAGTCTCCTACTTATAAGTTCAGGTTTACCACAAAACTTGTGGGTAGATGCTATCATTATAGCAAAAGAAAAACAATATTTTTTTTTTGTATGTTCAGAAAGAGAGAAACAAAAAGTTTTATCTGTTAATAAAGGTAGCAACAAATAGAAAACTTTTGTTTGTTAAGAAAGGGAGCAACAAAAAGTTTTATCAGACTTTGTTGTATTCTGATAGAAAATTGTTTGTCGTCCCTTAGAGTATATACAAGCAATAACTCTTGAAAGGTAGTGATCTAACAATTTTCAATATAGTCTATTCCATATGAGAAATGAAATTGAGGGAACTATTTCCAAACTGGTAAAAATAGGACCTAAGACTGTGAATTGTATGTTCATTGAATATGCTACAAATAGTAAAGCATTTTGATTTATGGTTCATAAGTCCGAACCACCGGATAGTCATCTAAAGGGTCTAAACGACCTTGGAAAGAACCAAAGGAGAATGTACTTAATAAGGAGATTTAGAGGCGTAGTAAATGTCAATGGACAAATTACTTCCTTCGGGTTTTATTTTGCAACATTTCTTCTTGAAAATGAGTCCATATAGTAAAAAAAGATATGTCTTTTGTGGACTCATCCTTTTTTAAAAGAGTCTGTTAATAGTAAGATAGATTCAATCTTGAGTAACCAGACTTGAGAGTTGTTGATCTTCCTTCAGGAAATAAATTTTTGGGTTCAATGTGGATCTAAAAAAAAAATTTGATGAAACTATTGACAAATAAAAAATAAGATTTGTTGTCATAGGCTTTAGACAATAACAAATTCTTGATTATTTTGACATTTAATAGCCTCTAACTAGGATTACATCAATTCAGATGTTAATTGCGCTAGTTGCGAATTTGTCAAAATGGATGTAAAAATATTTTTTTTGAAGGAAGAAATTTACATGGAACAACCAAAAGGTTTAGTGGTTCCTGGTAAAAAAAATGTGTAAACTTGTTAAGTCACTTTATGGACTAAAAACAAGCGCCCAAATAATGACATGCGAAGTTTGACCAAACTACATTGGCAAATGAATTCTAGATTAATGAATGTGATAAATATTTTACATTAAATACATTCCAAATCACAAGGTCGTTATTTGTTTTTATGTTAGATGACATGTTGATCATCAAAAGAGACACATATGACAAAAATGCTACTAAACATATGCTAGAAAGTAACTTCGATATGAAGGAAACTAAAGTTACTGATGTGATTGAAAAAGTACTTGAAAAGTTCAAGTAGTTGGATTTCAATATTGACTAGACTCCAATAAATGTGAGCTTTGTACTTCAAAAGAATGAAGGAAAAGGTGACTTACAATTGGATTATGCTAGATTCTTGAGAAGTATGATATATATCATGAAGTGTACGCGATCAAATATAGCATGTTCTATTACTAAATTGAGTCGGTTCACAAGTAATTTCAATCAAACTCATTAGATGACAAAGAAAAGAGTTTTGAGTATTTTTTTTTAAAAAAAAACATACGTAACAAACTATTGCTTTGCATTATAACTAGTATTCAACAATATTGGAAGAATATAATGATGCAAATTGAATCACCAGGTCAAATGAAATAAAATCCACGAGTGAATATGTATTTACTCTTGGTAGAGGAGACATCTCTTGGAAATCTTCCAAACAGAAATGTATTGCTCGCTCTACTCTACTATGGAATATGAGTTTATCACTATGGATAAGACCGGTGAAGAAGTTGAATGACTCCAAAATTTCTTGAAAGATTTTTGGCCCAAACCTTTAGCTCTTGTATGCTTACACTAGGTTGGGCATGGATCATGATGTATAGCGGAAGGTCTCGTCATATATGACGTAGACATAATATCGTTAGAGAACTACTCTTTAGTGAAATTATCATAATTGACTATGTAAAGTCAAAGGATAATGTGTCGGATCCACTTATAAAAGGCCTAACTAGAGAGGAAATTGATAGATTATCAAAGTGAATGAGAGTATGGCCGAGAACAAGTCATTGTGGCGGTAACTCTACCTAGAACACTGGAGATCCCAATATCTAGGTTCAAGGAGATCAAACAAAGTCATTAATGACGGTTCAACATTGTCAAAATATTAATTTTTTTGGTCCATTCTCATGATAAGACAATGTTTAGTAACAAGGATAAATGCATTAGGACTTTTAATGGTTTCTAAGTTTGATACAGGGTATATCAAATGGTGTATCTACGGGATAACACATTTAGAAAATCACCTATCTAAGTGTGAAGTGTAAGCCGCTTCAAGGAGAATCCGGTAAGGCAAGTTCTCTAAGAACTTATTAACCGAGATGTGTTCATGGCTGAAAAGAACAAAACAATGAGAACCAAAAACAGTTCAAGGGTTGATTGTGTGACTTATGTTTTCTAGGTATACACCAAAGCTCGACGGTTCAAAGATATTAAATCTACCGATTGACCGAGCATATCCGATATATGTTCACTACGGAAAGTTTAAAGGGAAACCTACTTATCCAGATGCGATTAACCCTTACTTACGAATCACACAGTTTTTTCATGCATAAGTTTTTAAAAAATAGTCATTCCCTATTCATGTGGGGGATTGTTGGGTTTTAAAGGTATGAACAGGAAATAAAGGGTTGTGACTCTCCTGAAGGATTGTCACTTTGCCGGAGGGTTGTGACCTTTATGATAGGTTGTGTCCTTTCTAAAGGGTTGTAACCGTTTGGAAGGTTGTGCCTTTTCCAAAGTGTTGTGACCTTTCTTGAAGGTTGTCTTCTTTCCTAAGAGTTGTGACTTTTACCCTTTGTTGACTATAAATAGAGAGATTGTCTCTCATTTTTCAGCATTGAATTCTTCCCTTCTTTTGCATACATTTCTTACAAAACAAAATCGATCGATCGTGTCTGTATGTGTGATTCGTAGCTGTCATTTTGAGTTCGTTGAAATTATTGAAGTTTAAGGTACCGCTACTTCTTTAATGATTAATCCGTTTTATCTTGGGAGGAATTAATCTGTAACCTCGGGTATTTGAGGGGATTAATTTTCTTAAGGACACACAGTTGATTCTGTGGACTCGGATAGTTCTTTGTGTTTTTCTTGTCATCTTTTATTTCTTCTGGTTTGCTAATTTGAATATAGAAGGCAACACATTACACATTACACATTACACAGAAATTCAGACATGTCATAATTTAACTAAGTCTGGACCAACAAGGTTCCAGTTGTTGCACTCATGGCTCGCTGGAACCCGAACACTTCTCAGTTTTGTTCTTGTTGTGTTGTACCAGTTAGAGAAACCATCGAGCATTTGTTTTGAAAGGAGAAATGGATATCGATGTTTGGGATTATTTTTCAAATGCAGATGGTATCATTGGTCCAAGGATTAAGGTGAAACAAACTATGACAAAGTGGTGGAATGCACAGGGAAATGCTAGACAAAAGCTTTTTTTTCAAGCCATTCCCAATATTATTCTATGGTTTTTATGGAAAAGAAGGAACACAATGTTGAATGGCGGATCGTATCCTAGAGCCAAAGTTATTGGGGACATCAATTATACTATTCATAATCTCATTAAAGGGAAGTTTAATTATACAATAATTCCTAACTCTTGGCCTCATATGGTAGCTCTTCTTGATGGGTACAAACCAAGTTTCCAGTTTAAACTAGTTAAATGATTCCCCCACCTTGTGATTGGTGGAAATGCAATACAGATGGGGCTTCTAGAGGTAATCCAGGGACTAGTGCTGCTGCATTATGTGTTAGAAATTATAAAGGTGATTTAGTTGATGCTAAGGGTTTGAAATTAACAGAGTCTACAAGTCTGGTAGCAAATTGCAATACTGGTGGGAGAATAATTATTTAACATCATTCTTGAATCTAATTCCTTGGCAATGGTTCAGTTTCTTAATGGTGTTTGGGAGATTCCTTGGAGTGTGAAAATGGTGGTCAACTCCATCAACAGGCTAAGGGAGGTGCTATCAGTAAGAGTACGAAACTCCTTAAGAGAGGGATATACTTTGGCAGACTTTTTATGCTAACTTGGTTTTTCATTTTGCAGGTAATTATGAATATAAATCTTTTCAGGAAGTTCCAAGTTCAGGAAAAAAGATAACCAACCTTGACAAGTACAAAACACCATACATGAGAATTCAAAAGATAGGGCCGACAGTATTTTCAAATTAACTAGAGTTGACAGTGTCAATAAGTAGTATGAATGCAAAAGTGAAGTACATAGAAATATTCTATCGATTCAATCTTTGATGTCTGGAATATTTTTCTATTGGTTAAAGTAGTATGCACATGGTGAGAGCTTTGAGGTGATGCGAATGGTATTCATACAAAGGTAACTTAAATCATATAACATCACAGATTATCGACAGTCTTGACTTAGATGGTGGTATTAACCTAGTCGAGTTCCATCCATTATAGATGAGGCTACAAAAATTCAAGTTGTTGTAGAAGGTTTCAAGATCACCTTGGCTACTGAAGAAGAAAGGGTCATTCATCGGCAAACGGTTAGAGTAGTTGTACATGAAGCTTGCAAATCACAAATGTAATTCCTTTTCTGCAAGAAACCTCAAAAAGTTATTTTATCGATCTAAAATTTAATGGTGGTATGAATCTCAGTTGTTGGATTCAATCCATTGAATGATAGATCTAAGAAAGAAGAATCAATTTGAGATGTCAAAGTTCCTAATAGAGCTCCTGGATGAAAAGCTTAAATCGGTAGTGAGATATTCAATGGTGGATCATATCATCGATGAAGAGGAAACTCCGACCATGAACACTAACATTGAAGCTATCTGATGCTTGAGTTACCTCTTTGGTTTACTATCTCTAGAAATGTCCATCCTTTTCAACTTTCCTATTTGATTGTTTTTTTTTTTTTTTTTTTTTTTTATGCTGTATGCTGTATGGGTTGATCCTATTTGTGTACAAATTTTATTTTTTTTCAATAAAGTGGCCTAATGGGTCTTTAATAAAAAAAAATACGAGCAAATCAAGCCAATAGCACACCACCGAAAGAAAGTTTAGCAAATCTAAGAAGCAACAGTTGAGATTGAAAAGAAAACCCACAATATCCATGAAGAGAAAACAAGAGAAATGAGATGTACCCTTTCCTTGTTGTTGTAAGGAGCAAACCTTTCTAAAATTGGAATGAAATGAGGTTGTTGTTCTTCATGGAACATAAAAGTAGGATTTTGAAAATAAAAGATGTGGAAGTTTTTATATTGTCCGTGTTGATCTTTCAAAACACGCGACAAGCAAAACCAGAAATTAGAAAAGGAAAATTATATGATTGTCCTTACGCTGGAAAAAAGAAATTACATGTAACATATCTAATTTAAGCTTTCTGGCACGTTTCCTATCCATTTGTTTACTAATAGCTCCAAAATAATAAGAGAACTCTTCAATGTTAGTGACATCCTTGATAGAGCATTTGGTACCAACACCTTGCTCAAACATGTCAGCCACTTCTCATGTTTAATGCAGTGAGCCTCCAGTCCCATCTCTTGCAATAATAGATGGCAGAATAAATATAAAATTTAGAATTTGAAATTTTTTGGACGTCAAGGAAGCATTTGACAAAGAAGAATTGTTATCATCCTAGAGAGTAACCAATAATTATGTTAGCTTCAATTCATATCACTAATATAATATACCTATTAAATTTGTGAGATTCAAGAACACTAAGTTTCAACCTAGAGTTACAAGACTTAGCACACACGATCTTGATTGTGCTACCAAGGAACACAGGGCACACATTCTCCTTATAGGGGAACATATCTATTAATCAAGCTTGACAACCACTATCGATCTTTTGTGAAGCCTATATTGGTAATCTTCAAGGCCGAGAAGAGAGCAACCATACTTTTCAAGATAGTTCAGATAGCAATAAGAGACCAGGAAAATGTTTCATGCAATAACATTAAAGAATTTCTACTAAATTGAAGGAGCATATGACTCTTAGAGTCTTTCATACAATAGAAGAGAATACCTTTCATATGAATCTCATATTTACACCAAATACTCAAGTATTTTCAAAATTAAGCCGGAAAAAGTGAAACTTGAAATGCACAAACAAAATAACATCTCAAATAACTTAATATGCTTGAATATCAACATATTAACCTTATTCAAACATAATAATCAAACATCTCACATGAACTAATATGATTCGATCTAATTAATCAAAATGTTGATGGATAATGGATAAAAATTACAATTTAACAGGATGAGAAAATAATAAAGTAAGATGTTCCGTGTATACTAACTAACCTGAAACTTAATAGTTGACCAACCGTGTTTGTTATTAGGTTGCGTTGTCGCATAGGTTGCTATCTGCCTATACTACTCAATTCAGAGACATTCAGACGTCGGCTAATGTAATTTATTTGCCACCTTATTTCCTTGACAGAAGACTTGATGGTGTTGTGGTAACAAAGGAAATGAACTACATCAAATGGAGAGCGTAAAATGATGTATAAAAGAACTGGAAGTAGTAGAGAAGAGTGATGAATTGACCAACAACAACAACATAGTGAAATCTCACAAAGTGGAGTCTGAAGAAGGTACAATGTACACATGCCTTACCACTACTTCTTCGAAATAGAGATGCTATTTTCGAGATAGGGAAGCATTAACTGATGGAAGATTAACATGCTGCTTGAGGTCTGATGGAGCAATTGGCAGAATAAATAAATATTCAACAATGAAATGCAAACCAAATGACCTTATATATATATATATAAATAAGAAACTGAGAAAATTTCAATTCCTGTCATGAAGTGTCATTTCCCTTCCCTTTTTTTGTCCTCCAAAATTTTTGCGCTTTATATTGAATTATTCAATCATGTAAATAGTCTAGCAACAAAAGTCTAAGCTACAATTTTATTGTTGTCATTACGGTAATAATGGAAATGAAAATGAAGAACTCTAGGTAGTGTTGGATGACTTAAGTCATTGATCATATTAAAGGTCAAGAATGAAACAATAAGCAAATATTTTCTTTTTGTATTCTATAAGGAAAAAAGAACTTATCATAGCATAAAATACTCGAGAAGAAGCTTGATAAATACACATTCTCTCCTATTGCGGAACATAGAATTTCATTGACTTACCGATAATGTTGGTGACACTTCTCACCTCGAGTTTCATCAGCTTCAAATAAAGTTAATATGTTGGTATTCAAAATATTAAGTTATATGCTTCTCAAAAAAGAAACATATTAACTTATTGATCAAGATATAATATGAATAATATTTTATTATATTTAGTGGTGACAATTGAGCGGTTTGGGTCAAATTTTGGCGAATTGAAAATGGGTCAACATAAAATGAGTAATAATTCAATCTGCCCATATTTGATCTGGGTAAAAATGAATTTGGTCACAAATGGATTGAGTAAAATACTAGTTTACCCATATTTTCATGTGTAAATAGTATTCTAATTAACATGGAGAGAATATTTAAGTCTTTTTTTAGATGAAAATTATTAAAAATTCTTTATTTAGTTTTATTGTATCATAAAAGTAAACAAAAAAAAACTAACTTTTCAATATAAAATAAATTTATGTAATAACAAGGGAAAAATGTTTTTATTTTCAAAGTATATGAATAGTTGCATTTTTGGACTAAAACATGCTTAATGCACTTTAAGGCTTAAGCAAAGTCAATACTAATACATGATTTGCTTATTTTACACTATTATTTATTATATAATATAAAATTAAATAAATCTAAAAATTACAATTATAATTAACAAAAGAAATGTACATTTAAAATATTTATTTTTGGAGGGCCAAAGACTTCATCCTTTTCAATTATAGAGAAAAATAAGTAGTTCTATAGAGGAACATAAAAAAGAAGAGAAGTTACAATTTGTGATATCATGAAGTTTAAGTGAATAAAATTTAGAAGTTTAACCCATGGCTAATCCATATTTTATCCATAGTTTACCCATATTTTATTCATATTTTTATGAGTTCAATATGGGTATCAACCCATATTTTACCCATGTATAAAGTTACTCACCCAACCCATTAAAATATGGATGGGTTATCAAAATATGAACTCATTTTACCGGCACTAATTATACTGATTTTGTGTAAATCTATAATGTAATCCACTTTTAATAATATATGATGATGAATGTATAGCTTATGTGCTCATAAACATTAAGATCATACCAGATAGATTACACGGGCCTCCTTGTCTACTTTCTTGATCTTCTTGATGCGGAAAAAAGGAAGTAGTTGGTTATTGAAATCATTAACTTGCTCCATTTCCTTCCACTAGTAGGTCCAGAACATCTCCAACTGCAATTCCTGCTGCTTAAGGAGTTGCCTGGATACCCAACGAACTTACCCACTGATTGCTTGAGTTGTTATCCATGGAATTTTTGACGAGGGGCGATATGTTATTCTATCGTTGTTAGAAGTGTTGGTGAGAGTGGACAATATGGTATTAGCGAATCAATTCCTAGTAATCAGATATCAAAAGCCAAACCACAAACTTACCCGAAGTTAAAAATAAAATTTCCAAGCATAGGACTTGTTGTAATTCATCTTGTTGAGCATCAATATAAGCTGTCTTTTCAACTTGGCGACAACTTAGAGCTTCTTTTTGCCATGATAGTGGCATGAAAGGTTGTTGGTTCAGGTGTAAGGTCTTACAAGTATCACAAAATTAACGTCTGAAAGTTCAATATTATGCCATCATGGATTGTGATGGTCTGGAAAAGGTCGAGGTACTTTAACCACTACAACTATAACTTAAGTTTATATACTATAACTTATGATATACTTACATATATCGACTTGACCTCTCTCCCTTCACCATATTTCCTCATTACCTTTGCTTGGTTAATAGGAATGGATTCCTTTCTGCAAGTTGCAGGCTTTGATAGGCTGGGCATGAGATGCACATGAAACCTCACAGTTCGGCCCGAACTTCTGGAGGATTATTTTGATTATTCTTTTGAAGTATGAGTTGTAGTGGATGCCGGGTGGTCTGACGGGTGGTGGGAATGTGTTGTTGCTGAAATTTATGTCTATGGAAGCGGTCATCTTCAGGTTTACTTCCCTGGTATGAAATAACAGTCTTAAGAAAACTAAAATGTTAAAATAGTAATAGAAAACAATGAATAAAAGGAGAATTCTTGCTTATCGATTGATGCATAACAAATTTTCCTAGGAGTAGCTCAACAACCAATGTATGTAAAATAGGTGTCTCTAATTAATTTAAATTCTTATATGAATTATATATCTAATCTCAACATTGGCAAAAATGGTCTTTCTAACTCAACCGTGGAAAAAGTTTTAAATATTAGTAGTCCTAGCTTTTGCCTAATTTATTGTCCAGAATTTTAAATGTTCGATGTTGGTCATGACCCTGATGCCCCAAGGTATTTTTGTCTCTCAATAGTAGGTGAAAAGTTATTATTAGAATACCAAGGAAAAACCTGAGGAATTCAAGAGATTGGGTAGATGAAAATGGGTTGAAGTTAAGGGAAAGAAAGACCTAAAGTCGTTCATAAACTCGAGTTTAACTCATCAATCAAAGTGCAGTATAAAGAACGAGAGAACTGCAAAAATCAGATATCTCACAATCTTGTAACATTAATGTTACTAGGTCTTCAAATCTTAAGCAAGTCCAAAGTGACAACTATAATGGGACCTAGTTCTATTAATGCCACATTATTGGGAATCACCTGATTTTTGTTGTTCCCTGATTCTTTGATACTACACTTACACATAAGTTAAACTCGAGCTTATGAATGACTTTATGTCTTTCCTTCCCTAAACTTCAACCCATTTTTCATCTACACAAATTCCTTAAAGCCCTCACGTTCTTCCATTCAATCTCCAAAAATATGTTCTCCCTTATTATTGAGAAAAAAGTACCTTGAGGCATTATGACATAACCAACATCGAACACTAAAAATTCTGGACAACAAACTAGCCAGAAGCTAGCCCTACTGTTTAGATTTTTTTCCATTGCTGAGTTGGAAAGCAAATATATGAAAATACCGAGCTTAGACATATGATTTCAGATAGAAATGGGAATTATTAGTGATTACTTTTACATCCACTGGCTGTTGAGTTATTCTTAAGTTGCAACGCATCAACCAATAAGTAATAATTCCCTTTTTATTTCTTATTTTCTATTCCATTTTAGTTTTTTAGTTTTTTGGGACTATTATTTCTTACTAGGGAAGCAAACCTGAAGATCAGCACTTCCACAAACATCAAAATCCAACAACAACACCTTCTCATCATCCGTTAGATCACCAAGCATCAATTACAACTCCTATTCTAAAGAATAGTCAGAATAATTCTCCAGAAGCGGGGAGTGAACTGTGATGTGTCGTGTGCATCTGATGCCCAATTTATCAAAGCCTCCACTCAGTAGTAAGGAGTCCATTCCTGTAAAACAAACAAAGGTGCTGAAGAAACATGCTTAAAATAGAATGAACAATATATACAAGTAACATATGTATGGTATAAAAACTTAAGTTATAGTCACAATTATTAAGGTATCACGAGCTTTTAAGGACCACCAAAATCCTACATGTCATCATATTGAACTTTCAAATATTTTTGTGATACCTGTATAACCTTACACTTGAACCAACAATCTTTCATGCCACTATCATGGCAAAGAACCAGTAAGTTGTCATCAACTTCAAAAGACAGCCTATATTAAGGCTAAACAAGTTGAATTTCAACTGCATTGTGCTTGGAAATTTTATTTTGAACTTCGCCTGAGTTGGTGGTTTGGCTTTTGCAACCTGATTGCCAGTCATTATATTTTTGATACTAGGATGGCCACTCTCAACGACAATTATACTCCCCCTAGGTTTTCGCATTGAAGGATCTTCTCGGGTTATATTTTTAGACTCCTCATTAGATATGTGACCAGTTATTAAAGCACTTCTTCTCTTTTCACTTCTCGGGGTATCTACAAGATAAGGAAATCCAAATTTACTATAATGCAAAGAAACTTTAAGTTAAGATAAACATAACTTATATCATTCTTTCTACAATATCCGATTGTATATAGCTAAAAACAATTAGGTTCAAGGACTACATTAATTCCATAGGTGGCTATGGGGTAGATCGTATGCCAGGTGTAATCTTAATCTTCTTGAGCACATAAGCTTTAAATTCTTCCAGTGCATATAACTATCAAGCAGGGTCGGTTCAACGTAATTGGGGTCTAAAGCGAAATTTCAATTCGCGGCCTAAAATATAAATATACTTCATATACGTATTTATTATAAAAAATTACACTATTAAGATGAAAATTATTAGTACTTAATATTATTTTTTCGTTTTATTTAATATTTTATCAACTCATCATTGAAAAACATCTTTAAGTGAGACAATTATTATTTGTATTGTTAATATAATGATACAAGTAATAAGTTGATAAATATTAAATAAAGATAAGAGTTAGAACCAGAATTTAACTCAAAAAGTTGACGACTTGGTATACCTTATATACTTAGAGTAATGATTGAAGCTAAAATCTAAACAGAAATTAAAAAAAAAATTGTAATTCACTTTGTAACACTTTTCACTGTTAATTCTCATTTTTAACAAAATAAAAAAGATGCTAAGTGGATAAAATAATTTATTTTTAAAAAAAATATACTTTTTATTATAAATAATTTTTTTTTTATAAAAATATTAACACATAATTTAATTTTGACAAAAATTGGGCCCCCCCTAAGGCAAAGGCCTTATTTTTTAGTGCATAGAGCCGGCCCTGCCATCCTGAAGAACAGAGAATTCATTGATGAAATATGAAAATAATATTATGAAAACATCTACCAAATACATCAGACCAAAGTTAGAGGTTCTACACTAGGCTAGTAATTAATTTGTATCTACAAGAACATCAAAGAACAACACAAAACGTATGTACAAAGTTGAAAACTGCATCTACATTAATAAGAATACCAAACATGCATGGTATTAAGGATCAACAATATAAATGCATAAGGGGAATGCAAAGGGAATAAGAAAATAAAATAAAAAGAAGATCTAAACTGCATACTACACATTCAACACAATAGATCTTCGCAACATCGAAAGATAAAGTAAAAATAAAAGAGAAAGGAGTAAGAACCAATGTGATTTTTCCGTTCCAACAAGATAAATGATTGTAACTAAGAATATTAGACTGAAAGCAGAGGTTTTTAGCAAAGATTAGCTCCCGATGACCATATAAACAATGATAAAACAACATTAAACCACAGCCCCAAATGAAACACAAACAAAAATTTTCTAAATCCAAAGATTAACTAACCTTAATTTAAGAAAACTCTTCATAATTCTCAGATCTATTTTCAAGAATTACCAACCAAGGACCAATAAAGCGCAAACCCCCATGAAAAAATGAAATGGGGTTTGTTGATCTTTAAATATTAACCATGTAAAAGAACAAAAATATACAACATTGGACCAACATCCTGAAGACATCAAATGATCACACTTATAACAATAGCTTCAGGTTGGAATACAAAACAAGTAGCAAAAGAGAACCCGGATTTAAAGAAAAACCAAAGGCTAAGCACGTAATAAATGCTAACTCACCTAAAAAGTAGCAAACGTTTGTTGCTTTACCGAGAAATGGAGATTTCGAAAAAAGCCAAAGGATGCTGAGTTGGGCTTTTTGTTTAACAAGCGGTTACGATTAGGGAAAATGATATATTAAAGGGTTAAAAACAATATTATGACACATTTACCAAGTACATCAACCACAAGGCCAGTGTAATTTTGTTATGACCCGAGAGCATCCCCTAGTCGGATACAACATACTTGACCTCTCGGAGGTCTTATATAAGCCCTTAGCATTTATCATCGCATATAGTCTTAGAAAAAATATGGAATTATTAAAACTTTTACAATTTAGAAGTTAACTTCTTCTATATATCGAAATAGGAACTAGCTTTGTCTTAACATACAATCTAGACATAGGAATAACAAAGTTTGGGACTTAGCCCTTACATCAAATAGAAAGTCTAGAATAGGAAATACAACATAGTCTCTCAATAGACAAAAGAACTAAAGCTAGAATCATAGTTGTAGTGTCCTAGGACTTGAGGACTCACCATCTTGGAGAAACCAATTTCAAGTATCTTGAGAAATGACCTCGAATCACCTCAACGTCCCGAATCTACATGAGGGAAAAAAGGAAAACAATATGGGTTAGTACGACAGGCGTACTAAGTATGGTGCCATGCACATAAAACATTTGAAATATGCACAAAAGGACATTTTAGTTGAAAATATACTCTTCATCAAGTAAAACTCAATATACATACAAGATAAGGAACATAAGCTAAATCAACACAACAACAACTCAACATCCAAGCAATCTAAGCAACACTAGTGCAATGCCAAGGATAGGATCCCATAACCCCATCAAAGGCGAAGTGTCAACTATAAGCCATATACTACATTCATATGTCATAACATCATAATCATTATAATCATACCATAAGATGAAACCAACCATGTTCATGATATTCATACATAGCTTACAATACAAAATCCATAATCATCATAATTATAAGAGAACCCTACTACAACCACCCCTTAGGATCCAAGAGCTAGAATATCTTTCTCAGTCACTGTGTAATTAGCCTGTGTAGAGTCAAAGGCTTGCTTGCATAATTGATCGAGTGGAACACTTTATTCTCTAGTTGTCCCAAAACTGCACCCATTGCTACGTCGCTGGCATCACACATGAGTTCAAATTGTATTTCCCAGTCCAGAGCAATTAAGATGGGAGCCTCAATTAAGTTCCTCTTCAACATCTCAAAAGCTTTCAAACACATCTCATCAAAGTTAAACTTCACCTCCTTCTCCAAAAGGCTGCACACAGGCCATGCAATCTTGGAAAAATCCTTAATGAATCGCTGGTAAAAACCTGCATGACCAAGAAAACTACGCACACCTTTTACAGAAATAGGAGGGGGCAATTTCTCAGTAACTTCAACCTTGGACTTATCATCCTCAAAACTAGATTAAACACTTTGTGTCCCAACACTGTACCTCTCTAACCAAAAAGTGAAACTTTTCCCAGTTTAGAACTAAGTCAGTGTCTTCACACCTAGCAAACACTTTCAAGATTCCGGAGACATACCTCAAAAGACATCCCAAAGTTTGAGAAATTATCCATGAACACCTCCACAAAGTCTTCCACCATATCATAAAAAATGACCATCATACACCTTCGAAAATTCGCTGGTGCTTTGCAAATTCCGAAAGGCATGTACTTGAAAGCATATGTGCCATAAAGACAAGTGAACGTGGTCTTTTCCTGATCTTCGGGGGCAATCGATATCTCCTTTCCAAGCCAGACCTAAGAAAAAACACCTGCAATAAACAAGCTAAGATCAAGTAATTAATATGTGAATATTCTAATTGTAGACTTAAAAAAGATTGAATATAGATCAATTTCTAAGTACCCGACAGTGGAACAAAAAACTTGTTGCTCCCCAAAATACACGCAAGTGTATGTGGTCACGGAATTAATATACATTTTTTAAGAAATAAGTTATCGTTCCCAGGGGACTTATGATCAAATTATATTCACTTAATTCTACAACTAAAAGCAAAAAGTAACCTTCTCAAGAGTTTGATGATTTCTTATTTATTTACTAATAATTATGCACTAAATGAAAGTAAATAATTGCGAATAACTTTGATATAATATTTCAAGAAAGTTTAAAAACAATTTCAGGGCTGCAACATATAATGAATATCATACATCATATTATTGGCTTAGAACTAATTTCAAGTTACTGTTTATAGGGTTGACGGTATGATACGGTTATACGCCTCTCGTCGCCTACCTAAGTTAGCTATCTAACTACATCGTTGAGCGGGGATAAATAGACTAATTGGCGAGCATATATATATTTTATCCTATTTCGTAACGAAGCAAAGGTGTTTGTCTGGACGTCACTCCTGAACACTAATCATCTCAATCTTATGGATGGACCAAACTCTCTATATTCTCTGGTCTATCTAATCTCTCCTCTCCCGATTTTAAGATTAGACAATAGATTTATCTTATGGTGTGTAAGTATAAAATACTAAAACAAGAATGTATAAGTAACTAGTATTGACAATCAAAATTTAATTTAAAAAGCCTGAAATACTCAACATTCAATTCGTAGCTACAACCTCAGAACTAGGGTGTTTAGCTACTCATGCTGTTAGAAAACCGCAAAATATGACTGTTTTATGGAAAATAGAAGAGTTAAAGAATGAAAACCTATTACAAACTTGAATTCTTGATCTTGCACACTAAACAAACGTCGAACCCTTTAATGGAGCTCTAAGGATCTAATTATAATAGTAGGAAAAGTTGGGAACAAATATTACTCAAATTAGGAATCCTATTTAATGTTTAAAAGCTAGAAAAGTTGGAAAAAGTGTGGCGCGTCGCGTCTCTCATCGCGACTAGTAGCGCGCTTCTTCTTTTTCCCTTGGCGCATCGTGCCTGAAAAGCGCCATAAAATTTTTGCAGAACTTTCCCTTGTGGCGCGGCGCGTTTGCAAGAGCGCCACAAGAAACAACATATTATTTCCCTTTGGTGCGGCGTGCCTCTCAGTGCACCTGATAAATCCATCTGATATTTTAGGCTTGGCGCGACGCGCCGTACAATACGTCAATCCTAGGTGCTTCCACACTTGGACAATTCCAGAACTCCTTTGCAACTCTTTCCTTTCATTTCAAGTCCAATGTTCTTGAGAGTTCCTGAAACTTCTAATCAAATATTTTAGTGCAATCATCGCTAGTATAGAAAATCAAGTTAATAAGCTAAAGATCATTCTTCAATTCAAACACTTTATGGGCAAATACTGACAACTTAGGAATGTAAATATGCCTAAGATCAGAAGCATTTGACAAAGAAGGATTATTATCATAATTATGTTAGATTCAATTCATATGACTAATATGCTATACCTATTAAATTTGTGAGATTCAATAGCACTAAGTTTCAATGTAGAGTTATAGGACTTAGCACAAATGATCTTATTTGTGCTAACAAGGAAAACAGGGCACACATTCTCCTTATAGGGGAACCATAGCTATTAGTCAAGCTTGACAACCACATTCGATCTTTTTATAATAATGCAAGCATGGAGGGTTGTGAAGCCTATATTGGTAATCTTCAGGGCAGAGAAGAGAGCAACCATACTTTTCAACCTAGTTCAGATAGCAATAAGAGACCAGGAAAATGTTTCATGCAATAACATGGAAGAATTTCTACTAAACTGAAGAAGCAGATGTCTCATTAGGTCTTAGAGTCTTTCATATAATTGAAGAGAATACCTTTCATATGAATCTCATATTTACACCAAATACTCAAGAATTTTAAAAATCAAGCCAGAAAAAGTGAAACTTGAAATGCACAAACAAAATAACATCTCAAATAACTTAATATGTTTCTTTTTTGAGAAGCATACAACTTAATATGTTTGAATATCAACATATTAACCTTATTCAAACATAATAATCAAACATCTCACATGAAATAATATGGTTTGATCTAATTAATCAAAATGTTAAGGGATAATGGATAAATATTACAATTTAATGGGATGAGAAAATAATAAAGTAAGATGTTCCGTGTATACTACCTAACCTGAAACTTTTTAGTTGACCAACCGTGTTTGTTATTAGGTTGCGTTGTCGCATAGGTTGCTATTTGCCTATACAACTCAATTCAGAGACATTAGGACGCCGACTTATGTAATTTATTTGCCACCTTATTCCCTTGACAAAAGACTTGATGGTGTTATGGTAACAAAGGAAATGAACTACATCAAACGGAGAGCGTAATATGATGCATCCCATATGCAGATGCATAAAAGAACCAGAAGTAGTAGAGAAAAGAAAAGTGATGAAGTGACCAACAACAACAACATACCAAGTGAAATCTCACAAAATGGAGTTTGAAGAAGGTACAGTGTACACATGCCTTACCACTACTTCTCCGAAATAGAGATACTATTTTCGAGATAGGGAGGCATTAACTGATGGAAGATCAACATGCTGCTTGAGGTCTGATGGAGCAATTGGCAGAATAAATAAATATTCAACAATGAAATGCAAACCAAATGACCTTATATATATACAAATAAGAAACTGAGAAAATTTCAACATTACTGTCATGAAGTGTCATTTCCCTTCCCTTTTTTTGTCCTTCAAAATTTTTGCGCTTTATATTGAATTATTCAATTATGTAAATAGTCTAGCAACAAAAGTCTAAGCTACAATTTTATTGTTGTCATTACGGTAATAATGGAAATGAAAATGAAGAACTCTAGGTAGTGTTGGATGACTTAAGTCATTGATCATATTAAAGGTCAAGAATGAAACAATAAGCAAATATTTTCTTTTTGTATTCTACAAGGAAAAAGGAACTTATCATAGCAAAAAATACTCGAGAAGAAGCTTGATAAATACACGTTCTCTCCTATTGCGGAACATAGAATTTCATTGACTTACCGATAATGTTGGGTGACACTTCTCACCTCGAGTTTCATCAGCTTTAAATAAGGTTAATATGTTGGTATTCAAGAGATTAAGTTATATACTTATCAAAAAAAGAAACATATGAACTTATTGATCAAGATATAATATGAATAATATTTTATTATATTTAGTGGTGGGAATTGGGTTGTTTGGGTCAAATTTGAACGGATTGAAAATGGATCAACATAAAATGGGTAATAATTCAATCTGCCCATATTTGATATGGGTAAAAATGGATTTGGTAACAAATGGATTAAGTGAAATAGTAGTTTACCTATATTTTCATGTGTAGATAGTAATCTAATTAAGAATTCAACATGGAGAGAATATTTTAGTCCTTTTTAAATGAAAATTGTTCAAAATTCTTAGTTTTATTGTATCATAAAAGTAAACAAAAACAAACAAACTAACTTTTCAATATAAAATAAATTTATGTAATAACAAGGGAAAAATATTTTTATTTTCAAAGTATATGAATAGTTGCATTTTAGGACTAAAACATGATTAAATGCACTTTAAGGCTTAAGCAATGTCAATACTAATACATGATTTGCTTATTTTACACTATTATTTATTATACAATATAAAATTAAATAACTATAAAAATTATAATTATAATTAACAAAATAAATGTACATTTAAAATATATATTTTTGGAGGGCCAAAGACTTCACCTTTTTCAATTATAGAGAAAAATAAGTAGTTCTATAGAGGAACATAAAAAAGAAGAGAAGTTACAATTTGTGATATCATGAAGTTTAAGTGAATAAAAGTTAGAAGCTTAACCCATTTGGCTAATCCATATTTTATCCATAGTTTACCCATATTTTATCCATATTTTTATGAGTTCAATATGGGTATTAACCCATATTTTACCCATGTAAAAAGGTTACTCACCCAACCCATTAAAATATGGATGGGTTACCAAAATATGAACTCATTTTACCGGCACTAATTATATTGATTTACTGTAAGTCTATAGAGTAATCCACTTATAATATATGATGAAGAATGTATAGCTTATGTGCTCATAAACACTAAGATCATACCAGATAGATTACACGGGCATCCTTGTCTACTTTCTTGATCTTCTTGAAGCGGAAAAAAGGAAGTAGTTGGTTATTGAAATCATTAACTTGCTCCATTTCCTTCCACTGGTAGGTCCAGAACATCTCCAACTGCAATTCCTGCTGCTTAAGGAGTTGCCTCGTTGGATACCCAACGAATTTACCCACTGATTGCTCGAGTTGTTTTCCATGGAATTTTTTACGAGGGGCGATATGTTAGTCTATCGTTGTTAAAAGTGTTGGTGAGAGTGGACAATATGGTTGAAAGAGTTTGTTTTGGTTCTTGTGGAATCAAACTAAATGGAAGATGAATTAATATGAATATTTGGTAGGAAGATAATTAGTACAAAATTCAAGTCAAAGATTGTATCTTGGTAGGTGAAAGTTAGGCAAACCATAAAATGGTTTGCTATCTTAACCTTGACAATTTTGACACATAGTGATGTCATGGATGACATCAATAGGATGAATTTATTCCTATAAATAGGTAGCTCTTAATTCATTTTCAAATCATCCTCTCACTTGCCTTCTCACCTTCTAAGGCATTTGTGTTCTCTCTCTTGTAGTATTTCACTTGTATTCTTTGTAGAGTGAAATAAATATCAGTGCAGTTGTTCTTTGGTGGACATAGGATCATTTTGATCCGAACCACGTTAAATATTGTTGTTCTTCCTTGTTCTTTAGTTTCACGTTTCCGCTAACAATTGGTATCAGAGCCAAGGTTCTGTCTGAGTATGATCTGTGGTTGCAGCACAGTCTGAACTTCCACATCAGAAAAGGATTACTTTGGTTTTCTGTAGTTCCAAATACATTATAGTAGAAAAGGAAGAACAAGTAAAAGAATGAGTTCCATGAAGTTTGAAATTGATAGATTTAGTGGGCGCAACAACTTCAATATCTGGAAAATCCAGATGATAGCGTTACTGCGGAGGGAAGGTTCAATCCATGCTATTGACGGAAAGTACCCCGATAAGATATCGGATTCCGACAAGGAAAAGATTGAAGGAGATGCATTGAGTGCAATCCAACTGTCCCTTGCACCTAACGTACTTTGTGAAGTGAGTATAAGTACCGAAGAGACGGCCAAAGAATTATGGGAAAAGCTGGAAGGGCTTTACCAGGACCAGTCAGTGACAACAAGGATGTTGTTACAACGGCGTCTTCATACATTTAAGATGGATTCAGGTACTTTTTTGTAAGACCATCTAGATGCGTTCAATAAACTTGTGATGGACTTACAAACTGCTGGAATTAAAAAGGACGAGGAGACACTTGCATGTTCTTTACTATTTTCATTGACTTCAAAATATCGTGATATTGAGAATTCAATGATGTATAGCAAACAACCTATTAAACTTGAGCAAGTGCGGCAAGCACTAAACTCTTGTGATGTGCGGATGCATTTTGAAGGAGACAAAAGTGACAAAGCTAGTGGACTCTTTGTAAGAGGTCGTACTAGCCAAAAGGGAAGGAGCAAATCGAAGTACAGATCAAAGTCTCGTGTGAACAAAAAGAATGCGGAATGTTGGGGCTGTCACAAGAAGGGGCACTTTGAACGAGATTGCCCTATGTCGAAGTCCAAAGAAAAGGCGAGCGCATCCATTGTTGATCAAGTACATGATAATGATGATGATTATGTACTAAAAACATCATGCAATAGTGGAGTCTATGACAACAAATGGGTCTTAGACTCTGGTTGTACTCTGCATATGACATTCCGAAAAGATTGGTTCAGCAACTATGAAACAAGCAGAGGAACTGTATTAATGGGCAATAATGCAACTTGTAAAATAGTTGGCATTGGTTCAGTTCATGTTCGCTGCCATGATGGAATCGTGAGGACTATTACAGAAGTCCGTCATGTTCCTGATCTAAAGAAGAATTTGATCTCCCTGGGTACTTTAGATAAACAAGGCTATAAGTACATGAGTGAAGGAGGAACTATGAAAGTGACTAAAGGATCTTTAGTCATGTTGAAGGCCAAGCTGGAGGATGGCCTCTACACACTTGCAGGAAGCACCATTATTGGCTCTGTAAATGCATCTACAGTGCAGTTATCTAATGATGACAAGGCAAAATTATGGCACATGAGACTAGGCCATATGAGCGCACGAGGATTGGAGATGTTGAGCAACCGCAACCTTTTGAATGGTGAGAAGATCAGCACACTTGAATTTTGTGAACACTGCGTCTTACAGAAGCAGAAAAAGGTCAGCTTCAGCACTGGCAAGCACAAGACGGGAGGAGTGCTAGACTACATCCATTCAAATTTATGGGGTCCCTCTAAGCTTTCATCGAAGGGAGGAAAGAGGTATCTCCTCACATTCATTGATGATTTTTCACGAAAGGTTTGGGTGCGTTTCCTGAAGACAAAAGGTGATGCTTTTGAAGCATTTAAAGAATGGAAGATTTTGGTTGAAAATCAAATGGAGAGGAAAATCAAGTATCTTCGCACGGACAATGGCTTGGAGTTTTGCAGTGAAGAGTTCAATGATTTCTGCAAGGTTCATGGGATCGCAAGGCATAAGACGGTCAGGCACACACCACAGCAGAATGGAGTTGCCGAGAGAATGAACAGAACTCTTCTTGAGAAGGCTCGTTGTATGCTCTTACAAGCTAAGATGTCCAAAGTATTTTGGGCTGAAGCAGTTCATACTGCTTCTCATATTGTCAATCGGTCTCCAGCATCAGCGATTGACTTTAAGACTCCGAATGAGGTCTGGTCAGGTGAACCCTCTAACTATTCATACTTGCGAATATTTGGGTGTCCAGCTTATTATCATGTTAATGAAGGTAAGCTTGAACCAAGGGCTAAAAAGGCCATATTCGTAGGGTATGTAGATGGAGTAAAAGGGTACAAACTATGGTGTTTGTCTTTACTCAAATTTGTAGTTAGTAGAGATGTTACCTTTGATGAATCCTCTATACTTGATCCTCGTAAAGTTTCTGTGGAGTTATCTAGAAACGAGAACAACGAGCAGGTGGAGCTACCGGTGGAGCTTACCAAGGAACGGGATCAAGAGACTCAAATTGATGAGTCAAAAGATGCAGATCTTAAAGAACTTGCTTCCAATGAACCATACACAATTGCGAAGGGAAGGGACAAAAGGCAGATACGGAAACCAGAACGTCTTATAGAGCAAGAAAATCTGATTGCACATGCATTCGTAGCTGCAGAAGAAGAGATTAAGGATCTCGAGCCCTCTTCGTATGTTGAAGCAACTTCTTGCAAAGATGCTGCACAATGGCAGTTAGCCATGATGGAAGAGATGGAGTCTCTTCACAAAAATGATACATGGGTCTTAGTTAAAAGGCCAAAGGGGATGAGGACAGTTGGATGCAAATGGGTCTACAGAAAGAAAGAAGGTATTTCAGAAGTGGAAGATGCTAGGTTCAAGGCGAGATTGGTTGCAAAGGGTTTCAGTCAGAAGGAGGGAATTGACTACAATGAGATCTTTTCTCCAGTCGTGAAACATAGCTCAATTCGCGTGCTACTAGCATTGGTTGCACAATTTGATTTAGAGCTTCAACAGCTTGATGTCAAAACTGCTTTCTTACATGGTGATCTAGAAGAGACAATCTATATGGATCAGCCAGAAGGTTTCCTAGATGAAGGAAAAGAAGACCATGTATGCCAACTGAAGAAGTCTTTGTATGGTTTGAAGCAATCCCCTAGACAGTGGTACAAGAGGTTTGATGCATTCATGACTACACATGGATTTTCGAGGAATGCATTTGATAGTTGTGTGTATCACAAGAAGATGTCTGGTAACTCTATGATTTATCTTTTGTTGTATGTTGATGATATGCTTATTGCTGCTAACAACATCACAGAGATAAATATTTTAAAGAAACTGTTGAGCAAGGAATTTGACATGAAGGATCTAGGAGTTGCAAAGAAAATCCTTGGAATGGAAATTTCAAGAGAAAATGGTGTTGTACATCTTTCTCAGAAGAGGTACATCGGAAAAGTTCTTGAAAGATTCAATATGCATATGAGCAAGCCTGTAAGTACACCGTTAGCTTCTCATTTCAAGCTTTCAGAGTTACAAATGCCTCAATCAATGGATGAGGTGGAGCATATGTCAAAGGTTCCTTATGCGAGTGCAGTTGGTAGCATTATGTATGCTATGGTATGCACACGTCCAGATATTGCCCAATCTGTAAGTGTGGTAAGCAAGTACATGGCAAATCCAGGAAAAAGGCAATGGGAAGCTGTCAAGTGGATATTGAGATATCTCAAAGGAGCTCCTGATGTTGGCCTAACCTTTCGGAAAAGTGAAGGTATTTCAATTCTCGGTTATGTTGATTCTGACTATGCAGGGGATCTTGATCGAAGGAGGTCCACAACTGGATACATCTTTACTCTCGTTGGCAGTGCCGTTAGTTGGAAATCGACTTTACAGTCGATTGTCGCTTTGTCTACAACAGAAGCAGAATATATGGCAGCAACGGAGGCAGTGAAAGAAGCTATCTGGTTGAAAGGTTTGGTGGCAGAATTGAGTTCAGTTCAGCTTAAATCAATTCTAAAATGTGATAGTCAAAGTGCTATTCATTTGATTAAAAATCAAAGATTTCATGAGCGCACCAAACACATTGATGTCAGATTTCATTTTATTCGAGATGTCGTAGAAAAGGGAGCTATCAAGGTTGAGAAGGTTATCACAGACGATAACGCTGCAGACATGTTGACCAAAATAGTCCCGCTTGCCAAGTTTGCACACTGCAAGGACTTGGCGGGAGTATGCATCAATTGATGCAACTCTAAGAGAACAACTGCTAGGTGGAGCTGGTATGTTCAACAAAGGTTTGATTCTTCTTGTTTCTTACAATGGGATTGCCCAGTAAGCTTAGAAGTTTTGGCCGGAGTTGTTTATACGCATGCTTGGAACACAAACAAAGGTGGAGATTGAAAGAGTTGGTTTTGGTTCTTGTGGAATCAAACTAAATGGAAGATGAATTAATATAAATATTTGGTAGGAAGATAATTAGTACAAAATTCAAGTCAAAGATTGTATCTTGGTAGGTGAAAGTTAGGCAAACCATAAAATGGTTTGCTATCTTAACCTTGACAATTTTGACACATAGTGATGTCATGGATGACATCAATAGGATGAATTTATTCCTATAAATAGGTAGCTCTTAATTCATTTTCAAATCATCCTCTCACTTGCCTTCTCACCTTCTAAGGCATTTGTGTTCTCTCTCTTGTAGTATTTCACTTGTATTCTTTGTAGAGTGAAATAAATATCAGTGCAGTTGTTCTTTGGTGGACATAGGATCATTTTGATCCGAACCACGTTAAATATTGTTGTTCTTCCTTGTTCTTTAGTTTCACGTTTCCGCTAACAATGGTAATGGAGAATCAATTCCTAGATAGCAAAAGCCAAACCACAAACTTACCCGAAGTTAAAATAAAATTTCCAAGCATAGGACTTGTTGTAATTCATCTTGTTCAGCATCAATATAAGCTATCTTTTGAACTTGGCGACAACTTAGAGCTTCTTTTTGCCATGATAGTGGCATGAAAGGCTGTTGGTTTAGGTGTAAGGTCTCACAAGTATCACAAAATTAACGTCTGAAAGTTCAATATTATGACATCATGGATTGTGATGGTTTGGAAAAGGTTGAGGTACTTTAACCACTGCAATTATAACTTAAGTTTATATACTATAACTTATGATATACTTACATATATTGACTTGACCGCTCTCCCTTCACCATATTTCCTCATTACCTTTGCTTGGTTAATAGGAATGGATTCCTTTCTACAAGTTGCAGGCTTTGATAGGCTGGGCGTGAGATGCACATGAAACCTCACAGTTCGGCCCGAACTTCTGGAGGATTATTTTGATTATTCTTTTGAAGTATGAGTTGTAGAGGATGCCGGGTGGTCTGACGGGTGGTGGGAATGTGTTGTTGCTGGATTTGATGTCTATGGAAGCGGTCATCTTCAGGTTTACTTCCCTGGTATGAAATAACAGTCTCCAGAAAACTAAAATGTTAAAATAGTAATAGAAAACAATGAATAAAAGGAGAATTCTTGCTTATCGATTGATGCATAACAAATTTTCCTAGGAGTAGCTCAACAACCAATGTATGTAAAATAGGTGTCTCTAATTAATTTAAATTCTTATATGAATTATATATCTAATCTCAACATTGGCAAAAATGGTCTTTCTAATTCAACCGTGGAAAAAGTTTTAAATATTAGTAGTCCTAGCTTTTGCCTAATTTATTGTCCAGAATTTTAAATGTTCGATGTTGGTCATGACCCTGATGCCCCAAGGTATTTTTGTCTCTCAATAGTAGGTGAAAAGTTATTATTGGAATACCAAGGAAAAACCTGAGGAATTCAAGAGATTGGGTAGATGAAAATGGGTTGAAGTTAAGGGAAAGAAAGACCTAAAGTCGTTCATAAACTGGAGTTTAACTCATCAATCAAAGTGCAGTATAAAGAACGAGAGAACTGCAAAAATCAGATATCTCACAATCTTGTAACATTAATGTTACTAGGTCTTCAAATCTTAAGCAAGTCCAAAGTGACAACTATAATGGGACCTAGTTCTATTAATGCCACATTATTGGGAATCACCTGATTTTTGTTGTTCCCTAATTCTTTGATACTACACTTACAAATAAGTTAAACTCGAGCTTATGAATGACTTTATGTCTTTCCTTCCCTAAACTTCAACCCATTTTTCATCCACATGAATTCCTTAAAGCCCTCACGTTCTTCCATTCAATCTCCAAAAATATGTTCTCCCTTATTATTGTGAAAAAAGTACCTTGAGGCATTATGACATAACCAACATCGAACACTAAAAATTCTGGACAACAAACTAGCCAGAAGCTAGCCCTACTGTTTAGATTTTTTTCCATTGCTGAGTTGGAAAGCAAATATATGAAAATACCGAGCTTAGACATATGATTTCAGATAGAAATGGGAATTATTAGTGATTACTTTTACATCCAATGGCTGTTGAGTTATCCTTAAGTTGCAACGCATCAACCGATAAGTAATAATTCCATTTTTATTTCTTATTTTCTACTCCATTTTAGTTTTTTAGTTTTTTGGGACTATTATTTCTTACTAGGGAAGCAAACCTGAAGATCAGCACTTCCACAAACATCAAATCCAACAACTACACCTTCTCATCATCCGTTAGATCACCAAACATAAATTACAACTCCTATTCTAAAGAATAGTCAGAATAATTCTCCAGAAGCTGGGAGCGAACTATGATGTGTCGTGTGCATCTGATGCCCAATTTATTAAAGCCTCCACTCAGTAGTAAGGAGTCCATTCCTGTAAAACAAACAAAGGTGATGAAGAAACATGCTTAAGCTAGAATGAACAAGTTAATATATACAAGTAGCATATGTATGGTATAAAAACTTAAGTTATAGTCACAATTGTTAAGGTACCTCGAGATTTTAAGGACCACCACAGTCCTAGATGTCATCATATTGAACTTTCAAATATTTTTGTGATACCTGTATAACCTTACACTTGAACCAACGTCAACAACCTTTCATGCCACTATCATGGAAAAGAACCAGTAAGTTGTCATCAACTTCAAAAGACAGCCTATATTAAGGCTTAACAAGTTTTAACTGCATTGTTCTTGGAAATTTTATTTTGAACTTCGCCTGAGTTGGTGGTTTGGTTTTTGCAATGTGATTGCCAGTCATTATATTTCTGATACTAGGATGGCCACTCTCAACGACAGTTATACTCCCCCTAGGTCTTTGCATTGAAGGATCTTCTCGGGTTATATTTTTAGAGTCCTCATTAGATATGTGACCAGTTATTAAAGGACTTCTTCTCTTTTCACTTCTCGGGGTATCTACAAGATAAGGAAATCCAAATTTACTATAATGCAAAGAAACTTTAAGTTAAGATAAACATAACTTATAGCATTCTTTCTACAATATCCGATTGTATATAGCTAAAAACAATTAGGTTCAAGGACTACATTAATTCCATAGGTGGCTATGGGGTAGATCGTATACCAGGTGTAATCTTAATCTTTTTGAGCACATAAGCTTTAAATTCTTCCAGTGCATATAACCATCAAGAAGAACAGAGAATTCATTGATGAAATATGAAAATAATATTATGAAAACATCTACCAAATACATCAGACCAAAGACTACTATAAACGACCCCGAGCTATAGTTAGAGGTTCTACACTAGGCTAGTAATTAATTTGTATGTACACGAACATCAAAGAACAACACAAAACGTATGTACAAAGTTGAAAACTGCATCTACATTAATAAGAATACCAAACATGCATGGTATTAAGGATCACAATATAAATGCATAAGGGGAATGTAAAGGGAAGAAGAAAATAAAATAAAAAGAAGATCTAAACTGCATACTACTCATTCAACACAATAGATCTTTGCAACATCGAAAGATAAAGTAAAAATAAAAGAGAAAGGAGTAAGAACCAAAGTGATTTTTCCGGTCGAACAAAGATAGATGATTGTAACTAAGAATATTAGACCGAAAGGAGAGTTTTTTTTACAAAGATTAGCTCACGATGACCATATAAACAATGATAAAACAACATTAAACCACAACCCCAAATGAAACACAAACAAAAAATTTCTAAATCTAAAGATTAACTAACCTTAATTTAAGAAAACTCTCCATAATTCTCAGATTTGTTTTCAAGAATTACGAACCAAGGACCATTAAAGCGCAAACCCCCATGAAAAATGAAATGGGGTTTGCTGATTTTTAAATATTAACCATGTACAAGAACAAAAATATACAACATTGGACCAACACCCTGAAGACATTAAATGATCACATTTATAACAATAGCTTAAGGTTGGAATACAAAACAAGTAGCAAAAGAGAACCCAGATTTTAAGAAAAACCAAAGGCTAAGCACTTAAAAAATGCTAACTCACCTCAAAAGTAGCAAACATTTGTTGCTTTACCGAGAAATGGAGATTTCGAAAAAAGCCAAAGAATGTTGAGTTGGGCTTTTTGTTTAACAAGCGGTTACGATTAGGAAAAATGATAGATTAAAGGGTTAAAGAACAATACTATGACACATTTACCAAGTATATCAACCACAAGGCCAATGTAATTTTGTCACTGTTTAATCGGATAAGTATTTTTTGTAAGTTTTTTCTGGCTTTTTAGAGTTGCCACCTAATTTTTGAAGAAAATCAAGAAAACTATGTTTTCAAAAGATTTAAACAGAAAAAATCGATCGAAAAATTCAAGAAGGTTCGGGGATTCTTATTTATATTTTAGGAATGGTTTAAGCACCTAAAATATCCGCTTAATACGGTTATCCAACAACTAATCTATTTGGCTAAAATGATCTAACTTAAATTATCTTGAGATAAACAATTATTTTAGAGTTGTTTGGAAATGAATACTTAGCTTTTTATCTAAGTGAAACATCTAACTTGAAAAATTCATTATTTTAAAATTATTTAAACTTGATTCAATTTTAAGTCGTTAAAACATTACGACATTTCGCGGGGAATCTACAAATTCTAACCTTAAAACTAGCGACAAATAAAGCAAGTAAATAAACAAAAGATAAGAGAGGGAGAAAGAGAGAGAGAAAGAGAATTGGGTCCAAATCCAGGTTTTCTGTCCGCCTTGACCGGAATTTGGACCCACATGTTTTGGGTTTTTGACCCATTTTGTCATCTTGAGTACCTGTCCTAGACTAAACATATAATAATAATAAATACGGAAAAGAAATACAGCAAGGGCTTAGGCCCAAAGATAACAAAATACGACAAGAAATAAGATAAAATGCAGGCTTTAGCCCAAGTCCTTCAACTTCCAACTCGCTTTGATTTCTTCGTACTCGGAAGCCTGTACGTCAATTTTTGTTGGCCGGCTGACTCGACAAAAGAAGTTAAGCCTTTACGGCTCATCCGAAATGCAAAGGTAGAGGAGTTCATGATGAACTCGGATAGATTTTACATGCAAGGAAAAGGGTGATAAGGAGTTAATACTACAATCAACATAAGTGGCAGAAGAAATATTAATTCACTGAAAATGCACATTAATTCAAGATTTAATTGGCAATTAGTATATACAGTAAGGCATAAAAATAGTAAATAAAAAGGAGTTGATTTTAAAGGAAGCAAAGAGATAGCTGTCATTATTCAAAGTTAATTATCCCTTAGTTGTAGTAAAGGATGAATACGCACTATCTGAGGCACTTAAAAAGAAAAACCACGTAGGAGGATTGAGAGAATTAAACATGAGGAGATATTACAGAGAATGACTATGTTAATAACTAAGATTTTCATATTTTTACAGATAAAAAAAACTAGAACAAGATCTGGTTGTGTTGAAACGGAAGAGACATAGATATATTTATTTGGACAAAAGTGATGACAAGGAAGATATTAACAACGAAGAAGAGAGCAGGCCAAGGCAAATAATTCAATCTTAACAAGGAAATTCTTCTCAAACCAACACAAAAGAGAATATCAAAATTTGCAGAACTATCTGGCATACGTAGTCTCTCTTTCACCACTATTCCAGAACCTCTACACATATCCATGCCACAATGCAAACCAACATGTGAAGCAATGAACAAAAGAGGCGAATAAGACCCAACTAAGCAATATCCGCAATCAAACAAAGCGACCACATATTGATTCACGGTAAACAGTAAGTCCAAATACTCTCAAACATTATCATGTAAAGTATATAAAGCATATGAGCATTGTTTCAGTAAAAGACGATGCAAAAGATTAAAAACGGTAAATGAACTACAGTCAAAACAGACCAGTGATCACGAATCCAAGAAGGATGAAACAAAAAGCAAAACAAAAGACGGAGAGACACGCTCTATTCATTCCCTACAACGACTAAAATAATGTACCATCGAAATACTTATTTCCCATTTTAATGGACCAACTTGACAGAGAAAATAAAGCTATACGAGAACTTAGACGAACCCACAACTGACTTCACATTATGACAAAGAGGAAGGGGCAGGCTTATTGAACATAGAAATCAAAATATGGTTGGAGCATACATCACAAAACTATGTCAAGCCGTGGTTCATCACATGCAAGGAGTACGCCGTCATCCCAAGTATTCGGAATACTGTCCATACTGAACACACGATGGACTGCGTTCTTGAATTCTATGCATTCTTCTATTGTATGCCCCTTTTGGTTGGGATGACACTCACATGTCTTGCGGAGATCCCCTGATCCCTCTTGGGATGACGCTCTTTCGAAGGACCTCAGAATATGCTTAGACCGATAGTGTTCGAAAACGAGTGCGCACGAAATGACCTCTATCCTTTTTCGGCATTCGTGTGGATATGCTTCGAGAGAAATTTTCTTGTCTCCTTTTGCCAGACGTCATTCGAAAGAAGGTTCGCGGGCAAGTGCTTCCTCATAACTCTCTTCGTTGATTTCCTCTTCGGGGCTCCCAGGAAGAAACAATAAGTCATACAGACGCCTTCCGCGTTGCTTTTGTATGTCGATCCTCTCTTCTTCACTTGGCTCGGTTTGGATACTCTTTTCTTTGTCCATAGCGGTGATTTTGCCTTTCCTGAGACAATATGGTAATGTTTTAGGATTTGGAGTATGAGAGATGCCTTTTGAGTGAGAAACTTAAGACTCAGAAAATTTTGGTCGGACATTTGTAACAGTGAGTTGTATTTTTTCTTTTGGAAATTTCTAAAAAAGAGTGAATCTCCGATATCCTCATTCATAGAAACATAGCACATAAACAGTTAAAACATATAATCGCGTCCTAAACATACGGGGGACCCTTTTGTGAAGGGTAGGCCTAGCGCATTTGAATGATGTACGAGTGAATTTGAACCATATAATCAAACCCCCCAAACAAATTTCACAAATGAAATATTTAATGTTCACAAGGGGAAATAAAGCAAAAATATAAAAGGATAGACCCACGCAGGGGCCATTTAAATGTACTGAAACAAAATAAAGCAGGCCCACGCAGGGGCTAAAATGACAAAATACAGGTAGAAAAACCCGCGCAGGGGCGAAGTCCACTATGTCATCCCCAATGGCCCTGCTCCGTCGTTGTTTTCTTGGGTCTTGTATTGCTGAAACATGCAACGCAGTATCAGCATGAAACCGTCACCCAAGCGTCCTTTTTCCTCCTAGATCTCGTACTGCATTCTTTCAATCTTCTCTTTGACCCATGAATCGAAATCATCGTAACCGCGCCTTAGTCTTTCCACTTCTTGAGTTTTCTTTTCAAGAGCATCTTGGTTTTCAATAAATTTGGCGTACATTTCTTGGGCTTCGCGTTTTACTTCTCTTAGCTCAACCACTGCTTTGGCCTTTTCGTCTGTTATGCTGCGAAAGTTGCGCAGGGTTGGGGATGAGATACTTTGTATGTTGTCTTTCAGCCACTCTTTGTAACCCTCATCATATCCGGCGTTGAATCGGTCTGCGGCAATGGTGTCTTTATCCATCCGCTTTGCACCTTTCCATTCTCTCAATATTTCTGACGCTTCGTGCACCCTATCGTCTCCAATATCGTATACATAAGCGCCATAGTACGCCTCTCCAGGTGTAATTTGTCTTCTCCCAAACTGTCGCAACACTCGAAAGGGCACATAAGGGCGGATTCCCCGAATACCCAGTAGATGAAGCACAAGCTGTCTACGGCTCTCCACGATGACTTATTTTGAGATGAAGCGATCAAGCATCCATTGAAGATCTTTTCTCTCAATTCGGAGAAAATCTGAGCCCATCTTTCCCTAGTTATCTGATTATCCATATTTGCCCAGTACAACATATCATTTAAATCTCTGATGGTGTTCTTGTTGTCTAGAGTATGCAATTCCAGAGTTCCAGCACCTTTTGCCAGATGGCTTAGAATCCACCACTGGAGGAGTAGATTACAACCCTGGAAGTAGCGATGCCCTTCCTTGCACTTCCCCAAGACTCGATACATGTCGGACAATACGACCGGAGCAACAGGATAGTATTTTACTTGCCCTTGGTTCTCGTATCCTTTAAATAGAGTGTGCACGAGTGTTGATGCTCAAACTCGATCCGTGTGGGAAGACCATTGTTCCTAACAGTGCCACGGTAAACACTAAGGGACGGATCTCGTTCCACTCTCTGTAGGAGACCTTGAACTCTTGGTTATAGTTGGCGTAGAAGCTTGCGTGCCCAAATCTGACATAGATTTCTCTGAATGATATGTTGGACTCCTGTTACCAGTAGACAAAATCTTTTCCCAACCCGAGCCAGTCTGCGATATTTTCTACGGAAGGTTTATTAGGAATGAAAATATCCTCTTGTTTTCTTGCCTTTCTTTCTATCCCAGTACCCACTGTGTCGATGCAATCTCGGATCTCCTCGATAGTCGGGATAATCTCCGCGGTTCCAAATCGGAATACCATTCTTTAATTGTCCCAAAACTCTGTGAGGCCCTCAATCAGTTCTGGCCAACTCTTCATGTTGATCAATTCGGTTAGCGCACCTACGTATTTGTTGAGGGTCCTTCTATGATCCCTGTCAAGATCATTATACCACATCTTGAGTTGAAGCGGTGCTTATATGATCATGTCAAACCTTGGGAATCGATGCATACCTACAAAATAAAAACTAGTTAAGTTTTTCCACCCCAAATTGGTATCCACACGTACATCATTCAAATGTCAAGCAAAGATGATGTGTCGTGAGGTCGGAGACCTTGGACACGATTTTGGCGATTTCAACTAATGGACTTAATATGCCTTGTGTATTAAATTGTCTTAGGCTAATTCTTAAGTTTTGATTTTGGTTTCGCTCTATCTTAAGCTTACTAGAATTTGTTTCAAAGTGACGGTTACCCGAGTCGGACAGACAACGGGGTGAAGCTACCAAACGACGTCAGATGACCGCATTCCAACTATTCGTGTGATACTTCCAAATGAAATCCTTGGGTATTTCTTAAAGAAACCGTGGAAAACCACGTAACTTCCGTTTTCCTAATGCAAACTATTTGCTGTTTGACAGAAGTATGCCATGAAAAAATGCAACAATTTCAATAATAAACAAAGTAGACAAATAAATAATTATACAACATAGCCAAATAAAGTTAGTCTTAAGGTTAGAATCCTCCAAATCCCCAGCGTAGTCACCATTTCTGTTTTATCGGAAAAGTATTTTTTGTAAGTTTTCCGGCTTTTTAGAGTCCGCCACCTAATTTTTAAAGAAAAATCAAGAAAACTATATTTCAAAAGATTTAAACAGAAAAAATCGATTGAAAAATTAAAGGGGGTTCGGGGATTCCTATATATATTTTAGGAAGGATTTAAGCACCTAAAATATCCGCTTAATACGGTTATCCAACAACTAATCTATTTGGCTAAAATGATCTAACTTAAATTATCTTGGAATAAAAAAATATTTCAGAGTTTTTTGGAAATGAATACTTAGCTTTTTATCTAAGTGAAGCATCTAACTTGAAAAATTTATTATTTTGAAACTATTTAAACTTGATTCAATTTTAAGTCGTTAAAACATTACGATATTTCGCGGGGAATCTGCAAATTCTAACCTTAAAACTAGCGACAAATAAAGCAAGTAAATAAACAAAAGATAAGAGAGGGAGAAAGAGAGAGAGAGAGATAGAAAGAGAATTGGGTCCAAATCTGAGTTTTCTGTCCACCTGGACCGGAATTTGGACCCACCTATTTTGGGTTTTTGACCCATTTTGTCATCTTGAGTACCTGTCCTAGACTAAACATATAATAATAATAAATACGTAAAAGAAATACAGCAAGGGCTTAGGCCCAAAGATAACAAAATACGACAAGAAATAAGATAAAATGCGGGCTTTAGCCCAAGTCCTTCAACTTCCAACTCGCTTTGAATTCTTCGTACTCGGAAACCTGTACGTCATTTTTTGTTGGCCGGCTGACTCGACAAAAGAAGTTAAGCCTTTACGGCTCATCCGAAATGTAGAGATAGAGGAGTTCAATGTGAACTCGGATAGATTTTACATGCAAGGAAAAGGGTGATAAGGAGTTAATACTACAATCAACATAAGTGGCAGAAGGAATATTAATTCACTGAAAATGCACATTAATTCAAGATTTAATTGGCAATTAGTATATACAGTAAGGCATAAAAATAGTAAATAAAAAGGAGTTGATTTTAAAGGAAGCAAAGAGGTAGCTGTCATTATTCAAAGTTAATTATCCCTTAGTTGTAGTAAAGGATGAATACGCACTATCTGAGGCACTTTAAAAGAAAAACCACGTAGGGGGATTGAGAGAATTAAACATGAGGAGATATTACAGAGAATGACTCTGTTAATAACTAAGATTTTCATATTTTTACAGATAAAAAAAACTAGAACAAGATCTGGTTGTGTTGAAACGGAAGAGACATAGATATATTTATTTGGACAAAAGTGATGACAAGGAAGATATTAACAACGAAGAAGAGAGCAGGCCAAGTCAGATAATTCAATCTTAACAAGGAAATTCTTCTCAAACCAACACAAAAGAGAATCTCAAAATTTGCAGAACTATCTGGCATACGTAGTCTCTCTTTCACCACTATACCAGAACCTCTACACATATCCATGCCACAATGCAAACCAACATGTGAAGCAATGAACAAAAGAGGCGAATAAGACCCAACTAAGCAATATCCGCAATCAAACAAAGCGACCACATATTGATTCACGGTAAACAGTAAGTCCAAATACTCTCGAACATTATCGTGTAAAGTATATAAAGCAAATGAGCATTGTTTCACTAAAAGACGATGCAAAAGATTAAAAACGGTACTACATTCAAAACAGACCAGTGATCACGAATCCAAGAAGGATGAAACAAAAAGCAAAACAAAAGACAGAGAAACACACTCTATTCATTCCCTACAACGACTAATAGGATCAGTCCCAGGACTACTTTTGAATTCAAAATCCCAACCTTATCCTAAAAACGAATATTCCTCCAATTCCAAATGGTCGAATCAGCTCCAAAAGAGGCGGAGGGATGATATTAACTCTTTGTACTTGGTGGCGATGTGGAGTTATCTCACCTCAACAAGGACGAAAATGCGTCTGGCATTGCTGTTGTTGCAAGGACGAGAGTTGCAGGCGGCTGGCAGAAAACGCGAAAGAGACGTTAGAGCGTCGATTTTCGTCAAAACGGCATTTTGGAGATGGATGCGCAGGAAAGGGTTGTTGCTGCTGGTTTGTCACGCGAAGAGGAAGACGAAGAGCGCGTGAAAGAGAAAGGGCGTTGGATTCTTAATCTATCGCTGGTATCTTTTGGGATTAATTTAACGGACCGGGTCGGGTCTAAGGGGAGAATGGGCTGGGAATTGGATTTGGTACTAAATGTGGGCTGAACTTGTTAGTAGAAGGCTGATGTTTAATGGCCCAAAACTTGTCTTCCAAAAGGCTAAATGAATTATTGATTTGGCCAAGATCGAATTAGATTCCGAATTTAATTAAAATATAAACAAGACGAACTAATATAATCAATTTAGGAGCTTCTCAATCTTAACAAAACAAAGTAATTAATTCGATTAGCAAAAAGAACAAATAATTCAAATTATAAACTAATTAACTCGGCGCTCAAACTATTATTTTAAACTAAAGAAAATAAATCTACCCGAGAGTGTAAAATTTTTGGAACAATTTTCGATATTTATAAAATGTTCTAATTATACAATAATTATGCCGAGCAAAACAAAGTATCCAGAAAATTATAACGATTGACAAAAAGTTAAAATAATCTGAAAAATATATACAAATATATATAATATATATATATATATATATATATATATATATATATATATATATATATATATATAGTTTCTTAATTTTTATAGAACTAACCATTTTAAGTCGTTTGAGATTGAGAAAGTTCGGTAATTAATTACTATCGAGGAGGGTCAAAATTGGGTGTCAACAGTCACGACCTGAGAGCACCACCCTAGTCGGACACGGCGTACTTGACCCCCCGGAGGTCTTATACAAGCCCTAAGCATTTATAATTGCTTATAGTCCTAGAAAAAATATGGAATTATTAAAACTTTTACAATTTAGAAGTAAACTTCTTCTATATATCAAAATAGGAACTAGCTTTGTCTTAACATACCCTCTAGACATAGGAATAACAAAGTGTGGGACTTAGACCTTACATCAAATAGAAAGTCTAGAATAGGAAATACAACATAGTCTAATTGACAAAACAACTTAAGCTAGAATCATAGGTGTAGTATCCTCGAACTTAAGGACTCATCAACTTGGATAAAAAAAATCTAAGTATCTTGAGAAATGGCCTCGAATCACCTCAACGACCCTAATTTACATGAGGGGATAAAGGGAAACAATATGGGTTAGTACGACACACGTACTAAGTATGGTTCCATGCACATAAAATATTTGAAATATGCACAAAAGGACATTTTAGTTGAAAACATACTCTTTATCAAGTAAAACCCAATATGAACACAAGATAAGGAACATAAGCTAAATCAACACAATAGCAACCAAACATGCAAGCAACCTAATCAACACTAGTGCAATGCCAACGCTAGGATCCCATAGCCCCATCAAAGGCTAAGTGTCAACTATAAGGCACCTACTACATTCATATGTCATAACATCATAATCATTATAAGCATACCATAAGATGAAACCAACCATGTTCATGATATTCATACATAGCTTACAATACATAATCCATAATCATCATAATCATAAGAGAACCCTACTACAACCATCCCTTAGGATCCTAGAGCTAACATCTCAGATTTTCAAACCAACGTGAGAATACCCACTCTACTCCCTATAGGTATATGTTACCCCTAAGAGATTGTGGCTAGGATCCCCAAAACGAAACCTCTCCTACAAATCTTTCAACTGAGAAGCTAGTATAATTTTCTTTTCGGAATTTTCTGCCTAATAAATCCTTTTTCCTTCTCTTCTTTCTATAACTTTCTCTAAAGTTTTTCTCTTTTCTTTTGTATCTTTGCGACTCCAAAAATCTCTCTGGTTACTCAATTCATAAAATGAAGAGAATATATATATATCGAGTTCTTTTAGGGTTCCGAACCTAGTGAGAAAATGGATGCCAATCGGATCAGTCCCAGGACCACTTTTGAATTCAAAATCCCAACCTTATCCTAAAAACGAATATTCCTCCCAAATGGTCGAATCAGCTCCAAAAGAGGCGGAGGGATGATATTAACTCTTTGTACTTGGTGGCTATGTGGAGTTATCTCACCTCAACAAGGACAAAAACGCGTCTGGCATTGCTGTTGTTGCAAGGACGAGAGTTGCAGGCGGCTGGCAGAAAACGCGAAAGAGACGTTAGAGCGTCGATTTTCGTCAAAACGGCATTTTGGAGATGGATGCGCAGGAAAGGGTTGTTGCTGCTGGTTTGTCACGTGAAGAGGAAGACGAAGAGCGCGTGAAAGATAAAGGGCGGTGGATTCTTAATCTATCGCTGGTATCTTTTGGGATTAATTTAACGGACCGGGTCGGGTCTAAGGGGAGAATGGGCTGGGAATTGGATTTGGTACTAAATGTGGGCTGGACTTGTTAGTAGAAGGCTGATATTTAATGGCCCAAAACTTGTCTTCCAAAAGGCTAAATGAATTATTGATTTGGCCAAGATCGAATTAGATTTCGAATTTAATTAAAAGATAAACAAGACGAACTAATATAATCAATTTAGGAGCTTCTCAATCTTAACAAAACAAAGTAATTAATTCAATTAGCAAAAAGAACAAATAATTCAAATTATAAACTAATTAACTCGGCGCTCAAACTATTATTTTAAACTAAAGAAAACAAATCTACCCGAGAGTGTAAAATTTTTGGAACAATTTTCGATATTTATAAATGTCCTAATTATACAATAATTATGCCGAGCAAAACAAAGTATCCAGAAAATTATAACGATTGACAAAAAGTTAAAATAATTTGCAAAATATATACAAATATATATAATATATATATAGTTTCTTAATTTTTATAGAACTAAACATTTTAAGTCGTTTGAGATTGAAAAAGTTCGCTAATTAATTACTATCGAGGAGGGTCAAAATTAGGTGTCAACAACTGTCCCTCATTTAACTTGGGTTGATGCAAGAAATTCGAGGAAAATGAAATTGACCAAGCCAATTTTTACCGACCACATATTCGTCTTTAAGAAAAGGACTCGGTACGGACTTTAGGATTTATGGCCGAATCCCGAAAATGGGTTTCCTACATATCTCAGGTTATATGAGAATTCAGGCCACTTGTAGTTCGATACGCTTGATTTAACGCACGATTTTGAAAGAATTCAAAAGTCATCTCGATACCGAATTATGAAGGTATCAGAATGCTCGGGAATGAGACTTAAGAGCGAGTGTTGGAATACAACCGAGTTTTCAACGTTGATCTCGCCTACATATCCTTAAACTTCAGGAATTAGGATGCTTGTAGTTTGACTCGATCGGTTGAAAAGCAAAATCTATTATGCTAGATGACCTTTGGTTTTGGACAAGTGACAAATTAAACGAGCATGGAAATGAGGCTTCTAACCTCTCAGCCATGAGTGTGGTGCACTTAACACACATAATTAAAAATTTACACGGACATAATTTACAAAACTCTTGGTGCACTGACACTCAGATTGGAAACTTCCTTCCAGCAGAGCGAAACTCCGGATGCAAAACCGAATATGACAAAAGCCAAAGAAAAACCCACATGCCTTCTGATAGGGGTGTGGTTTGGTTGTGGTGGAAGTCGCTCCTCTTCTCGCGTCCTAAGAGTCTGACACTCCTCTTTGGACTATGTCCCAGTTCGCTGCTAAGAAAAAGTTCCACGTTGTGCTGCATCCCTTTTGATGTCGTCCGCACCTGTGGTTTGCTTTGGTGAATTCATCCTGTCGGATGCTCTCGACAAAGGCTGAGATAAAACTCATTAGCATAAAAATGCAATTGAAATGAGAGGTAGTGTCTTTTACCGTGTCGACACTTAGTTGCTCTCCTTCAATATTTGTCGTCAACTCCATTGGGTTTGACGTAAAGCAAATAAATCTTATGTCTTATGTTTGCAATATAATATTCAATGTATTATTTATTTGATGTCGAAACATATAAAAGTTGATGCGTCGTTAAAATTTTCTTTATGTCGTCTTTGATGCACGATTTATTTCTCTGGCAGTGCATGATTTCTGCGGGGCATGAATATCCTCCCGCGATGCGTGATTTCTTGCGGGGCATGAATATCTTCTCGCGATGCATAACTTTCTACGAGGCATGAATATCTTCTCGCGATGCATGAATATTAACTCACGAAGCATGACTTTCCGCGATGCATGATTTTTTGCAGGGCATGAATATCTTCCCGCGATGCACAACTTTCTGCGAGGCATAAATATCTTCTCCCGATGCATAAATATTAACTCGCGATGCATGATCTTCCGCGATGCATGAATATTAACTCGCGATGCATGACTTTCCGCGATGCATGACTTTCCGCGGGGCATGAATATCTTCCCGCGATGCACAACTTTCTGGAGGCATGAATATCTTCTCGTGATGCATGAATATTAACTCGCGATGCATGATCTTCCGCGATGCATGAATATTAACTCGCGATGCATGATTCTCTGCGGGGCATGAATATCTTCCCGCGATGCATAACTTTCTGTGAGGCATGAATATCTTCTCGCGATGCATAAATATTAACTCGCGATGCATGATCTTCCGCGATGCATGAATATTAACTTGCAATGCATGACTTTCCGCGATGAATGATTGTTGATTTGCAATGCATGATCTTCTGCAATGCATGAATATTAACTCGCGATGCATGATTTTCTACGGGGTATGAATATCTTCCCGCGATGCGTGAATATTAATTCTTGATGTCATCCTTAGTACCAAACGAAGATAATGCTCCCATCGAGCGACATAGTTATCTTCTGGGTGCCTTCTGGATAATCATATCGTCTCAATTGACAATAACGACAAAATGACCCTTCAGGTAGTGTATCATCTAAATTGACAATACAAATAAAATGACCCTATGGGTAGTGCATTGTTCTCGATCGACAACAAAATAAAATGACCCCTACGGTAGCGACACTATCGTGTCTGATAAAATGTGATGCAGATGACGTCCTTGACGAAAAACCATAAGCTGTATTTCTCGGGGTTTTCTTTTGATTCATCTTTGAACCTAGCTGGACGCTCTTTATAGACTTCATGTTGTTGAGAATTGAATGAAATACACCATTCACATTTCCAGATCTTCGATATGAACAATATAAAATAATTCCTGCATCCACGGAAAATTTGTAAATTGGGAGATGTTTTTGCCCCCTTGACTTCTCCATATTCATCAATCGGAGAAATTTGATGATTTCCGAGCAATACTATAAACCTGCATCCACAGAAAAATTATTAGTTTTAAAATGAACTGATCTGTGTCGATTCTTCAGTTGTCTGCTCCTTGTCCTGCTATCTCCGGTTGATATTCTAATCTCCCGACTCTTGGTAGGTGAGACAAAATATTTTACGCCGAAGCAAATATAGTATAAAGGAATTTTTTTTAAGAAAAATAAATTTTCGAAAAGTAGCATTTTGAAAAGGGTTATTGCCAAGTATCATGCCACGTCAGGCTTAGCAGACTTCTTTGAGTCTGATGCTTGGAGGCCTATCTGATTATTCGCTGAGGAGTATTCGGAGTCAACTATAGACTGTTGATGAACCCAAGTTGAAATTTTGAGGCCTTCCTCAAAATTTCTGTCCCAGTTGCAAGTTTCGGCTTATCTTCAAGTGTCAGTAAGTAAATCATGGAATTTTCGAGAACCTCTCAAAAATTCTGTCGCAGTTGCAAATTTTGAAGTATCTTCAGTCTTGACTTGCTGAGGAAAAATCTTCTTCTTGAGAATTTTGAGTCCCTCTCAAAATTCTGTCCCAGTTTCTATTGTAAAGAGGAATAGAAATCTTACGGGAGATGTGACCGAACCCTTGTGGCGCCTACGTATCCCGTTGAAGCAGGAATCAGGTCAAACTTAGTTTCCCCCAAGGCTAATAACGATAAAGAATTTACAAAGAAACCGACCGAGGCCGACATAGGCCGCCTACGTATCTCATTCTTGAGAATTTAGGTCGAACGTAGTTCAAATACAAAGAAATATTTAAAAAGGGTTAAATGGGGTGACCGAGGCCGATATAGGCCGCCTACATATCTCATTCTTGAGAATTTAAGTCAGACGTAGTTCATTACAAGAGGGATAAAATTTAAACAAGGCAATTACAAGAAAATTGAACGATTACAGGGAAATGACAGAAATACAGACTGACTTCACACGTAGTATCTCTTGATAACATCTGAGTTGATCGGCTTCGGCCATGCAGTGCCATCCATCTCTGAAAGGAACAAAGCACCTCCAGACAATACTTTGCGAACCACGTAGGGTCCTTGCCAATTTGGTGTGAATTTTCCTTTGTACTCGTCTTGATGAAAAAAATGTGCTTAAGGACCAACTGACCAATTTCAAAAATTCTAGCTCTTACTCTGTTGTGGAAAGCGCGAATCATTCTCTATCGATATAGTTGGCCATGATAAACAACAACCATTCTCTTCTCATCAATCATGGTTAACTGATCAATTCGTTTGCTGACCCATTCAGCATTACTCAACTAAGCTTCTTAGATGATTCTCAAAGACGGTATCTCGACTTCAGCTGGTATGATTGCTTCTGTTCTGTACACTAGTGGCCCAAACCGACGTTCTGACGGTCGTTCGGTAACCAAAGAAAGCATATGGCAACATCTCATGCCAGCCTTGGTGATTTTCAATCATTTTCCTCAGAATCTTCTTGATATTATTATTGGCAGCTTCTACAGCTCCGTTCATTTGAGGAAGATAAGCGGTCGAGTTTCGGTGAGTAAGCTTAAACTGCTCACATATATCTTTCATCAAATGACTGTTGAGATTCGAACCATTATCAGTAATGATGGATTCTGGTACTCCGAACCTGCATATCAAATTGTTGCGAACAAAATCGGCTACAACTTTCTTGGTCACCGACTTATACGAAGCTGCTTCCACCCACTTGGTGAAATAATCAATGGCAACCAAAATAAATCTGTGTCCATTAGAAGCGGTGGGCTCTATCGGACCGATGACATCTATGCCCCAAGCTACAAATGGCCAAGGTCAACTCATAGCATTGAGTTCGTGAGGCGGCACTCGGATCAAATCACCGTGCACTTGACATTTATGACACCTCTGCACGAACTTGCAACAATCATGCTTCATAGTCATCCAGAAGTAACCAACTCGAAGGATCTTTCTTGCCAAAGTGAGCCCATTGATATGCGTGCCGCAAACTCCAGCATGTATCTGTTCAATAAGCTTCGCAGCTTCAACAACATCGACACATCTAAGAAGACCCAAATCTGGAGTTCTCCTATAAAGGATTTCTCCACTTAGAAAGAAATTGAGAGCCATACGACGTATCGACTTCTTTTGGTTGGATGTAGAATCTTTTGGATAAATCCCAGACTCCAAATACTTCTTTATATCAAAGTATCATGGCAAACCGTCGGGTTCTGCTTCAACATGTGAACAATGGACCGGATGTTCTTTCAGCTCTATATCCAGAGGATCAATATAATCAGTATCTGGATGTTTAATCATTGAAGCGATTGTGGCAAGGGCATCAGCCAACTCATTTTGTATTTTGGGAGTATGTCTGAACTCGATCTTACAAAATTGTTTGCACAACTTCTGTACATACTGCACGTAAGGTATAATCTTTGGGTTCTTCACATCCCACTCTCCTTGAACTTGATGAATCAACAAATCTGAGTCTCCGATAACCAACAACTCATGGACATTCATGTCGATGGCCATTTTCAGACCGAGAACACAAGCTTCATATTCAGCCATGTTGTTCGTGCAATTAAATCGGAGTTTAGCTGTCATGGGATAGTGCTGACCAGATTCTGACACTAAGACCGCTCCGATACTTTTTCCTTGGTGATTTTCCGCTCCATCAAAGAATAACCTCCAACCAGGATATGCTTCAGATATATCTTCACCCACAAATGATACTTCCTCATCGTGAAAATAAGTCTTGAGCGGTTTATATTCTTCATCGACAGGATTCTCTGCAAGATGATCAGCCAAGACATGTGCTTTTATCGCCTTTTGAGTCACATATACAATATCAAATTCACTCAACATCATTTCCCACTTAGCTAACTTTCCGGTTGGCATCGCCTTCTATAAAATATACTTCAACGGATTCATTCTGGAGATGAGATATGTAGTATACGAAGACAAGTAATGTCTGAACTTCTAGGCCAGCCAAGTCAAAGCACAACATGTTCTCTCCAACAGAGTGTAACGGGACTCGTATGGAGTAAACTTCTTGCTTATGTAATAGATAGCCCTTTCCTTCTTTCCTATCTCGTCGTGTTGACCAAGTACACGTACGAATGCACTATCTGAGACGGACAAATACAGCAATAATGGACTCTCTTCTCGCGGAGGAACCAATACCGGTGGATTGGACAAATAGTTCTTGATAGCATCAAAAGCAGTCTGACACTCTTCAGTCCACTTTGTCGAAGCGTCTTTCTTCAACAACTTGAAGATAAGCTCACACACCACAGTTGATTGAGCTATGAATCGACTGATGTAGTTCAACCTCCCTAAGAAACTCATCACTTCCTTCTTTGTCTTCGGAGGAGGTAACTCTTGAATTGCCTTAATCTTGGAAGGATCGAGCTCAATACCCCTTCTGCTGACTATAAACCCCAACAACTTGCCGACTGGCACTCCAAAAGCATATTTGGCGGGGTTTAACTTCAACTTGTAACGACACAAACGATCAAAGAACTTCTTCAAATGCGTCAAGTGGTCCGAACTCTCGCGGGACTTGATTATGACGTCATCCACATACACCTCAATCTCCTTATGAATTATATCATGAAATATAGTCGTCATAGCCCTCATATAGGTAGCACCAGCATTCTTGAGGCCAAATGACATCACCCTATAATGATATACACCCCAAGGTGTAATAAACGCTGTCTTTTTTGCATCTTCTTCGTCCATCAGAATATGATGATAACCTGCATAACAATCCACAAACGACTGCATTTCATGATTAGCACAGTTACCAATCAGAATATGAATGTTTGGCAGCGGAAAATTATCCTTTGGGCTGGCTTTGTTGAGATCCCTGTAGTTAACACAAATTTTGATCTTCCCATCTTTTTTGGCGACTGGAACAACATTGGCTAACCAAGTCGGGTATTGCGTCACTTCCACCAACCGCGACTCGATCTTCTTGGTAATCTCTTTTTTGATATTCAAACTCAACTTGGGCTTGAATTTCCGAGTTTTTTGCTTCACCGGACTGAACCCTTGATTAATCGGCAATTTATGAGACACAACATTGGTACTGAGCCCCAGCAAGTCGCTGACTTCTCATACGAACACATCAATGTATTCAGTGAGTAAATGTATTAGATCCTTTCTCTGAGCTTCATTCAAGTGAACGTTAATTTTGGCCTCTTTGACACACTCTTGGTCTCCCAGATTTACAGTTTCAGTTTCCTCTAAATTCGACTTGTGCTGATTTTCAAACTGCAGCAACATATTCCGGTACCTCATTTTCTTCTTCGTAATCATCAACCTCATCATCACCTGCCTCACTTTGTTCGTTCAGCTCGTGACATGACATGACATTGGCGGGTTTAAAACTTATATTACTGAAACCATAAATAGACAAAGTTAGGAAAGTAAAATTATAGCACATAAGTAAATAAATAAAATTTCAAATAAAAGAGGCTTTCATTTAAATTGGAAATAATACAAACTTTGGCAATGGCAAAGGGCCATGTTGCCTTTTTCAAATATCACGGGGGGATTTTAAAATCCAAGCAATTAAGGAAAATGCAAAATGGTGGGTCTCGAGCCTCTTTCGGACCGCCACCGATTTAAATATGCATAAATGATGCCCTTCTACCAAGGAGTTCGGGGAATCAGAATCGGCGTGGAGGTCCAATTATGCGGCATCTACCCAGGCTCAGCATCACGGATACTAGCTAGCTTGACCTCCTCCTCAATAACAGCATCAATCTCTTCGAAAAGGCCGCAGATTCCTTTGCCAAGGTCGTCGTGCTCGGCATACTCCCAGACCGGGAATGATTGATACAGATAAGGGATTGGCTTAGCCAATGCTTGATCTATCTTCTTCTTCATTTTCATATCATCATCTGTGGGGATGAATTCCAAACCATATCTAGCTCCTTTGACGGGGACCGGAATAGGCTCAATAATTCCTTGGGAATTTCTTCCCAATCCGAAACCTGGTTCAAAACCATTCTGCAGCATCACAGTGGCGATCATCTCGTACACGGCAGGCATAGGAGTCTGTGGGGCCAAGTCCTCACCGGTGGCATTTACCAGCTCCACCGTATAAAAATCGGTACCTCGAGACACTTCATAGATAATTGGCGCCTGTCTGCCAGAGTGACTCCCTTCACCATGAATAACCAGATCTTCGCTCTTCCAAACGAGTTTCATCATCTGATGAAGAGTAGAAGGCACAGCTCCAGCCATATGTATGAAAGGCCTTCCCAGAAGAAGGTTGTAGCTGGTGTCTATGTCTAAGACTTGAAACTGTGCGCTGAATTCTGCCGGGCCCATTTGGATGACCAAATTCACCGCTCCCAACGTGTCTCTCTGTACCCTATCAAAAGCCCTCACGTTGACTTAGTTTTGGTCCAACTTCCTCAAGTCAAACCTTAACTCCTTCAAAGTCGACATTAGGCAAATGTTCAGACCGGATCCATCATCCACCAAGACGCGATTTATGACCTTGTCGCTGCAGACAACAGTGATGTGCAACGCCTTGTTGTGGGACCTCCCTTCAAAAGGCAACTCATCATCGCAAAAGCTGATTCGATGCCCTCGAATAACTTGGTGGATCATAGCGGCCACATTATTGCTGCTCGTGCCCACGGGCACATATGTATCATCGAGAGCCTTCATCAAGGTCTGTCTGTGCGATTGAGAACTCATTAGTAGGGCCCACACGGAAATCTGGGCTGGAGTCTTCTCCAAATGCTTAACAATAGAATAATCTTTCGGCTGCGTTCTTCTCCAGAATTCCTCCGCCTCGCCTTCGCTTATTGGCCTTTTAGCCTGATCCTTCTTTTGCCCTCCAAGAGCCAACTCTTAGGGAGTATAACATCTCCCGAATTGGGTCATGCCTTGAGCAGCAGCAGTTTCAATCACAAATTTTGGCCTGACAAGAGTTTCTGATGGCACCAAGGCAACAACCTTTGCGGGTGTCAAGATAACGAACTATTTTTTCTCTTTGATACTCAACGAGGCCACAATCCTTTCCAACTCGTCATGAACAATTGGAGTTATCACTTTTATCACGCACCAATCATCATCTGTCTCTATCATATTAACATTGCCGCCTCCATGATTCGGCAAAGGATTGGTGTTGACATTAGGCGCAGCTGGTTGAAGAGAGACCACATCTTGGTCGATTAGATCCTGGATTTTGTGCTTGAGGTTGATAGTCCTCAGTATCATGTCCAACACTATTGGAATGATAAGCACGTCTTTGATCAGGCCTATAGAACTTAGAACTGGTGTCCACTGGTTTAGGCCCCACTGGGTGGATATATCCGGCTGCAGCCAGTCGCTCGTACAACTTTGTTCAGCTTTCGACGAGCGCAGTGAAGTTCCTCGAAGGCTTCTTCTCGAATCTAGGTCGATGCGGATCATAACTGCCTTGTGGATGAGGCATCTGTTGATAACTTCTGTTGTTTGGACGGGGAGCTTGATTTCTGGGATAGGGATTTGTTTGGTAGTTTGGCAATGGAGCTTGGTAATTCGGAGGGGGATTTCTGTATAGTGGATCTTGAACTTGATAAACAGGAAGGGGTGCTCTGTAGCTCGACTGCACGTTACCAAAGTTGGGAGCAACACCTTGGTAGTGAGGAGATGGAATTTGGTATAGTGGAGGATGATTTCGGTAAGCAGGAGATGAATTTTGGTAAATTGGAGGTGGATTTTGGTATACTGGAGAAGGATTATTTTTCTGTCTAGCTTGGTAGGAGTTTTGAGAAAATCGAGAACGACCTTGGGATGATGACGATCTTCTAGGGTTTTTCTTCCCCTCATATGAGATAGCAGCAACGTCCTCTCTCTTCTTCTTCAACAACCCTGAAGATCCGGGCGACGCGGCCACATGGGCTATCTTTCTTGTTTTCAAGTCGTCTTCGATAGTCTCACCGATCTTGACTATCTCGGCAAATTTTGCTCCAACAAGCAACATAATTCTGTCATAATACTCGGGCTCTTTCACCCGCACGAACACTTCGACAATTTCCTTTTCAGACATAGGCGGTCTTACCCTTGCAGCTTCTTTTCTCCACCTATAGGCAAACTCTTTATAGCTCTCGATGGATTTCTGCTTCATCTTCTCCAAAGAGTATCGATCAGGAACGATTTCTACATTGTAAGCAAATCGATCAATGAAATCCTTTGCCAGAGCATTCCAGCTGGGCCATTGCCTGGTTTCGTGGGAGGTGAACCATTCCAGAGCCTCTCCGCACAGGCTTCGACTGAAGAGCCGCATCAATAGAGCTTCATCCCTACCAACTCCAACAAGTTGGTCGAAGTAGGCTCTCAGATGAGACATAGGGTTCCCCACTCCTCCAAAAGTATCAAATTTTGGAATCTTGAACCCCTCTAGAAGGTCCAGATTTGGATGAATACACAAATCTTCATAACTAAGACCGGCGATATCAGGGACGCATTGGAGCTCTTTCATGGCTTTCTTGATATCCTCTTTTATATCTTTCTTTGCCTCTTCCTTCGCCCTCCTTTCTCTTTCCTGTTCTTCGTAATGGTCCAACTCAGAACCGTGCACGTCGTGCTCAGCAGGGACGGGAATATGGAAAGTGGTTCTTTTAGGTAAGGGTGGAGCTACGGAAGGACTCTGGGCGTATTGAGTGGTTTGGTAATTCTGTGGACAAGTCTGAGGATTTTTATTCTGATTTAAGTGGTGGTGGGATGTTTGGGGATTAAAAGTGTTCTGATTTGGATTTTGACCTGGATTTTGAGGTGGTGGAGCGGTTTGATGTTGGGTATTTTGAGGATGAGATGGCATTTGGGAAAGGTTATTTTGAGGAGGTGGTGGAGTTTGGTAGGAAGTTGCAGCGTATTGGGGTTTTTGAGCGGTTAGGTCTATTGTGGAGGGATTCTGAGCGGGTGGCACGTTCTGGGTCGGATCCATGTTTGAAGAAGGGAAATAGATATGAGGCCTTCCATCTGCACCATTATACCCTGGTGGAGGCAAATCCTGTCTTCTCTGCATCTCTACCCTCATTTCCGTAATCTGTTGCATTAATTGCAGAATCAACTCATTCTGGTCCGCTATGGTGGGTTGAGCCACAACAACGTCAGTGGGACTTACCTCTTCGTTACTGTCTCCCATAACTGTCTTTCCTCTGTCTGAGTTTTGTCTAGGGAAGGAATCTGCGGGACATTTTGATTTGGTAAAGTAGGGATGATCTGCCAGCTTAATCAACACAGATCAGTTTCAAAGTACCTGAGAAGGAAAATAAATCAAAGGCAGATTTGTCAGTTTAGATTCATAATACGAAATGCATAATATCACACGTAGAGCAAATAAACACACAAGTTGCTATGTTTGAGGATATCTTCGACCCACGATTAAGGATGGAAACAAATTTTTTAACTAGCAGGAGTTTTCTTGCTTTTTAGTTCGACACCGTCTCAAAAAGGCTAAATCACGTTGAGCTACGGTCTTCTTGCAGCTGCTCTTTGATGTCCGTTGATCTGGTTTTCACGTTTTCTTCTAACATGCAAAAGGGGGGGGGGAGAATGAAATTTTTTAAAGATAGGGGTCGGGCCTTGGAAGGCTGCCTACGTATCTCACAAGGAGAATTCAGGCCCAACGTAGTTCGAGTACAAAGGGAAATATTTTTTCATTCATTCATTATGATTACAAGGAAATTGAAAGGCAACAACAGAGCTTTAAAGATAAAATGATGACTATATCTTAGTCATTCTACTTCTCTACGTCATCTCAACCACGGGGGACAAGCTCGACTTGAATATTTTCCATGTCGAAGAGGGATTCGATGTCGTGGCGGAAGTCAATACACTTTTCAATGTTGTGGTATGTGGCGTTGTGATAAGGACAACACTTCCGAACTTCGTACTGAAGAGAATACGGCATGTCCATGCCCCTGTAGAAATGGGTGAAGACTCCACTCTGAACTAATTTTGAATAAATTTCCATCATCGTTTTCTTGAAAGGCGTGAACAAGCAATGATAGAATATGGTCTTCTCTGTGACTGGTATGTCAAGCCGTGGTTCATCACATGCAAGGAGAACGTCGTCACCCTAAGTGATCGAAATACTGTCCATACTGAACAAACGACGGACTGCGTTCTTGAATTCTATGCATTCTTCTATCGTATGCCCCTTTTGGTTGGGATGACACTCACATGTGTTGAGGAGATCCCCTAATCCCTCTTGGGATGACGCTCTTTCGACGGACCTCAGCATATGCCTAGACCGATAGTTTTCAAAAACAAGTGCACGAAATGACCTCTCCTTTTTCGACATTCGTGTGGAAATGCTTCGAGAGAAATTTTCTTGTCTCCTTTTGCCAGACGTCCTTCGAAAGAAGGTTTCCGGGCAAGTACTTCCTCATAACTCTCTTTGTTGATTTCCTCTTCGCGGCTCCCAGGAGGAAACAATAAGTCATACAGACGTCTTCCGCGCTGCTTTTGTATGTCGATCCTCTCTTCTTTACTTGGCTTGGTTTGGATACTCTTTCCTTTGTCCATAGCGGTTATTTTGTGTTTCCTAAGACAGTAGGGTAATGTTTTAGGATTTGGAGTATGAGAGATCTCTTTTGAGTGAGAAACTTAAGACTCAGAAAATGTTGGTCAGACATTTGTAACAGTGACTTGTATTTTTTCTTTTGAAAATTTCTTGAAAGGAGTGAATCTCCGATATCCTCATTCATAGCAACATAGCACATAAGCAGTTAAAACATATAATCGCGTCCTAAACATACGGGGGACCCTTTTTGTGCCAAGGGTAAGCCTAACGCATTTGAATGATGTACGCGTGAATTTGAACCATATAATCAAAAAACCCAAACAAATTTCACAAATGAAATATTTAGATTTTACAAGGGGAAATAAAGAAAAAATATAAAAGGATAGACCCACGCAGGGGCCATCTAAATATACTGAAATGTAATAAAGCAGGCCCACGCAGGGGCTAAAATAACAAAATACACGTAGAAAAACCCGCGCAGGGGCGAAGTCTACTATGTCATCCTAGATGGCCCTGCTCCATCGTTGTTTTCTTGGGTCTTGTATTGCTGAAACATGCAACGCAGTATCAGCATGAAACCTTCACCCAAGCGTTTGTTTTCCTCCCAGCTCTCGTACTGCATTATTTCAATCTTCTCTTTGACCCTTAGACATAGGAATAACAAAGTGTGGGACTTAGACCTTACATCAAATAGAAAGTCTAGAATAGGAAATACAACATAGTCTAATTGACAAAAGAACTTAAGCTATAATCATAGGTGTAGTATCCTCGAACTTAAGGACTTATCAACTTGGATAAAAAAAATCCAAGTATCTTGAGAAATGGCCTCGAATCACCTCAACGACCCTAATTTACATGAGGGGATAAAGGGAAACAATATGGGTTAGTACGACATACGTACTAAGTATGGTTCCATGCACATAAAATATTTGAAATATGCACAAAAGGACATTTTAGTTGAAAACATACTCTTTATCAAGTAAAACCCAATATGAACACAAGATAAGGAACATAAGCTAAATCAACACAATAGCAACGAAACATGCAAGCAACCTAATCAACACTAGTGCAATGCCAACGCTAGGATCCCATAGCCCCATCAAAGGCTAAGTGTCAACTATAAGGCACCTACTACATTCATATGTCATAACATCATAATCATTATAAGCATACCATAAGATGAAACCAACCATGTTCATGATATTCATACATAGCTTACAATACATAATCCATAATCATCATAATCATAAGAGAACCCTACTACAACCATCCCTTAGGATCCTAGAGCTAACATCTCTTTCTCAGTCACGTGTAATTAGCTTGTGTAGAGTCAAAGGTCTTGCTTGCGTAATCGATCGAGTGGAACACTTTATTCTTTAGTTGCCTCAAATTTGCACCCACTACTACGTCATTTGCATCACACATCATTTCAAATGGTAATTCCTAGTCAGGAGCAATTAAGATGGGAGCCTCAATTAAGTTCCTCTTCAACATCTCAAAAGCTTTCAAACACATCTTATCAAAGTTAAACTTCACCTCCTTATCCAAAAGGAGGCACATAGGCCATGCAATCTTGGGAAAATCCTTAATGAATCGCTTGTAAAAACCTGCATGACCAAGAAAACTACACACACCTTTTACAGAAATATGAGGGGGCAATTTCTCAGTAACTTCAACCTTGGACTTATCATCCTCCAAACTAGATTTAGACACTTTGTGTCCCAACATTGTACCTCTCTAACCAAAAAAGTTAAACTTTTCCAAGTTTAGAACTAAGTTAGTGTCTTCACACCTAGCAAACACTTTATCAAGATTTCGGAGACATACGTCAAAATACTTCCCAAATACTAAGAAATCATCCATGAACACCACTACAAAGTCTTCCACCATATCATAAAAAATGGCCATCATACACCATAGAAAAGTCGTTGGTGCATTGCAAAGTCCGAAAGGCATGCGCTTGAAAGCATATGTGCCATGAAGACAAGTGAACGTGGTCTTTTACTGATCTTCGAGGGCAATCAAGATCTGGTTGTAACCGGAATATACATATAAGAAACAATAGTCCCCTGAGCTTGGAGGTTTTCTTGGATGGAAAAAATCGACTCAGAATTTCTTTGCTAGATCATCCCAAGTAGAGATGGAGTTTGGTGGCTCAGAATCCAACCAACACGTTGAAGTTCCTAATAACGTGTAAGGGAACAAGGTAAGCCTCACATAGTCCGATGAGACTCCAATTGGGATGTTGTAATGTCTAAGATGTATTTGAGGATCCTCATGGGGGAGAACAATGAACTTCCCATTAGAATAGAGGATCTATACTATGCTATGTTTTAGTTCAAATCTACCCCCGATGGAGGTTTCCTAATACTATATTCATAATTGGCTGTGAGTGGGACTGCCACATCACGTACATGCATTGCTGCTGGGGGTGCTCTTTGGTTATTCAAGTTCCTTCCTTCATTCGGGTTCCTTTGGTTGTCCACAATTTCTAGGTTATTCAAAGTGTTTTTATTATCCCCATCAATGTTTCCCGCAAGACCTAACCCTAATTCTCCATGTCATTTCAGGTTAGCCATTTTCCTGCGCAGGCATAAGATTCGTTCAGGTTCTTTGTAAGGTTAAACTCCTTTCCGAGCCATACCCAAGAACAAGCGCCTGCAATGAACAAGCTAAGATCAAGTAATTAATACGTGAATATTCTAATTGTAGACCTTAAGAAGATTGAATATAAATCAATTTCTAAGTCTCCGACAATGGAGCCAAAAACTTATTGCTCTCAAAATACACGTAAATGTATGTGGTCACGCAAGTAATATAGTTTTTTTAAGAAATGAGTTATCGTTCCTAAGGGACTTATGATCAAATTATATTCACTTAATTCTACAACTAAAAGAAAAAAATAACCTTCTCAAGAGTTGATAATTTCATATTTATCTACTAATAATTATGCACTAAATGAAAGTAACTAATTGCGAATGACTTTGATATAATGTTTCAAGCAAGTTTATAAGCAATTCCAGGGCTGCATTATATAAAGAATATCATATATCATATTATTGGCTTAAAACTAATTTCAGTTATAAATTTCCTGGTTTATAGGGTTGATATTATGATCCAGGTTATACGCCTATCGTCGCCTACCCAAGTTAGCTCTAACTACATCGTTGAGCGGGGATAAATAGACTAACTGGCGAACATTTATATTTCATCCTATTTCGTAACCAAGCAAGGTGTTTGTCCTGGCATCACTCCTGAACACTAATCAATTCAATCTTATGGGTGGACCGAGCTCTCTATAGTCCCTGGTGTTCTAATCTCTCCTCTCACGATTTTAAGATTAGACAATAGATTAATCTTATGTTGCGCAAGCATAAAATACTAAAACAAGAATATAGAAGTAATTTGTATTGACAATAGAAAATTAATTCAAAAATCCTCAAATACTCAACATTCTATTTATTAGCTACGACCTCATAACTAGAGTGTTTAGCTACTCATGCTATTAGAAAACTGTAAAATATGACTGTTCATTCAATTTCTGGAAAATAGAAGAGTTAAAGAATTAAAACCTATTACAAACTTGAATTCATGATATTTCATACTAAACAAACGTTGAACCCTTTAATGGAGCCCTAAGGATCTATTTATAATAGTAGGAAAAGTTAGGAACAAATCCTACTCAAATTAGAAATCCTATTTAATGTTTAAAAGCTGGAAAAGTTGGAAAAGGTGTGGCGTTTCGCGTGTCTCATCACACCTAGCAGTGCTTCTTCTTTTCCCCTTGGCGCATCATGCCTGAAAAGTGCCATGAAAATTCCGCAAAACTTTCCCTTTGTGGCGCGGCGCAGCTGCCAGAGCGCCACAAGCAACAACATCATATTTCCCTTTGGCGCGGTGCGCCTCTCAGTGCATCTGAGAAATCCGTCTGATCTTTTAGGCCTGGCGCGGCGCGCCGGCCAGTACACCAAGCCCAGGTGCTTCCATACTTGGCCAATTCCAGCACTCCTTTGAAACTCTTTCCTTTCATTTCAAGTCCAATGTTCTTGAGAGTTCTTGAAACTTCTAATCACATGTTTTAGGGCACAATCATCGCAAGTATACAAAATCAAGTTAATAAGCTAAAGATCATTCTTCAATTCAAGCACTTTATGGGCAAATATTGAAAACTTAGGCATGTAAATATGCCTAAGATCAGAAACATTTGACAAAGAAGGATTATTATCATAATTATGTTAGATTCAATTCATATGACTAATATGCTATACCTATTAAAATTGTGAGATTCAAGAACACTAAGTTTCAACCCAGAGTTATAGGACTTAGAACAGATGATCTTATATGTGCTACCAAGGAAAACAGGGCACACATTCTTCTTATAGGGGAACCATAGCTATTAGTCAAGCTTGACAACCACAATCGATCTTCTTATAAAAATGCAAGCATGGAGGGTTGTGAAGCCTATATTGGTAATCTTCAGGGCAGAGAAGAGAGCAACCATACTTTTCAACCTAGTTCAAATAACAATAAGAGACCAGGAAAATGTTTCATGCAATAGCATGAAAGAATTTCTACTAAACTAAAGAAGCAGATGACTCATCGGGGCTTAGAGTCTTTCATACAATAAAAGAGAATACCTTTCATATGAATCTCATATTTACACCAAATACTCAATAATTTTCAAAATCAAGCCGGAAAAGTGAAAGTTGAAATGCACAAACAAAATAACATCTCAAATAACTTAATATGTTTCTTTTTGGAGAAGCATATAACTTAATATGTTTGAATATCAACATATTAACCTTATTCAAACATAATAATCAAACATCTAACATGAACTAATATGATTCGATCTAATTAATCAAAATGTTAAGGGATAATGGATAAAATTACAATTTAATGAGATGAGAAAATAATAAAGTAAGATATTCTGTGCATACTACCTAACCTGAAACTTTATAGTTGACCAACCGTGTTTGTTATCAGGTTACGTCGTTGCATAGGTTGGTATCTGCCTATACTACTCAATTCAGAGACGTTCAGACGTCGGCTTATGTAATTTATTGTCCACCTTATTTCCTTGACAGAAGACCTGATGGTGTTGTGGTAACAAAGGAAATGAACTGCATCAAATGGAGAGCGTAACATGATGCATGACATATGAAAATGCATAAAAGAACAGAATGTAGTAGAGAAAATTTATGAAGTGACCAACAACAACAACAACATACCTAGTAAAATATCACAAAGTGGATTCTGAAGAAGGTACAATGTACACATGCCTTACCACTACTTCTCCGAAATAGAGATGCTATTTTCGAGATAGGGAGGCATTAACTGATGAAAGATCAACATGCTGCTTGAGGTCTGATGGATCAATTGGCAGAATAAATAAATATTCAACAATGAAATGCAAACCAAATGACCTTATATATATACAAATAAGAAACTGAGAAAATTTCAAAATTACTTTCATGAAGCATCATTTCCCTTCCCTTTTTTTGTCCTACAAAATTTTGCACTATATATTGAATTATTCAATCATGTAATTAGTCTAGCAACAAAAGTCTAAGCTACAATTTTATTGTTGTCATTACGGTAATAATGGAAATGAAAATGAATAACTCTAGATAGTGTTGGATGACTTAAGTCATTAATCATATTAAAGGTCAAGAATCAAACAATAAGCATATATTTTCTTTTTGTTTTCTACAAAGATATAGAACTTATCATAGCATAAAGTACTTGAGAAGAAGCTTGATAAATACATGGTCTCTCCTATTGCGGAACATAAAATTTCATGACTTACTGATGGTGTTGGGTGACACTTTCTCCCCTCGAGTTTCATCAGCTTTGTTCCCCTACTACAAGCTCAATATTATTTTCCCTGTAAAGTTAAATCTTTGAAATTAGAATAAATTACCTTACTAAAACGGGTAAGATTCGCTTAGCCAACTATAATTTAGATTACAAATTAATCGAAAGACAATCAAAATAATTGACATAACATTGAATCCATTACTAACTTTTGAAAATTTTACTCAGAGAGCTTGTTCGATTCTTCTTAATAAGGACTATGCAATTGACTAAAATATCCCAGCACATAGTACAATTTTTGTGGTTGTGTTCAGGAGTGCACTTGGTTTGCTTACAAATTAAATAGCCAATACACGTGTCAACCAGTGGCGGAGCCAGGATATTCTCCAAGGGGATTCAACTTATAAAGTAATAAGCATTTGAGATGGAAAAGAAAAATATTAATCTTAACTCGCTAAATTTAACTTGTCTTTGTTATACCGCGTTTATGTTCTTCTTAATTATTACCCTGCTCCATCAAGTCTTTTTTTTTTCAAATTCTTGTGTTTTTTTTTTCTTTAAGTTTTGCAATGTTTTATTTTGTTTTGTTTTTTAATTAAAAAAAATACTAAATTAGTAGCCTCTCAATCATATGTTACTATAAAAATCACCAAGATCTTTTAAAAGGGGTAAACATATTCAAGAAATAAATAAATGACATCAATATTTTTCTAGTTCATTTAATTCAATTTACTAGGTTAGTCATTTGTAAAAAAAAAACAAATAATCAATAAATCAAATAAGATTAGTTTAATTTTCATTTCCTTAGAATAAAATTGAAAAAGTACAATGAAATTAAAGAAAGAAAACTTAATTTAATAGACTTTGTTAAAAAATATTCATAAATTTATATTTCTTCGTTTGGTTAAATTTAATTTACTTTATTTTATATAAATACTTTTTAAACTCAATTAAAAATTTAAGTAAAATTCATCATTTCTTCCAACTTTTATATATATATATATATATATATATATATATATATATATATATATATATATATATATATATATATATATATTACAAAGAATGTGACTAATAATTTAAACAAGACAAATTGAATAAAGAAAATGATAAGAAAATAAACAGAATAAAACTTCACATTGAACCAATGAAGCCTTTTCATTTGTTTAGACTCTGGGCCCAAAACTTCTCAGCCTTTCGAAAGCAAAAAAAAAAAAAAGGTGAAAAAATATGCACATAAGTGAGAATCAAACTCGGCATTCCCAGCAGAACTTGAACCCCTTATCCATTACGCCATCCTTCTGTTTAATATTTAAGGGGTTCATTTTAATTAATATACTCATAAAATCAAAATTTGACCTTACATATACAATATAATTTTTTGACGAAGGGGGTTCGGATGAACCCCCTAGATTACACGTAGATCTGCCCCTGGTGTCAACAGGGAAAAGATGAAGGTCCGTGTATAAGGTCCACAGAACTTTTAGTACAATAACTAATTGTAGTGTTTGTCCAAGCCTCATTGAAATAAGTCCATAGCTACTGTACAAATTATATAGCTTTTGGTACAACTTGTAAAGCTGTGTCGGTACATTAAACTTCCATTTTTAAACACGAGTATATATATATATATATATATATATATATATATATATATATATATATATATATATATATATATATATATATCAACAAAGAATATATATCAACAAAGATTCTTTAAGGACTTTGTGATTTCGTTATCTTATTTGCCTTCTTTCTGCTTCAAATACATTGTTGTAAGGTATGTATGTTACTGCAATCATTTGCTACTTTTGTTTTCTACTTTTTATCATGCTACTATATCGTTATCTATCAATTTAGCTACCAAGGTTTTTCAATAGAACATTGAAAGGGAAGCTTACTCTTTACAAGTTTAATGTTCCTGAAGTTGATTTCTTATCTTTTTCCGAGTTATTGTCTTAAGAATATTAATATGCATCTGTCAAATAGAAGCAAACAACTCTAACAAGGTTTTTATGATATCTACATATTTATATACATAAATTTGTATTTTTTTTAGCAATTGTTTGGTTGGTATTTATTTTATAACTCTGTAATTTAAGCATTTTTTCTTTTTCTGTGGTAGAACAACACAACTTTAAAGATAGCACATGTACAACTTTAAACACCTCGCTAGACTATTGTACAATATGAATTTGTAATTTGCATAGCTACATTTTCTATTACTCATCACATAAATGTAATTCATAGAATGTATATATATTGTTCAAATGAGCATATACAAATAACCATGGGATACACGCGCAATGCACGTGCCCAGAACTAATTGTTAAAAATGTTGAAAAGACAATTATATCCTTAATCAATTAAATTAAATTCCCACTTTATTATATTTTTAATTTCTCCAACAGCTCTCCCCTTTTTTGCACTATTTGTTTTTCATTGCTAAATGTGAGTGACATTTAATTATTTTCTTTGTCATTTTGAAAAAATGCTAAAATGAAGATTTCTTGATACGTAAACAATTTAGATTATAATGTAGTTTTTTTTTTTACGTATATCTATTGTAAGCAAGGTGGGGTGAGTATACACTTGTCAAAAATGAATGCAGTTTAAGTTCAAAGACTATCAAATAGCAATCCCACACTTAAGGGACTACTTACATTTTTATTATGTATAAGATTGCTACTCAGACTTGACAAAATCTTTAATAAGATCATTCAGACAATTTATTAAATAATTTAAGTTCACCATTTTTCTTAACAATTTTTAGCACTCTATAATTATTGTTTAGCCTCCCAAATTTTGTATTTGTAGTTTGTTACTCAATATAACAATCATAAAACACTAATCACCCCATTTATTCCATAATGTATTTCACAACTTAAATCACAAATACATTCCAAACTAAAGAAGAGAAGGTAAAATTGATCAAGATATAATAGGAATAATATTTAATTATATTAAGTGGTGGCAATTGGACGGGTTGGGTCAAATTTGGGCGGATTGAAAAAGGTTCAACATAAAATGCGTAATAATTCAATCTGCCCTTATTTGATATGCGTAAAAATGGATTGGGTAACAAATGGATTGGGTAACAAACTAGTTTACCCATATTTTCATGAGTAAATAGTACTCTAATAAGAATTCAACATGGAGAAAATATTTTTGTCTTTTTTAAGATGAAAAATGTCTAAATTCTTCATTTAGTTTTATTGCATCATAAAAGTAAAAAAACAACAACTAACTTTTCAATATAAAATAAATTTATGTAAAAACAAGGGGAAATATTTTTAATTTCAAAGTGAATGAATAATTGTTTTTTAGGACTAAAACATGCTTAATGCATTTTAAGGCTTAAGCAATATCAAAAGTAATACATGATTTGCTTATTTTACACTATTATTTATTATACAATTTAAAACTAAATAAATATAAAAATTAAAATTATAACTAACAAAAGAAATGTACATTTATAATGTATATTTTTGGAGGGCCAAAGACTTCACATTTTCAACTATAGAGAAAAATAATTAGTTCTATAGATGAACATAAAAAAGAAGAGAAGTTACAATTTTTTAAAGTGATATCATGAAGCTTGAGTGAATAAAAGTTAGAAGTTTAACCCATTTGGCTAATCCATATTTTATCCATAGTTTACCTATATTTTACCCATTTTTCTTGGGTTCAATATGGGTATCAACCCATATTTTACACATGTCAAAAGTCACACATCCAACCCATTAAAATATGGACGAGACTCATTTTGTCGGCATTAATTGTATTGATTTAGTGTAGAGCTATAGTGTAATCCACTTTTAACAATATATGATGAAGAATGTTAAGCTTATGTGCTCATAACATTAAGATCGTACCAGATAGATTACACAAGGATAGTAATCAGATAGCAAAAGTCAAACCGCAAACTTACCCGAAGTTAAAAATAAATTTTCTAAGCATAGGACTGGCTGGAATCATCTTGTTGAGACTTAATATAAGCTGTCTTTTGAACTTGGCGATAACTTAGAGATTCTTTTTTCCATGATAGTGGCATGAAATGCTGTTGGTTCTGGTGTAAGGTCTTACTAGTCTCACAAAATTAACGTCTGAAAGTTCAATATTATGACATCATGGATTGTGATGGTCTTGGAAAGATCAAGGTACCTTAACCACTGCAACTATAACTTAAGTTTATATGCTATAACTTATGATTTACTTATATATATTGACTTGACCGCTCTCCTTTCACCCTGTTTCCTCATTACCTTTGCTTGGTTAATAGGAATGGATTCTTTTCTATAGAGTTGTAGGCTTTGATAGTTTGGGCATGAGATGCACATGACACCTCATAGTTCGGCCCCAACTTCTGGAGGATTATTTTGAGTATTCTTTTGAAGTATGAGCTGCAGTGGATGCTTGGTGGTCTGACGGGTGGTGGTAATGTGCTGTTGCTGAATTTGATGTCTATGGAAGCGGGTCATCTTCAGGTTTACTTCCCTGATATGAAATAAAAGTCCTAAGAAAACTCAAATGTTAAAATAGTAATAGAAAACAAGGAATAAAAGGAGAATCCTTGCGTATCGATTGATGCATAGCAACTTTGCGTAAGAGTAGTTCAACAACCAATGTATGTAAAATAGGTGTCTCTAATTATTTTAAATTTTTACATGAATTATATATTTAATCTCAACATTGGCATAAATGGTCTTTCTAACTCAAGAATGGAAAAAGTTTTAAATAGTAGTCCTAGCTTCTGCCTAATTTATTGTCCAGAATTTTGAATGTTCGATGTTGGTCATGACCCTGATGCCCCAAGGTATTTTTCTCTCTCAATAGTAGGTGAGTAGATATTATTGGAGTTACAAAGGAAAAAACTTGAGGAATTCAAGAGATTGGTTTAGATGAAAAATGGGTTGATGTTAAGGGAAAGAAAGACCGAAAGTCGTTCATAAACTCCAGTTTAACTCATGAATTCAAGTTGAGTATCAAAGAACGAGAGAACTGCAAAAATCAGACATCTCACAATCTTGTAACATTAATGTTAGTAGGTCTTCAGATCTTAAGCAAGTCCAAAGGGACAACTATAAAGGGACCTAGTTCCATTAATGCCACATTATTGGGAATCCCCTGATTTTTGTAGTTCCCCGATTCTTTGATACTGCACTTACACATAAGTTAAACTCGAGCTTATGAATGACTTTATGTCTTTCCCTAAACTTCAACCATTTTTCATCTACACCAATCTCTTAACGCCCTCATGTTCTTCCATTGAATCTCCGATAATATGTTCTCCCTTATTATTGAGAAAAAAGTACCTTGAGGCATTATGCCATAACCAACATCGAACACTACAAATTTTGGACAACAAACTAGTCAGAAGCTAGCCATGCTGTTTAAAAAAATTTCAATTGCTGAGTTGGAAAGCAAATATATGAAAATACCGAGCTTAGGCATATGATTTCATGTAGAAATGAGAATTATTAGTGAATACTTTTACTGGCAGTTGAGTTATCCTTAAGTTGCAATGCATCAATCGATAAGTAGGAATTCCCTTTTTATTTCTTATTTTCTATTCTATACTAGTTATTTTAGTTTTTTTGGGACTATTATTTCTTACTAGAGAAGCAAACCTGAAGAGGAGCACTTCCACAAACATCAAATCCAACAACAACACCTTCCCATCATCCGTTAGATCACCAAGTATCAATTACAACTCTTATTCTAAAGAATAGTCAGAATAATCATCCATAAGCTGGGAGCGAACTGTGATGTGTCATGTGCATCTGATGCCCAATTTATCAGAGCCTCCACTCAGTAGTAAGGAATTCATTCCTATAAAACAAACAAAGGCGATGAAGAAACATGCTTAAGGTAGAATGAGCAAGTTATTTTATGCAAGTAGCATATGTATGGTATACAAACTTAAGTTATAGTCACAATTGTTAAGATCCTCGAGCTTTTAAGAACCACCACAATTCTAGATATCATCATATTGAACTTTCAAATATTTTTGTGATACCTGTATAACCTTACACTTGAACCAACAACCTTTCATGCCACTATCATGGCAAAGAACCATTAAGTTGTCATCAACTTCAAAAGACAGCCTATATTAAGTCTTAACAAGTTAAATTTCAACTGCATTGTGCTTTGATATTTTATTTTGAACTTCGCCTGAGTTGGTGGTTTGGCTTTTGCAATCTGATTGCCACTTCTACTCCCACTAGGTCTTTGCATTGAAGGATCTTCTTGGGTTATATTTTTAGAGTCCTTATTAGATATGTGACCAGTCATTAAAGCACTTCTTCTCTTTTCACTTCTCGGAGTATCTACAAGATAAGGAAATCCAATTTACTATAATGCAAAGAAAACTTAAGTTAAGATAAACATATTTATTGAATTCTTTCTACAATATCCGATTGTATATAGCTAAAAACAAGGACGTTCGCGGAGCCTGGATTTTTAATAAGGAGGTTCAAAATTCGTAGAAATAGACACACGGAGTAGCCGAAGGGGGTTCGACATATACTATATATACATAAAATATTATTTTAACCATGTATAAATAGTATAATTTTCTGTCGAAGGGGGTTGGGATGAACCCCCTTGTACCAAAGTGGCTCCGCCCCTGCGTTCAAGGACTACAATTCCATAGGTGGCTATGGGGTAGATCATCAACCAGGTGTAATTTTAATCTTTATTGAGCACATAAGCTTTAAATTCTTCAAGTGCATATAATCATCAAGAAGAACAGAGAATTGATTGATGACATATGAAAAAAAATATATTATGAAAACATCTACCAAATACATTAAACCAAAGACTACTATAAAGGATCCCAAACTATAGTTAGAGGTTCTAAACTAGGCTAGTAATTAATTGGTATTTAAACGAACATCAAATTAAATAACAAGACAAAACGTATGGACAAAGTTGAAAATTGCATCTACATTAATAAGAATACCAAACATGCATGATATAAAGGATCACAATATAAATGCATAAGGGGAAATGTAAAGGGAAGAAGAAAATAAAATAAAAAGAAGATCTAAATTGTATACTACACATTCAACAAAATAGATCTTCGTAACATCGAAAGATAAGATAAAAATAAAAGAGAAAGGTGTAAGAAGCAAAGTGATTTTTTCGATCAAACAAACATAAATGATTGTAACTAAGAATATTAGACCGAAAGCAGAGTTTTTTGCAAAGATTAGCTCGCGATGACCATATAAACAATGATAAAACAACATTAAACCACAACCCCAAATGAAACAAAAACAAAAGTTTTCTAAATCCAAAGATTAACTAACCTTAATTTAAGAAAACTCTCCACAATTTTCACATCTTTTTCAAGAATTACCAACCAAGGACCAATAAAGCGCAGACCCCCATGGAAAGTGATATGGGGTTTGCTGATTTATAAATATTAACCATGTACAAGAACAAAAATATACAACATTGGACCAACATCCTGAAGACATCAAATGATCAAACTTATAACAAATAACTTAAGGTTGGAATACAAAACAAGCAGCAAAAGAGAACCCGGATTTTAAGAAAAATAAAACGCTAAGCACGTAATAAATGCTAACTCACCTCAAAAGTAGCAAACATTTGTTGCTTTATCGAGAAATGGAGATTTTGAAAAAAGCCAAAGAATGTTGAGTTGGGCTTTTTGTTTAACAAGCGGTTACAATTAGGATAAATGATAGATTAAAGGGTTAAAGAACAATACTATGACACATTTACAAGTACATCAACCACAAGAACAGTGTAAGTTTTTCACGACCCGAGAGCACCCCCTAGTCAGACACATCGTACTTGACCTCTCGGAGGTCTTATACAAGCCCTTAATTCATCGTATGTAGTCTTCAAAAAAATATGGAATTATTAAGACTTTTACAATTTAGAAGTCAACTTATTCTATATATCAAAATAGGAACTAGCTTTGTCTTAACATATCGTCTAGACATAGGAATTTCAAAGTTTGGGACCTAGCCCTTACATCAAATAGAAAGTCTAGAACAGGAAATGCAACATAGTCTCTCAAGACAAAAGAACTAAATAGGTGTAGTGTCCTCAGACTTGAGGACTCACCAACTTGGAGAAAGCAAATCTAAGTATCTCTAGATATGGCCTTGAATCATCTCAACGGCCCGAATCTCCATGAGGGAAAAAAGGGAAACAATATGGGTTAGTATGACACGCGTACCAAGTATGGTTCCATGCACATAATAAAACATTTGAAATATGCACAAAAGGACATTTTAGTTGAAAACATACTCTTTATCCAGTAAAACCCAATATGCACACAAGATAAGGAACATAAGCTAAATCAACACAATAGAAACCCAACATGCAAGCAACCTAAGCAACACTAGTGTAATGCCAAGGATAGGATCCCATAACCCCGTCAAAAGCTAAGTGTCAACTATAAACCACCTACTACATTCATATGTCATAACATAATAATCATTTTAAGCATACCATAAAATGAAACCAACAATGTTTATTGTATTCATATATAGCTTACAATACATAATCCATAATCATCATAATCATAAGAGAACCCTACTACAATCACCCCCTTAGGATCTTAGAGCTAGCACCTCCTTCTCATTCATTGTGTAATTAGCTTGTGTATATTCAACGGTCTCTCTTGCATAATAGATCGAGTGCACTTTATTCTTTAGTTGTCCCAAAACTGCACCCACTGCTACGTCGCTGGCATCACACGTGAGTTCAAATGGTAATTCCCAGTCAGGATAAATTAAGATAGGAGCCTCAATTAAGTTCTTCTTCAACATCTCAAAAGCTTTCAAACACATATCATCAAAGTCAAACTTCACCTCCTTCACCAATCAATTGCACATAGGCCTTGCAATCTCAAAAAAATCCTTGATGAATCGCCGGTAAAAACCTGCATGACCAAGAAAACTACGCACACCTTTTACAAAATGGGAGGGGGCGATTTCTCAATGACTTCAACCTTGGACTTATCAACCTCCCAACTAGATTTATACACCTTGTGTCCCAACAATATACCCTCTTTAACCAAAAAGTGAAACATTTCCCAGTTTAGAACTAAGTTAGTGTCTTCACACCTAGCAAGCACTTTAGCACGATTCCGGAGACAAGCCTAAAAAGAATTCCAAAAGACTAAGAAATCATCCATGAAAACCTCTACAAAGTCTTCCACCATATCATAAAAAATGGCCATGATACACCTTTGAAATGTCGTTGGTGCATTGTAAAGTACGAAAGGCATGCACTTGAAAGTATATGTGCCATAAAGACAGGTGAACGTGGTCTTTCCCTGATCTTCGGGGGCAATCAAGATCTGGTTGTAACCTGAATATCCATCTAAGAAACAATAGTCCCCTCAGCTTAGTGATTTTCTTTGATGGAAAAATTGACTCAAGGATTTCTTTGCTAGATCATCCCAAGTAGAGATTGAGTTTGGTGGCCAAAATCCAACCAACGCATTGCAGTTCCTAACAATGAGTAAAGGAACAAGGTAAGACTCACATAGTCCGATGAGACACCAGTTGGGATGTAGTAATCTCTATAAAAGTCCTAAGATGTATTTGAGAATCCTCATGGGGGATACCAGTGAACTGCCCATTACAACAAAATATATGTACTATGCTCTGTTTTAGTTAAAATCTAATCCGCGATGGAGGTTTCCTAATACTAGATGCCAAATTGGCTGTGAGTGGGAGTGCCACATCACGTACAAGCCTTGCTGCAGGGGATGGTCTTTGGTTATTCAAGTTCCCTTCATCATTCGGGTTCCTTTGGTTGTCCACATTTTCTAGGTTATTCAAGTTGTCTTGATTATCCCCATCAATGTTTCTCAAAATACCTAACCCTAATTCTCCATGTCGTTTCAGGTTAGAAGTTTTCCTGCACTGGCGTAAGACTCGTTCAGGTTCGTTGTAAGGTTAGACAAGATCTTATTTCCGAGCCATACCTAAGAACAAGCGCCTACAATAAACAAGCTAAGATCAAGTAATTAATACCTGAGTATTCTAATTGTAGACTTAAGAATATTGAATATAAATCTACTTCGAAGACCCTGGCATCAGAGCCAAAAGATTGTTGCCTCCCAAAAAACGCAAGTTTATGTGGTCACGCAAGTAATATAGATTCTTTAAGAAACGAGTTATCGTTCCTAAGGAACTTATGATAAAATTATATTCACTTAATTCTACAACGAAAAGCAAAAAGTAACCTTCTCAAGAGTTGATGATTTTTTTATTTATCTACTAATAATTATGCACTTAATGAAAGTAACTAACTGCGAACGACTTCGTATAAAGTTTCAAGCAAGTTTAAAAGCAATTCGAGAGCTGCAACATATAATGAATATCATGTATCATATTATTGGCTTAGAACTAATTTCAGTAGTCAAATTACTGGTTTATAGGGTTGTTGATATGATCCGGATTATACGCCTCTTGTCGCCTACTCAAGTTAGCTATATAACTACATCGTTGAGCGGGGATAAATAGACTAATTGGCGAGCATTTATATTTTATCCTTTTTCGTAACCAAGCAAGGTGTTCATTTGGGCGTCACTCATGAATACTAATCACCTCAATCTTATGGGTGGACCGAGCTCTCTATATTCTCTGGTCTATCTAATCTCTCCTCTCTCGATTTTAAGATTAGACAATAGATTTATCTAATGGTGCGCAGGCATAAAATACTAAAACAATAATATAGAAGGAACTTGTATTGACAACCAAAAATTAATTCAAAAATCCTCAAATACTCATCATTCAATTTGTAGCTACAACCTCAGAACTAGGGTGTTTATCTACTCATGCTATTAGAAAACCGCAAAATATGATTGTTCATGCAATTTCTGGAAAATAGAAGAGTTAAGGAAAATATAAGAGTATAAGAATTAAAACATATTACAAACTTGAATTCTTGCTCTTTCACACTAAACAAACGTCGAACCTTTTAATGGATCCCTAAGGATCTATTTATTATAGTAGGAAAAGTTGGGAACAAATCCTACTAAAATTAGGAATCCTTTTTAATGTTTAAAAGCTGGAAAAGTTGGAAAAGGTGTGGAGCGTCGCGTCTCTCACCGCGCCTAGCAGCGCGCTTCTTCTTTTCCCCTTGGCGCATCGTACCTGCAGAGCGCCATGAAAATTCCGCATAACTTTCCCTTATGGCGTGACACGTCTGCCTGAGCGCCACAAGCAACAACATCATATTTCCCTTTGGCGCAGCGCGCCTCTCAGTGCACCTGAGAAATCCGTCTGATCTTTGAGGTCTGGCGCGGCGCACCTGCCGGTACGCCAAGCCCAGGTGCTTCCACACTTGGCCAGTTCTAGCACCCTTTTGCAACTCTTTCCTTTCCTTTCAAGTCCAATGTTATGGAGAGTTCCTGAAACTTCTAATAACATATTTTATTGTACAGTCATCGCAAGTATACAAAATCAAGTTAATAAGCTAAAGATTGTTGACACCCAATATTAATCCCCCCCCCCCCCCGTAAAGATTAGTTGTCGACCTTCTTCAACTTTAAACGATCTAAAATAATTAGTTTTATAATAATAATAACAATAATAATAAAAGATAATAATAACATTTTACGAATTATTTTAACTAGTTTTGTCAATTTCTTTATTTTTTAGATAGTATAGTTATCTTACAATTATGCATATAATTATAATATTTTATAAATATTCGAAAATCGTCTTAAAAGATTTTATTTCGTTTAAATGCTTTACTATTTAGTTTAGCCTTCTAATGGTTTGCATTTTGGATGGGTTATTTTATAATTAGGTCGATTATTTATTTCGTTAAAATTAAGGAGCTTAATAAATCAATCTATATTAATTAATCTTATTAGAAAACTCCTAAAACCATTTTTTGGCCGTTATTCTACAACTTTCAGTAGCCCATTTCCTTTCAAATTTTTCCAGCAATCCCCATCCCACTTTGTTTTTCTGCCTCTAATTAATTGACTCAACCCATTGTATTTTGCAATTTTCAGAATTTCAATTCCCAGCCCAAAACCAAGAGAGACCCACCAGAACCCCAACCCGTTATTTCCTTGACCCGCCCCACCCTTTTAATTCACAAAGGAAGGAAATCAATTTTTCAGCTCTACTGAAATAAACCCAGAAACTCCAAGCGAACGCACGACACGTTTGAACGCCCCCCCCCCCGACTGGTACGCGCTCCCACTCTCCCCACGAGCAGCAACGGTAGATTCCATAGACGACGCGCTCACGGCGTCAGTGCATCCAGGCACGTTGCAAATCCTTTTCGACTTTTCCCTCTCTAGCAGTACGATTCTTCAGCAGGCTAAACGGGCGCGGATCGTCCTTGTGGCTACGAGATTGAGTCACGTCAAGCAAGAAGGACAAATCGTCGATCCCAGCCGTCCGCGTCCAGATTTTTGGGGATATTGGCGGAATATCGTACGATGAACAGCTGGACTTTTTTTTTGAATTTTTTTGAATTGGAGGTTGAATGTGAATTCCAATTCTGCCCCTTTTTCCCCCAAATTCGAAAACCCTAGGGCCCGTTTGGCCATAGATTTCCCAAATAATATTTGGGAAAAAACTTGGCAAATAGTGTTTGTCCATACACTTTGCCATTATTTGGTAAATATTTTTGGCAAATTCCCAAATACTAGTTTTTTCTAGTATTTGGGCCAAATCTCATTATTTGAGATCTTTTAAAAATTAAAATTTTACCCCAAACTTTTATCTTTTACAAAAACACCTTCTATAGTTGTTGCTTACGTTGTATTACATAATTTTTTACGTTAAATCAAAAGTAGTGATGAAATATTTTGTGAATGTTAAATGATAATATGGTTATTGATGAAAATGATGAACAATGGGCTCAAAATAACAAAGTCAGGTGTTTTGTCTACTTTACGATGTATGAAATAATGTTTGTTGCACTCACTCCAAATTACCACATTGCTCTAGTGTCATGGACACTATTTGTTATTGTTGTAACAAAGATCCAATTAACTTATATAATACAAACTTATGGTCAGTTTTGATAGTTTTTAAAACTATGGGTATAAATCATATTTTTCTAACAAAGTGAAATATATTTTCCAAATACTATGGCCAAACACATGGTAAAATTTCACCCAAATTTTCACCCAAATAATATTTGTTAAAAATATTTGGAAATCTATGAACAAACGCTAGCTAAATCTTTCTCTATAAATATTCTCTTTCTCATTCATTGTGAAGGGGATTTTTTTTTCTTGGATTCGGATTTTTAAGGCAAATTACAGGGAGAAAATTTGGATTGTGGTAGTTTCTTTTTAAGTTGAAGTTCTTCTTTCCTTTCTTTTTCTTGAAGGGAGAAAAAGAGTATTGGCGTAAAAAAATTAGTTTGAGAAATTTCTTTTGTTGAGAAAAAAAACCAGAGAAAAGAGAGGTTGTTCCGTGAGAGAGGATTTTTGGGGAGAGACACAGAAATTTTGTTTGAAGAGTTTTCTTTTTTTTTTTTGGTTCGGATAGCTTCTAGTTGGATTTACCTAGCAAAGATACGAAGAAAATTCGAGCAAAGTACTCTAAATAGCTAACAAATACACTTCAAAAGGCAGGGGTGCCATATTTCTCAGCGTTTGATTCAAATTTCTGCCCGGATCTTTGTTTGGTCGTCCAAACTCGAGGTCACGTTGGTGGTGAAAGATTGTCGCTCCTTGATCGTGCTCTCCCGGTCGCTGCTCACATCAAGGTAAACAACTCGTAGTTTCCTTTGTTCATTTTGAGTTGTTTTGTGTTGGTTGGGTATGTAGCTCTTTGTGGGTTCTAGACGAGTTTGCCTGATGTGTTCGAACTGTGTTATCCTCTTCATATATGCTTAGTATGGATTCATCTTTTCTTAGTGATTCAATGTCTATTTAAGTTTGCATCACAGTCTTGTTCTCTTCGAACTTGCTGTCATTATGCTCGTCGTAAGCTTGATTTGATCGTTTGTTAATCACCTTGACTGCCTTTCTGTCTGGTTTTGCTGAAGCTTTCTTCCTATTTTTGGCTTCATGCATTTAAGCGTCAAAGAAGTCACTTTGCCACTCCTCTTGTGCATTTTTGAAAAGTAATTGTTGTTGCCTAAAGAAGCATTCGGCTAGATCAAGCTTTCGGTAATATTGTTGCTATTTATTCCATTTTGCATTTCCTAATGTGAAAATCTTTTCTCGAGTTCTCCATGGTATTACTTTCTAGCTTGTCCGTCTTGTTCGTGTATTAATTTCCTAGTGTTAGGGCTACCTTATTCTAAAAAGAGGACTGAAATTAGAAGAGAGTTAATCTCCGTAATGGAAATTAAAGTCATTTCTTGTTCCCAACTTGAAGTCATGGCTGTCCTTTCTCCATTATATTTGTTTGAAAGACTCATCTTGGAAAAAAGCTCCTCTGGAAAGTCCTATTTGTTGCCTTTGTTTGTGTGTTCCTTCAGTCGGTGTCTTAGATCTTCTTTAATTTTTATTCTTGCTTATTTATTATAATTTATTATTTCTTTATGAATGTTGAAATAACGATGACATATTTAAATAGAAAATGTTAAAAGAAGTAGCGGTTTGAACCAAGGTAGTTGGTATATGAATTGATTGTAAATAAATTTTTAGTGTGAATTGTAATGTTAATGAGAAGCAGTATAGGATAAAAATGGCTAGTCAGAAGCAAATGAACTTAAAATGATTGAATGTTGAGTATGATGTGGTGAAAATTTAAATCATTTAGTCATTTTAGAAAGCATAAAATTTAAATAAAACATGAAACATAAGAAAATGGAGTAAAAGCAATTGTTCAGAAATGTAAAGAAGGATAACTAAGTAAAAAATAATAATGTGTAAATAGTAAAGAAGTCGTGCATGGGTAAGTTAACTAATTTGCAAGAAAAAAAATGAATAATAATCGAGTGTATATAAAAGGTATGGTTAATGGAGAGGAAGCTTATTTGCTTTGATTAATTAATTCTTGGTATGTTAAATGTATATCTTGATGTTGTTTGAGCTTATGAATAAGATTTAGATAGACTTGTGTTTTTTTTGTAGAAAAAGTTTTAAAAAATACTCAATAATAAGTTTTGTTTGTTAACTATCTGTTACAAATTTCGCCATTTAAATTTGCTTACCTTCTTTACTATCCTAAATGCAAATGATTATTTTTATCTCATACAAGTCTTCTTTAGCTCATTCTAATTTATTTTCTTCTTTCTTTGTCATACTTGATTTCCTCTCGAGTCCATTTGGACTCCATTTCCCCTTCTTCTTGCACCCCGAGATGAGCAATAAAGGTTCAAGTTACTTCATCGAGTTAGCCAACCATTTAAAATGACGTACAAGTCCCAAAGTGAAGGAAATTGAGAAGGCAAAGTTGAAGAAGTCGAGGCTAAAAAGCCTACTTTTTATTTTTTTTAAATATTGTATTTCGTTATTTTTGGGCCTAAGCCCTTTGTATTGTTATCACTTTGCTAGTTTAGGACAGGTACGATCGAAATGAGGCCTAAGGCCTAAAAGCAAAGAAAAAAATGGGTCCAAATGCCGGTCCAGGCGGACAGAAATCGGATTTGGACCCAACTCTCTCTCTCTCCCTCTCTTATTTTATCGCTTACTTGCTTGTTTATTACCGTTAGTCTTAGGGTTAAAAAATACAAACCCCCACGCAAGACGCTATTTCGTTTTAACGACATAATCAAACAAAACAAAAGGTCTAAAAAAAATATTACAAATTATAGTTTACATAGATAGTCAATTAACATGTTATTTCCAAACAATGTTGAATAATTTTTATCTCCATGTTTAAGATTAAATCATTTAGTCAAAATAAGTTGGTTATCGGACAATCACGAGTTAGTGAAATATTTTAGGTGCCGTAAAACCCTTCCTAAAATATGAATAGGAATTCCCGAACCCCCTTAACATTTTCAGACGGTTTATTGTTTTAATCGATAAAAAATAGTTTTCTTAATTTTCTCAAAATTAAGTGGCGACTAAGTCAAAATTTTATAAAAAATAATATTTTCAGGGAAAACCTTTTTCGCATAAAACAAAGATCATTATTCAATTCAAGCACTTTATGATTTTCAATAGTTAAAATAAAAATCTTATTATTTTGAACCCTTCATTAGTCAAGAAATTCGTTTATGGTTTTCTTGGAAGTAAAAAAAATATCGGTTGATTCGTAAAACACTGTATAGTTTACTAAAATAGTCATAACTCTTTACTAAAAAATCGGATTGATGCGAAATTGGTGGCATTGGAAAGTAGATTCGATAACCTTTAATTGAATAGGCTATGACTCACGTAACTCCTTATATTCTAAGATATATGGTCATTTTAATTTGACTCAAGTAGAATCTTACATCAAAATTTAATCGATAAGGAAATTTCATGAACACTTATCAAAAACTCACCAAGAACTCAATTTGAATGCTTTCAAAAAGTTAATTACGCTGAATAAATCATGATTGGCGTGTGGGTGAATGAACACAACACTATGTAATCTCATATACCTCGTAGGGATCACCCCTTGACGAAATCCACAAGTGATCCACTTCCTTCAGGGCTCACACTCACACGATGTTCTTGAATGTTCTTGACGAATCTTGAACTTTCTTCCCTTTTCTCCTCTTTTCTCTTCTCTCCAAGCCCTAGCTTGAAATTCACTTTTCTAAACTGAATAAAATCTGACTTTACCCCAATTAAACTCCTAAAATTTAAGTAAGTTGGTTAAGGAAAATACCAAACTACCCTTCTAAAATCCGATTTTCAGACTTTTATTATTGCAACAACCCAACTTCCAAAGGTCATAACTCACTCATACAAACTCAGAATCACACAAACTTGGCGGCGTTGGAAATATTATCCCAAGAGCTTTTCAACCATATCTGGAAGTACATTTAACTCATTTTGAGCTAGAAGTTATGAACGTTTGAAGTTGACCAAAACTCAACTTTTCCTAACTAAAACAACTTTCCAGATTTTTTTTGGTTACTTCCAAAAATAACTATTTTCAGTTCTTAGCTTCTTCTTAGCTATTTCAAATTGCGAGATGTTACATTTTTTTTTACAATTATCCACTAATTAGGTTAAAATGATTCAAATTTCAATGACGTATTTATGTAAAGTTACTAACGAAAATGAAAAATAAGTTGTTTGAGATCTTGAGAATTTGATAAACTCTTGAGAGGACATTATATTATAAGCCTAGATGTTTATTAATAAAAGAAGCCACATAAGGGTAGTTTTGGAATATCAAATAAAACTTATCACTTAAATTAGTCTAGTTACAAAAATATCAAAATAAGGGAGATGAGTGTAATATATCAAACCACAAGGGAGGTTAGTGTTATAAAAACAAATCTGAAGAGAGGTCTCTGAAATTATCCCTAATTCTAATTATTTGTGCAAGTGTGCCATTAGAGTTGATTAATATTTGAGTACTACGAAAAATATACTAACTAACAATGATTCAACTTCAAGATGAATGTTAACAATAGATTCATATCTCAAAATGAAATTCCTATCAATTATAAAATTTTGTTCTTATTCTATCAGAAAGTACATTTATCATTGAGTCCATATAAATCAGTATGGGACCATGTGCAATGGACATGTTCAGAACTTGTATTACTATAAGTGGAAACAAAAAACTTAATAGTTGAATTACGTTTACTCATACTATAAATTAAAATATTATAAAAATATTTAACTATTTAATTTAAATAATAAATTGTATCATTTTAAAAAAAAATGTTAATGACTTTTGCACTTCCTTAGATTAATGCCTAATTAAAATATCTAATTTAATACTATTTATCATCTATAACCTATATGTATATAAAATTTAATCATCATATCATTTACCATATTATATATTATGTATTATATTTAAAGTGGCAATCACCAAAATGTAAAGTTGGATTACCATTTTACTCCTATACTAAACTATTTTTTTAATAAAAAAATAATTAATTAAATATTAAATATTTCTAATAAAAAATTAAATGACCATTTTCATTCACTAAATTAACATTGTTCCTCAATAACTTATGCTTAGAAACTAAATTATTAAGTAATCATTAACGTTTCAATGCAAAAATAATAATAAAAGATCTTTTCAGAAATAATTTCAAGGGCTATTTTAAAATTTACAAGCAATTTAATATGTTTAATGTATTAGCGAAAAGTCACGTTATACAAAAAATATTGCTAATATTCTCATGCATTTATATCATGATGTGCACTTATCTAACTCTTGACAATACACATTCTCTTATAATTTTTGGATTATCTCTAAGTTTTTATCTATAAATATGGAAAATATTGGAGTAAATAACATCATGTGATATATAAGGAATGTGCAAGCTAAGATTTGGGGGATCAACTTTTTTAGGGATGAACAAATCATTCTTTTTACTTTTTTTAGAAGAACAAAGACGAATGATCTTCGCTTTCTTTAGTACATAGTTTCTTCTCTGAATGTATAATTAAAGGTCATGGATCAAAATATAAGATCATGACTCTTTACTAATATACTTTTGTAATATAATTTGTAAAAAAATTAATTATAATTTACTTGATCTTTTTAACTATTAAATTAATATACTATATTAATTGATACTAAAAGTTATTTAATTTGTTTTTATAATTTTATTAATTACTTATTTATGTTTATTTTTTGTAAGGGGTGTGTACGATATAATATATACAACAACATTTTTTTATCAATTTTTTTCTTAAGGGGTGTACAAGATTGAAACACAATAAATAATTTGAAATGGAGAAAGTAACATATAGTTAAATTATTAATAACTTTTTTAAATCACGGAAGAAATAATGATATAAATGTTTGTCCTTATTTATTTATTTATCTTTTTTGTCTCATTTCTAGAAAGACAAATTCAATTTTCAACTTTTGATATTGTTTCATATTTTAAGTTGTCAGTCTGTTGATACTATGTTTCTGTATTCTAAGCTCATTTTCCAAAACAATTAATTTCGTAGGATTTAATACTTGAGATGATCCGTTAAAAAAATAATATTGATTATTAATTGTAACCTCCATTTTATTTCATTAATTCTATGAAGTGGCTATCAAATTCTATCATTTTTCATCTTTGTTATTTTCTCTTAACATTGTCTTGCACATAATTAACATATGAGATAACAATATACATATATTAATTTGTGTTTATAATTCTAGTATTTTAAAGTACGAAATATTATCAACTTTTATTTCATTTGGAGAAGAGATACTTTGTTGTCATATTTTAATTTGTTATTGGTATCCAAAAGTATATTCCAAATATTTGAACTTTTTTTTGTTTGAAAATGAACGATATTCATGTAATTTAATTAGAAAACTATTTTTAATACAATGATAATTTGAAATAATATATGTCAATTAAGATGGGTATATGTGCAACTCACGTGTCACGATCCCGACCGTCGTGATTGGACCCCGTACTAACTCTCCAGTGGGAGAACCACTATTACAACCCGAACCGAAGCAACTAAATAAAAAACTAATGCATTTAAGTTACGAAAGCAAGTTAAATACTAAGAAAATAAATAGAGTTTCCATAAACTCTAACAAAAGTCTATCAACTAAAATAAATTCGGAAGAATTAACCTAGAACCTGAAATTCAATGTACCAAAACATCTAAACAATGAACCAAAGTCTAAAAGAAAAATGAATACAACCCAACCAATATAAGAATTTTCGAAGAACTAGTCTAAGTCCAAAAATGTGGACAGAGAATCAAAGAGAATTCAAGGAAGCCCGAAAGAACTAGCTCACCCTTGAATTCGAACGATCACTGGTCTTCTAAACTGGTTCTGCCAATAGGCGCTGGAAGATGTTCCGTACTCAACAAAAATAAGAGCAAGTGCAGTACACAACCAAAGTGTATTGGTAGGATCACACGGCTATCCCACTAAGTGTAACATAAACAAGTCAATACAACATCATAAACACATGCATATACCAAACATATACAATATTATCAACATTTATAAACAACGTACAATTTCACAATTCTCAAGATACATATTTATGTCAAGTAGTTGGTCCTCTCATGGAACCCAAACCTAAATTTTTAGCATATCGAAACGTGGTACCCGATCCCATAGTTATGACAGAACGTGGAAATCAATCCCATATTCATGTCGGAACGTGACAACCAATCCCAGTTAGTTATGTCAGAACGTGACAACCGATCCTGGCAATCAAATCCATTCAACACATCACAATCACAATCACAATCACAAGTATATTCCAAGTCATACAATCAAGAAGTGATTAATGACATGTAGTCATTAGTCTATCTCATTTACAACAAGTGTGATCAATAATGCAACATTCATATACAAACAAGTATCATAGTGAAGCAAGAACTAACCTACATCACACAATCATAGAATCACAACCATCACCTACCTCGAAACAAATTGAAACCCTAAGAAACTTGATCCTTTCCTTTCCGAATTTGTTTCACTTGTTCTTGATCTAAAAACAATCAATATAATACGGGATTTAATAAACAATCACTAATTACCCAAATTTCTAACAATTCTATGAACTCTAGATTATATACATGATCCCAAGTATCCAAAATAGGAACATAGATCAAAACCCTCCCCCGTCATTAATTTCTCATTCTATTACGTTATATGGATCGAAAAATAGATTCGGGGAGTGAAAATCTTACCTTGAGCCTCAAGAACGGTGAAAAACTGTTAGGAGTCACATGGTGTTTGTTTGTTAGCTCTAAAAATCAAAAAGTGCAAAATAAGGTCTTTTAGGGCTTTATTTATGACTTTAAGTTGCGTTGAATCCGCCACAGCGACCCTCACTCCATTGAAGTGGCCCCGCACTAGTGGCGAAAATCCCACCCCGACAGCTTGTACGGAACTAGTGAGTTATTTTTATAATTCCAAGACTCCCATTTCACAACACACCTCAAATCACCGACACTCAGAGAATTTCCTTCACGCCAAGATCGATTCCAATAGTTCTATTCGCCCCAATTCCATTCCTTAAAGTCTTAGGAATTCCTTAACAACTTATCTAACTACTCATGAAACAAAATCATAAATAATTCACTTGATTGCTACTAAATTTCCCTATACCTTAATGAATCCAATTTCGTCCAAATCTGGACTAGGTTGGGAAATTCCAAGTTATTACGAAAAAAATTCAGACCAAAATTTTTTCCCCGTTGGATTTTTTATAACGACAAAAACCGATCGTTATAATAGATACCAATTTATCCATCACTCGTCCCCGAGTGACACTTTGGAAAAAGAAGCTCATGAATTAATGAAGTAGTATCTGAATCAATGAACAATTGGGGATACTTGTCTCGCATGTCCCACTCGATCTCCCAAGTAGCTTTCTCAACTGAAAGGTACTTCCATTGAACTTTCAAGGACTTAATCTCATTGGTCCTCAATTGGCCGCACATCACGATCAAGAATTGCAGTCGGTTTCTCCTCATATTTGAGGTCTTTGTCTAACACAATTGAGTCACATTTAATGATATAATCCTCGTCACCATGATACCTCTTCAACATGGACACATGAAATACCATATGAACTCTCGATAAATTAGGAGGTAAAGCCAATTTATATGCTACCGGTCCTACACATTCAAGAATCTCAGAGGGACTAATGTATCACAGACTTAGCCTGCCGTTCTTGCCAAATCTCATCAACTCTTTCATGGGTGATACCTTAAGAACGTTCTCACTGGTTTGAAACTACATGTATCTTACCTTATGATCTGCATACATCTTTTTTCTACTCTGGGCTGCTAGAAGTTTAGCTTGAATACTCTTCACCTTATCTTGAGCATCCTTTACTAAATATAGCCCCAAAGGTTTCACATCTCCACCCTCAAACCATCCTATGGGTGATCTACATCCCCTCCCATAGAGTACCTCAAATGGTGTCATATTTATGCTAGAGTGATAATTATTATTATAAGAGAACACACACAAAGGTAGGAAATTATCCCAATGCCCTCCAAAATCAATAGCACATGCCCTCAACATGTCTTCTAACACTTAAATAGTCCTCGGAATGCCCATCTGTCTGTGAATGGAAGGTTGTACTAAAAGTGAGTTGTTTATCCAATCCGTCATGTAATTTCCTCCAAATCTTGGATGTGAATTAGGTACCCCGGTCTAAGATGATAAAGAGGGGCACCCTATGCAACCTTACTATCTCTTTCACATAAACTTTAGCCAATTGTTCAGCATTACAATCTATTCTTACCATAATAAAAGGGGCTAACTTATTCAATCTATCAACCACTATCCAAATAGAATCGAACTTCCCCAGGGTCTTGGGAAGACCAACTGCAAAATCCATAACTATTCTTTCTCACTTTCATTCCATAATTGGCATTCTTTGAAGCAAACTTGTAGATCTTTGATGTTTATACTTCACTTGTTTGCAATTTTGACACTTAGACACGAACTCCGTTATATCTTTCTTTATACCGGACCACCAATAAATTCGCTTCAAGTCTCGATACATCTTGGTCACACCCAGATGAATAGAATATCGTGAACAATGAGATTTCTTCAACAATTTCTAAATCAAGTCATCAACTTGAGGAACACAAATTCTTCCTTTGAAATGAAGTACACCTTCTGCATTAAGATTAGTCTCTTCTTTCCTTACAAATCGTAGTCTTCTTTCTAAGCTCCTCCAAATTTTCATCTTCAAATTTTTTGTTCTTAATCTCATCAATGAACGTATTCCTCACTTCAATGCTAGCTAACACTCCACCTTTTTCTGAGATGCCCAATTACATGAATTTAGACTCCAAGATCTGAATTTCTTTAGATAAAGGTCGCTTGGTTACGCTTAAGAAAGCTAAACTACTTATACTCACCGATTTTTTGACTTAAAGCGTCTGCCACTACATTAGCCTTACCCAGATAGTATTGAATGGTCACATCATAATCTTTGAGTAACTCCATCCACATTCGTTATCTCAAATTCAGATCCTTTTGAGTAAACACATGTTGCAAACTACAATAATCAGTAAGGACTTCACACCATAGAGGTAATGCCGTCAGATCTTAAGAGCGAACACCACCGCTGTCTATTCCAAATCATGCATAGGATAAGTCATCTCATTCACCTTTAATTGACGCAAGACTTAAGCTATAATATTCTTATCATGCATCAACACAACACCCAAGCCATAATGTGAAGCATCACAATAAACAATAAAATCCTTACCTTCAACCGGTAATGCTAGAATAGGCGCAGTGGTCAAGAGAGTCTTGAGATTTTGAAATCTATCCTCACACTTTTCAGTCCATTCAAATGGTATCTCTTTTTTGGTCAAATTAATCAAGTGAGTGGAAATAAAAGCAAAGTTCTTCACAAATCGACGATGATAGCTAGCTAGCCACACAATACTCCTAACTTCACTTATAGAACTTGGACGAACCTAATTCTTAACCGCCTCAATTTTTTGAGAATCTACCATTACCCCTTCCTTCGAAACTACATGCCCCAAAAATGCGTCAGAAGTCAACCAAAATTAACACTTAGAGAATTTAGCATACAACCTTTGTTTTCCAAGAACACCTAGAACAATACGAAGATGGTCGACATGTTATTCCCCACTTTCCGAATATACCAAATTATCATCAATTAAAACTATGACGAAAGAATCAAGATATGGCTTGAACAGACCACTAATTAAACTCATAAAGGTTGCAGGCGCATTAGTCAAACCAAAATACATGACCAAAAATTCATAGTGCACATAGCGAGTTCTAAACATCGCCTTCGGGCACATATTCAAGCCTAATTTTCAATTGATGGAAGCTAGACCTTGGATCAATCTTGGAAAAAAACTGATGCACCTTGCAATTGCTGAAAAATAATCTATTCGAGGCAAAGGGTACTTGTTCTGAATAGTGACTCTATTCAATTACGGGTATATACATATTCTCATTCTACCATCCTTCTTCTTAACAAACAAAACTAGAGGACCCCATGGGAAAACACTAGGTCGAATAAACTCCTTATTAAGGAGCTCTTGGAATTGAGATTTAAGCTCGCTTAATTCACTTAGAGCATGCGATATGGAGGGATGAAAATTGGACAAGTACCAGGCTCCAAATCAATGCAGAAATCTACATCTCTATCTGGAGGCATACCGGGAAAATCAATAGGAAACACTTCTCTAAATTCTAACACCACAGGAATGGACTGAATGGATGGAGCTTCAATCTCAACATTCTTAATATGAGCCAAATAAGATAAACAACCTTGCCCTACCAGTTTCCTAGCCCGAATGGAGGATATGATCTTACTTGCTTAGACTTGTACACCCCTTCCCACTCTAAATTTTCCCTTTTGGAATTTCTAAAGTCACATACTTAGTATTACAATTCAACACAACATAATAGGGGGACAACCAAGTCATGCCTAAGATAATATCAAAGTCAGTCATATTCAAAATCACCAAATCAGCCCAAGTCTGAAAACGTATAAACAAGATAGGACAAGCACAATAAACATGGGTGACTATGACTGACTCTCAAACTGGGGTAGAAAAATGGTTGGGGGTATAAGTACATCACAAATATATCAAACTTTGAGGCAAATTGCACGAATACATAAAAATAAGTAGAACACGGATTAAACAACATATTAATCTTCCGATCATAGACAAAAATAGTATATATGGTCACTGTGGTAGATGTCTCTTCCTCATTCTTACCTGGAAAAGCATAACACTGAGCCCTATCATATTGACGAGCCACTTCCGTTCCTAGTTGTAGATTACCTTTGCCTGCATCACCATTTCCTTTACCTCTGCGGCCTCGCTAATTACCTTCTCACCCACCTTGGGGATGCCCTTTACGATTATTACCATTTCCCGCGGGTACCACTACTCTAGTCTACTGCTGCGTAGATTTAAATACACACGGGTGGCGACAATTTATCCTCATATGCCCGTCTATCCAAAGTTGTAACATGTGTCATCAAACGATGTCCTGGTTCCCGTTGAAGGTGCGACTCCATGATTATCATGAATAAAATTATGAGATAGAATGCATGAGTAATTACCTATGGAAGCGGTCATGTCAGACTTAATTGGCTTGGCTGCCAATGTTGGCCTCCCTGAACCTCTGGTATGAGAACCTTGAAAGTTCTCTGAATTCTTGGCCTTTTTTTCCAATGCCTTACACTAACCATCTCGCCTCACTCCCTCCACTTTGTTAACATAGTCGGTTACCTCATTAAAGCTTCTCCCTGCAGAAGTCATGTGAACAGACAATACTTGCAACTTCGAATTAAGTCTCCTAATAAGTAACTGGATCATCTCCTCCACACTAGTCACCAACTATCTAGCATATCTAGACAAGGCATGAAACTTGGCTTCATAAGCAGCCAAAGTCATACCACCTTGTTCCAAAGCCATAAATTCATCTTTCTTACGATCCCTCAAAGTCCTAGACATATATTTTGTTAAAAACAGAGCATGATAACAAAAACAGAGCATAATACTGGGTCCAAATAAGTGGAGGTAAAACTGAATATCTGCAGTCCATATAAGCTCTTCACCCCTGCTTAGCCTCACCTTGAAGTTGAAAATTGTTGAACTCAACCCATACTGATGGATAATTTCCCAACTTATGCAGCTTCTCATAGCAATCCACGATTAACTCATATGCATCCTCACTCTCAAAGCCATAGAACATGGAAGGTTTCAACTTCAAAAACATAGTCAACATCTTGTGTTCATAACCAGTCATGACAACACCCAACAAAGGACAAAAAAAACATTGTTACCCACGTTTCCGCTCGCTTTAGGAGTAGTGATAGCAATAGGAGGATTGGCGGGATCTTGGTTTGATTGAACAGAAGGATGCTCTCTAGGACCAACCAACCCCTTCAAGAAAGACGTGATCTGCTGAGCTAATACTGGGTCTATGGGAGGAGCACCGGTAGTCTCAATATGTATCTTTACCTATTGTCCAACCACCTCAGCATTCTCGACATCCTCAATATCAACATTCTAATCTACCTCTTCATGATGCTCAAGAGGGTTCTCATTCATAGGAGCATTCTCAACAGGATCTCCATCCCCAATAGGTACTACTCTTCTACGTTCTCCTCCCCTAACTCTTCATCTACCCTTGTCTTAACCACAACCTCTCATTGTAAAAAACCCGGTTAGAGCCTTGATGGGGGTGATGGGACGAACACCATTGAATCTAGTGATAACCATCTATGGACAAAAAGTGATGGAGGTAAAATACCAATTTGAATCGCCAGATACCAATTTGAATCAATTTATAGCACGGAGGAGACAAAAGAAAACAAAGAGATTTCTTTAAGTTTGATACCTCTCGAAGAAAAGTAAAGGCTTCCCATACCATTCCGTGAGACTATACTAGACTTGTCTTGGTATATCGATATCAACGAACCTAGGATCTGATTCCAACTTTGTCATGACCCCGACCGTCGTGGTTGACACCCACACTAACTCTCCGATGGGAGAACCACTACTACAACCCCATCCCAAGAAACTACACCAAAAACTAAGACATTTAAGTTACGGAAGCAAGTTAAATACTGAATAAATAAATAGAGTTCCCATAAACTCTACAAAAGTCTATCAACTAAAACAAATGTGGAAGAATTAACCTAGAACCAGAAAGTTAATGTACCAAAACATCTAAATAATGAACCAAAGTCTAAAAGGAAAATAGGTACAACCCAACCAATATAAAAAGTATCTAAGAACTAGTCTAAGTCCGAAAATTTGGACATAGACTCAAAGAGAATCTAAGGCAGCTCGGAAGAACTAACTCACCCTTGAATTCGAACGATTACTAGTATGCTAAACGAGGTCTGTCAATATTCGTTTGAAGATATCATGTACTCAACAATAATAAGAGCAAGTGCAGTATGAGTACACAACCATAGTGTACTAGAAGGATTACACGGTTGTTCCACTAAGTGTAACATAAGCAAGTCAATACAACATCATAAACACATGCATATACCGAACATATATAATATTATCAACATTTATCTACAACTTACAATTTCACAATTCTCAAGATACACACTTATGTCAAGTAATTGGTCCTCTCATGAAACCCAAACCCAAATTGTTACCATACCGGAACGTGGTACCCGATCCCATAGTCATGCCAAAACGTGGCAATCGATCCCATATTTATGTCGGAATGTAGCAACCGATCACATATTTATGCCAAAATGTGGCAACCGATTGCAGTTAGTTATGCCGTAATGTGGCAATCGGATCCCTTCAACACACCACAATCACAAGTATATTCTCAAGTCATACAATTAAGAAGTTATTCATAGCATGTAGTCATTTGTCTATCTCATTTACAACATGTGTGATCAATGATGCAACATTCATATACATACAAGTATCATAATGAAGCAAGAACTAACCTACATCACACAATCATAAAATCACAATCATCACCTACCTTGAAACAAACATGAAACCCTAAGAAACTTGATCCTTCCATTTTCGGATTCGTTTCTCTTTTTCTTGGTCTACAAACAATCAATATAATACAAATCAATAAGAAATCACTAATTACCCAAATTTCTAAGAATTCTATGAACCGTAGATCATACTCATGATCCCAAGTATCCGAAATAGGGTTGTTTCCACCTGAACACCTAGATCATAATCGTCCCCCATCAATAATTTCCCATTATATTATGTTATACGAATCAAATAATGAATTCAGGGAGTGCAAAGCTTACCTTTAGCGTCAAGATGGTGAAAAATTGTTAGGAGCCACCTGGGGTTCATTCCTTAGCTCTAAAAATCAAAAAGTCCAAAATAAGGTCGTTTAGGGGTTTATTTATGATTTTTAGTCGCGTCAAACCCGCCATGGTGGCCTTCACCCCGCTGGAAAAAATCCCGCCGAGCGGCTTGCACAGAATTTGTGAGCTATTTTGATGATTCCAAGACCCCCATTTCACAAAACAACTCAAACCAACGACACTCAGAAAATCTCCTTCACACCAAGATCAATTTCGGGACTTCTATTCACCCGGATTTCATTCCGTAAAGTCATACAAATTCCTTAACGACTTATGTAACTACTCATGAAACTAAAATCATAAATAATTCACCCAATTTCTATCAAATTTTCCTACCCCGTAATGACTCTGATTTCATCCAAAGCTGAACTATGTTGGGAAATTCCAAGTTACTACGAAACAGTTTTTCAACTCAAAATTTTTCCCTGTTGGTTTTTCTATAACCACGGAACCCGATTCTTACATCAAGTGCCTAGAAACTAGTAAATATAAGCAGGAGATGAAAAAAAACTTGATGGAGCACATATGCATAATGTGAACAAGAATATTAGGATATAAAAATCATAACTTCAAATAAAATTCAAGATATTACAATAAGTGTTTGAGAAAATATAAAATTCACATCAGGCACACCTTAACAATCATCCATCTCTATGAACTTATATAGGCATATCGTACTAGTAATATTAAAAGGTATCATAATGTTCATTAACTAAAATCTCGGAGTTACAAATGTATGTAATGAATAGAGAAATTTTTAAGGGAAGGAAAAGCTTGAAAGATAACAGATGATTAGAATATTAATGTATGAAGGATTTAAAAACGTGTGACTGATGAAAATTTTATTTTAGCTGAAAAATAATATAATTCTTCCTCTTTTATTTTGATTCGAATTTTATTGGTGTAATAAAGAGAATAGAATTCAATTTTTTTTAATTTACTACCATATACTATATAATGACATAATAATAACTAAGGTGTTATAAAATCAAGCTCGAAATATTATAACTAAAAAGAGAAGAAGACAAGATAAGTAGACGAGGAGAAGACTTTTCTTGAATAAGCGTGTCCTACAAATGGTGAATAATATCTCTATTTATAGTGTTGAGATATCACCCCAAATGTCATCATGTTAAATTCTCAAACTAGTAGGTTCATCCAGTGGCATACGCAGGATTTTTTATGAGCGGTGTCACCATTAAAGGGTAAAAAATGGCTCAAGAAGAAAATCAATCAAAGTTTTGTTTTAGGCCACTATATTATTTCATTGTAACAAGTAGGTACTAAAAAATAAAACTGTTATTATGAATAAATACAAATAAAAATTCAAACACATAATAAAAATTAAATAGCAAAAAAAATACTAACATGATGTGATGATTGGAGATGCCTAATAACAATGATTGATGAACAAGAATGAAAAGAAAATTGAACAAACTCACAAGTCAGAAATATACAAATACAAGGATTTAAGGAGTCAACACTATTTTTATGTAACTATAATTCTAATTGATAAAGGAGATTTTGAGTTTTATATTAATTCTAAAAATAAAATAAAATAAAAAGTTATTAGATTTTGAATGAATTAAAGTGGAACTATAATTCTAATTGATAGAGGAGATTTTGAGTTTTATATTAATATTAAAAAAAGTTGTTAGATCTTGAATGAATTAAAGTGGGTGTGTAGGTTTTTAATGAATGGATATCAAACCCGTGACGTTGCGCAAAGAATATGGCACGGCTGCCACTTGCGCTAGGTGATTTCTGTTGCAAGGGGTGTCCTTTCAATTCTTTTAGCCGTTTTTTTTCTTTTTTTCTCTATATAGGCATAATCGGTAAAAATATTCAACGAAGTTGTGTCACGTGACACACCTTAGATATGTCTAGATCCGCCCCTGGGTACATCGTTATCCACAAAGGTTCTTTCACCTTGAAAATATGCATACATGAATACAACTAAAAATACATGAATAAATAAAATGGATAATCCACTATTCAATGGATTTATAACGCTCACCCTTACATGTCCATAGATAATGTGCCCCTCGTTAAAACCTTACTAGGAAAAAAATCTTATGGAGAAAAATCCTAGTAAAGGAAAAAAATACACATATATTTTAGAACACATTAATTGTTGCCTAATTAAAAACCTTATCAGGAAAATTCAGAAATTTGGTCAAGAAAAAAAGAGTGCAATGCATATTATACCTCCTCTTATTAAAACATCACTAAATTTCTTGTGATGATGTCATCCAATCTTATATACCAACTTCTCAGATATTGATCAAATCACATTCATGAAAATGTTGCATGATTGAACTCATCCTGATATATCAATTTGTTGAAGCTTAGACGACTAGGGGTAAGATCATTTCGTGTTTAAAAGCTTGCAAGTTAATTGCAAAGGGTTGTCTCTATCACATAGTAAGAGTCATGGATCTTGAATCTGAGGTCCCTTCCATAGAGTCGGTACCCGTGGTAAGGGAGTTTCCGGAGGTCTTTCCGATGATCTACCCGGAATCCCTCTTGAATGGGAGGTTGACTTCGGGATAGATCTATTACCGGATACTCAACCTATTTCGATCCCTCCTTATCGGATGGCCCCGGCCGAGTTGAAAGAACTAAAGGCTCAACTCAAAGATTTGCTAGATAAGGGTTTTATTCAACCAAGCATGTCTCCATGGGGTGCCCCGGTATTGTTTGTGAAGAAGAAGGATGGGTCTTTGAGAATGTGTATCGATTATCGTCAATTGAACAAAATCACTATAAGAATAAGTACCCGCTCCCTAGGATTGATGACTTATTTGATCAACTCCAAGGAGCGAGTTACTTTTCAAAGATTGACTTGAGGTCGGGTTATCATCAACTCAGAGTGAGGGAGGTTGATATTCCAAAAATGGCATTCCGAACAAGATATGGTCACTTTGAATTCCTAGTGATGTCATTCGGTCTAACAAATGCCCCGACGGCATTCATGGATCTTATGAATCGAGTTTTTAGAAAGTATCTTGATTTATTCGTGATTGTCTTTATTGACGATATTTTGATATACTCAAGAAGTGAGGACAATCATATGGGCCATTTGAGAATAGTTTTGCAAGTTCTCAAAGATAACCAACTTTTCGCTAAGTTTAGCAAGTGTGAGTTTTTTTTGAGGTCGGTAACTTTTCTTGGTCACATTATTTGTAGTGAAGGGGTTGAGGTCCATCCGAGAAAGACAGAAGTGGTCAAAAGTTGGCCTAGACCTTTGAGTCCTACCGACATTCGGAGTTTTCTAAGGTTGGTCGGCTACTATCAGAGGTTTGTTGAGGGATTTTCATCTATTGCATCTCCATTAACGGCTTTAACCCAAAAGAAGTCCAAGTTCGAATGGTCGGAATCTTGTGAGAAGAGATTCCAATTATTGAAAGATAGACTCACCTCCGCTCCGATATTGACTTTACTAGAAAGTACCGATGGGTTTGTGGTTTATTGTGATGTCTCCCAAGTGTGTCTAAGATGTGTGCTCATGCAACGTGGCAAAGTTATAGCATATGCCTCTAGACAACTTAAACCTCATGAAAAGAATTACCCAACACACGAACTTGAACTTGCGGCCGTGGTATGCTTTAAAGATTTGGAGACACTATCTATATGGGGTTCATGTTGATGTATTCACGGATCATAAGAGTCTAGAATATGTATTCACTCAAAAAAACTTGAATTTACGCCAAAGAAGATGGTTAGAGCTTTTAAAAGATTATGATATGAGTGTCCTTTACCATCCCGAGAAAGCTAATGTGGTGGCGGATGCTTTGAGTCGAGTATCCATCGGTAGTGTGACGCATGTTGAAGATGACAAGAAAGAGCTAGTAAAAGAGGTTCATAAGTTGGCCCGGTTGGGTGTCCGACTAGAATATTCTCTAAAGGGTGGTGTCATGGTTCGCCATAACTCTGAGTCGTCTCTAGTGGTTGGGGTCAAATCCAAGAAACACCTTGATCCTCTATTGATGGAGTTAAAGGATACGGTCCTCAGTAAAGCTAATGAGTCCTTCTCTCAAGGGGAATCTGGGGTGCTTAGGCACCAAGGAAGATTGTGTGTACCGGATGTGGATGGGTTAAGGGAATTTATCATGGAAGAAGCTCATGGCTCCCGATATTCCATTCACTCGGGTGCCACAAAGATGTACCGCGACTTTTGAGAAACATATTGGTGGAATGGTATGAAAAGGGACATAGCGGATTTTGTCGCTAAGTGTCTGAATTGCCAACAAGTAAAAGTGGAGCACCAAAGGCCGGGTGGCTTGACTCAAAATATAGATATTACCACATGGAAGTGGGAGGATATTAACATGGATTTCATAGTTGGGTTGCCTCGTACCCGAAGGCAACATGACTCGATATGGGTCATTGTGGATAGGTTGACCAAGTCCGCACATTTTCTTCCCGTCAAAATCACATATTCGACGGAAGATTATGCCAAATTGTACCTCAAAGAAATAGTGAGATTGCATGGAGCCCCTTTGTCCATTATTTCGGATAGAGGTACTTAATTTACCTCCTATTTTTGGAAAGCTTTCCAAAGTGGGATTGGTACGAAGGTGAAATTTAGTACCGCTTTTCATCCCAAGACGGATGGTCAAGCGGAATGCACTATTCAAACCCTTGAATATATGTTGATGGCTTGCGTCATCGACTTCAAGGGTAACTAGGATGACCACCTACCTTTGATAGAATTCTCCTACAACAATAACTACCACTCTACTATCTCCATGGCACCCTTTGAGGCACTTTATGGGATGAGGTGTAGATCCCCGGTTGGGTGGTATGAGGTAGGTGAGTTTGATCTACTTGGTCCCCACTTGGTTAATAAAGCTCCTGAGAAGGTTCGGGTTATAAGATATAGACTAAAAGCGGCTAAAAATTGACAAAAATCCTATGACGATAATAGAAAAAGGGACCTTGAGTTCGAAGTAGAAGATTGGGTCTATTTGAAATATCACCCATGAAAGGGGTGATGAGGTTTAGAAAGAAGGAAAAACTTAGTCCCCTTTATTTGGGGCCGTATGAAATTTTGAAGAGGGTTGAGAGTGTCGCCTATGAGTTGAAATTTCCAAATGAGTTGGCCATGATTCATCCGGTATTCCATGTATCTATGCTTAAGAAGTGTATAGGTGATCCGGTGTCCATCCTTCCTCTAGAAGGTTTGGGGGTAAATGAGGACCTTTCATATGAGGAGGTCCCGGTTGAGATCTTGGATCGCCAAATCAAGAAATTGAGGAATAAGGAGGTAGCCTCCGTAAAAGTGCTATGGAGTAACCACCTTTTTGAGGGTGCAACATGGGAGGCCGGGGCCGACATGAAGACCCGCTATCCTCATCTCTTTCCCCTTACTCCTAGCCAAGATTAAGGTTAGTAATTCCTTATATGACTATTGTCAATAATTTTGAACTTATCATGTTTTTCTAAATATGTGCATATAGTAGTAGAAATTCATGCCTAAGTTGAGTTCTTGTCTTTCCATGAAATATGTTTAATATGTTGGCTTTCACTTGAGTGTGTTGTGTGCTATGAGTGTTTATGAAAGATTATAATGAGCATAATTGATATTGTTTTGATAATAAATCAACATGTGAACTTTAATGTTTATATTGAGCTCATATTGAAATGGATATGGTAGTACCTCCTTATGTGATATGAAGAGTTGAGCTTTTGTTATGATATGTATGTATTAAGTTCCTACTTTTTAATGCTATGTTTATGTGTTGAAATATGAGGATATTTACTCCTATGAGCTATGACTCATTATGATATTGTTGGTTGGTTGGCTCCTAGTCTTGAGTCTTTCCTCCTATCGAAAGGTTTAGAGTGTCATTTGGGGACGAATGTTCCTGGGGGAGTATTGACACACCCGGAAATTTCCATGACCTATACTAGAGCCTAAAATGTCAAGTAATAATGACTTTAGGTCTAAATAAGTGTAAATAACATGTTTGAGAAGTTTCGGATCCATAACATTAAGGAAAGGCCTTAACGTCCGGAAACTAGCGAAATTTAACTACTTGACGTCCCTATGTTTTGTGAAGGTTTAGGAGGTTCATATGGATTCCAAAACTTATAAAAAGACTTTGGATAGGTAGAGTGTAGTATAGAGAGTCTAAACATCTGATAACAACACTCCAAGGACCACCGGAAGGGTCCTTGGTAAGGACCCCAACATGGGTAGGCAGGATGCCGAACCAGCCTGCGAAAGTCAAGAATCGGAGGGCTACTGTGGCGACGCGCAGACAACACGGACCTCACTGCCTCAAATTATTTTTGGGGAATAAAATGTGTGTTGGCCCCGCGACGCGGAGACACTTCCCAGATATCGTAAAAGTCATATTTTGGGTGTTCTGACTTCACAAATAAACCCATTTAAGTAAGGGGTCTTTTGGGTAATTTAATGGGTGACTATATAATATATTAGGGTCAATTTTAGTTCAATTTTATCACTCAAATCAAGTCCCAGAGTTGACATCAAAAATCCATCTCTCTCTCCCAAATTCTCTCTTCCTTCAAAACTTCATCGAAGACCAATTAGAGCTCCAAGAAGAAGATCAAGACTTCAAGATTTCCAACCAAATATCGTGGATTTCTCATCCATAAGATATGGTTTCTTTAACTCTTGGGAACCCTTTCCCCAAGCGGTCCTTCAAAAGATGATTTCTAAATCCCCCGAAACAAGAGTTTTTCTCCTCACATGGGTCTTTTTTCTAAAACAAAATTGTGAATCAATTGTGATGAAATATGATGAATTAATGTTTTTTAAGTATGAATTAATGTTTAATTGATGAATTCCTATGATTTTTCCCTGGACCCATTTCTTTCCCCTAAATCACTAATTTCTTGGATTGACTAAGGTAAATTGTTGAGGGTAATGAACATGTCATTTGTTTACTTTGATTTTAGTTATGTTAATACTTCATGTATTTCCCTATTTAATATGTTGGTTGTGAGTTCTTGGGTATTGAAGTATGAAGTCCCATGAAGGGAAATGAGGTATAATCTTAATTTTCCTTTGATGTAAATTATGCAAGGTGAAATCTACTTATGTGATAGTAATTCTATAGCTAATTGTGTTGTGTGATGTTGGTGATAAGAATCCCTCATCCCTAACCCTAGATCTATGAATTGGCTATGAAGTATGTAATTATGTTATGGTATGATCATTATATGATTGAATGTAGTTTCTCATGATTATAATGTTGGGTCTAAAAGTGAAAGGATAATTCTCACTTATGATCACCTATGAGCTATTATGATAAGATGTTCACCCAAGGGTCTAGAAGAGGCTAATGTGAACTTGTATGATGATATTTGATGATTAATAAAGGGAATAATTACTTAGCACCGAAAGGGCATGTAAATGAGATGGAGGTCTCACGTTAGTAAGTCCAACCTCCCAGGTGAGTTTCTTCACGTTAGTAAGTCTAGATTCTCAATATGTGTGTTGTCTCATGAGATGGAAACCCTCACGTTAGTAAGTCAAGGTTTCTAGAAGCAATCTCCTTGTCTCTTAACTATGTGCCCGCATAGGACTCTAGCTTAGTGGATCCACCTAGATAGCTACGTACGAATGGTTGCACCTTAGAAAAGTGTTAACCCTCTCTTTTCGGTGTGGGAGTAGAACACCGGATTCCATGTAGATCACATGGTATCATGTCGATTATGGCACTTCTTTCCCTAAAGTAAAGGTATGAATAAGTTATGTATGTGAACTTCTATTAGGGTTGTCTTAAAGGTACTACATAGTGTGAGGGAGGGTATGAGACTTCTCTTACACATTGCACATGTGGGATCCTATAGGAGGATTCTAGTTGTTCTACTATGATTATGATTATGCTTATGATTATGTTGATTAGCTATGACTAGTATTGGTATATGAAGCATGTTAAATGAAATGGGTTGCTTAATGTGATGCTTAGATTTGGATAGGGTTATGGGGCTTTATTCTTGGCATTGCACAAGTGTTGCTTGAGTTACTTATATGTTGATATTATTATGATGTTCTTTATATGTGTATATTGAATTGTTGGTCATTTTGCATAGTTTTGACTAAATTGTGCCTTTTCTCATGTATTAACGATTTTTATGCATAGGGACCATACTTAGTACATGTGGTTTGTACTAACCCATATTTCTTCCCTTTTTCCCCAAACATTGTAGGTTCGGGCCGTTGAAGTATCATTGAGGCTAAAGCAAGAAGACTTGGACTAGACTCTCCAAGTTTTGGGTATGCCCTCTAGTTTGAGGATGCTACCAAACACTCTATCTTAGTAGTACTTGTATTGTCTAGTAGACATTCATTTCTTTTCTATTGATGAAGATATTGATGTACGCCCTATGTGGCAATTATGGATTTGTATCAGGGCTTTGTCCGAATTGTTTGACTTCCTTAGATGATTAATATGAGACAAAGTATTAGACTAAATTCCTATGCGTTGTTATGGTCCATTGTGATAAGCCTATGTATGCTTCCTATGTAGAAGTCTATGTAAACCTCCTTTCTATATAAGCAAAAGTTTTAATTTTTCAGCGTTTTTGACTAATGATTTGCTATGACAAATGCTAAGTGGCTTGTCTTAGTCCTCTTAGAGGACGACGATGCCAGTTACGCCTGGGGGTACTTTGGGTCGTAACAGAACCTTGTTGCGCTCTTGATCTAGGGTTCTTGACCTTATCTCCTTTCTTGCTTTTAATTTTCTAAGTTTTGATTTATGATTTTGACTTATGTAAGTTCTTGTTATGTTTCTAGGCTTAAACTGACTAAAATCTAATGATTTAGGGCTTAAATGACGTATCTTAGGGGTTAAACGAAATAGGAAAATATCAAAAGACCCCTAGAAATTTTGTTGTCGGACCAAACGACGACCTGGACTGATGGGTCGTCGTTCAATCAAAGGTCCGTCGTTTGGGTCTGCTCGACAAAACTTTACTAAAACGGGCATAACTTTTACTCGTAGGTTGGATTTTAGCAAAACTCAATGGATATGGAAAAATAATTCAATTATCTATCATTTCATAGGTCTTGGGACACCTAATTTATTTTGTGCTAAAGTTATGATCATTTGGAGTTGACCTAACAAAATTTCTCCCCTACCTAACTACTAATTTTCACCTACGGTCCGTAGGTCCATCTACGGACCATACTGGTCAATCGTGGTTCATGTTAGGGGCTGGGTAAGTGGGGTCTTGATCCACGGACACAGACTACGGACCGTAGTTCTGTACTTGGGTCGAGACTTAGCCAATTTTTCTGAACTGAGTTTTAGGAGAGTTTTTGTGGAAAACGATGGATGCGCAGTACGGGCCGTAGATCAGACTACGGTTCGTCGATAGTGGCCGTCGATTGCACCTGCATATTTCTGAAAAACTAGTTTCTGGTCTGTTTTAGGTACGGCGTGTTATAAAAATAAAGAAACATCTAAGAATATATATACGAAGGCATTTCGTAATAAAAAGAAACATTTAAGTTGAACAGTTTATACAATTGTGATATATGTCTAAAGAGAAAATTCAAAAAATTGTTAACATATTCAAAAAATAAATTACGCTTGAACATGAAAGGAATTATAATTTTTGAACTTGCATAATTAATTTCTTCAACTGATAAGTGAGAAATTTCATATCTATAAAAAATACATAATATGTAAGCTTATATATGGTACTTTTAAGTTATAGAAGCTAATATAGAATATAAAAACATGAATTCTTGGTACTGAGTACAATAATAATTTTTTACATAATGAATATACATACTATGTGTGTATATGTTAATATACCCAGAGACAATAACTTTGCAGAAACATAAACAACAGAGTTTAAAACATGTACTCAAAAACAACAATTAATATTATATGCATAAATTAATGAGTGTGAAAAAAACATACGAGGATATGTGAAAATAGAATGAAATAGAAAGGACAAAATCCAGTCCACTGAAAGCACAATGCCCCTTAAGAAAACTATTCCCCTCCAATACAAGAGGTTTAAAGAATTACATCCTCTCAGGATGAACTATTTTATTCATCAACTTATTGATACAAAAACAGTGGTGTCAGCAAGTCACTGAACAGGAGCAAAGTACACAAATATTTAATTTTGTAGAAGTAGAAAAAGAAGATCGGAATTTTTGTTATTTTAAAATAAGAGAAAATTCCTCTATTTACGGACAACAAGTGTGAACAAATGTTTATTGTGCCTTCTCAAAAAAGTAACAACTATTTGGAAAAGTTCAACCCTTCGGAAAGTTTACAATCTTTCATATAAGTCACAACTTTTCATAAAGTCGAAATTCTTCATTAAAGTCGCAACTTTTCATAAAAGTCACAACTTTTGATAAAAGTCACAACTCTTCATTAAAGTAACAACTTTTCATAAAAATTGCAACTCTTCATTAAAATCGTAACTTTTCATGAAAATCACAACTTTTGATAAAATTCACAACTCTTTATGAAAACTATTCTCCTCTAATACCACATGTTTAAAGAATTACATCCCCTCAGGATGAAAAAAAAATTCACCAACTTTTTGATACAAAAATAATAGTGTCATTAAGTCACTCAATAAGAGAAAAGTACACAAATATTTAATTCTGCAATGGAAGAAGAAGAAGAAAAAAATTGTTGTTTTAAAATGAGAGGAAGTCTATCTATTTATAGAAAACAAAGGATAGTGTGAACAACTGTTTATTGTGTTTTACGAGCAAGGTTACAACTATTGCGAAAAGTTGCAACCCTACGGAAAGTTCATAACATTTCATAAAAGTCACAATATGAGGGAATATGATTCTAAGACTGAATTCACACATGAATGACTAAAAAACTGAAGTGAAACTATTAGCTCAAGCTGGAGTGGAATCGGAAGGAAAGAGGTGAGGATACTTAGCTTTCATGGCTACTTCTGCTTCCCAAGTAGCTTCCTCTACGGACTGACTCCTCCACAAAACCTTGACTGAAGCGACTTCTTTGTTTCTCAACCTTCTAACCTGACGGTCAAGAATCTCAACTGGTACATCTTCATAAGAAAAACTATCTTTCACAGCCACAATCTCTAATGGCACTACAGAGGCTTGATCACCCACACACTTCTTCAAGAGCGAGATGTGGAAGACTGGATGCACTGCTGCTAATTCTGCTGGCAACTCTAACTCATATGCCACCTTGACAACCCTTGTCAAAATCTTGTAAGGGCCTACATATCTAGGACGGAGCTTCCCTTTCTTTCCAAATCTCATCACCCCTTTCATAGGTGAAACTTTTAGGAAAACCCAATCATCAACTTGGAACTCTAGTTCCTTTCTCCTGACATCTGCATAAGATTTCTGACGACTCTGGGTTGTCTTAAGTCTATCTCGAATGATTTTCACTTTCTCCATAGCATAAAGGACTGAATTTGGCCTTATCAAAGCTGTTTTACCTACTTCAAACCAACAAACATGAGATCTACATCAACGTCCATATAGTGCTTCATAAGGGGTCATTTGAATGTTGGAATGGTAGCTATTGTTATAAGAGAACTCAATAAGAGGAAGGTGATCACCCCAACTACCCTTGAAATCAATCACACAAGCTATCAACATATCCTCTAAGGTCTGAATGGTACACTCTGCCTGTCCATCCGTCTGCGGATAAAATGTTGTGCTAAGGTTAATCTGAGTACCAAAACCCTTCTGAAACGACTTCCAGAAATGAGAGGTAAATTGAGGGCCTCTATCTGAGATGATAGAGAAAGGAACCCCATTTAACCTCCCATTTCATTAATGTAAAGCTTAGCATAGTCCTCTGCCGAATCTGTAGTCTTGACCACCAAAAAGCGAGAAGACTTGGTCATCCTATCAACTATCACCCAAATGGAGTCATATTGTCTGCGAGTACGAGGTAACCCTGTGATGAAATCCATATTGATCACTTCCCACTTCCAAGTAGGAATGTCGATCTCTTGAGTCATACCCCCAGGTTTCTGATTTTCTACCTTAACTTGTTGGCAATTGGGACACTTATTCACGAAATCTGTTATATCCCTCTTCATGTCATTCCACCAGACTTCGGCAAATCATGGTACATCTTAGTGGCACCTGGATGAATAGAATATCTAGAGTTATGGGCTTCTACAAGAATATGTTGTCTCAACTCGCCCACATCAGGAACACGCAATCTACCCTGGTAGCGAAGTACACCATCTCCCCCTTGGGAAAAAACCTCCACTCTCTGATTATGGACTGCACCCTTAAGTTCAAGCAATATTGGATCATTGTCTTTCTTTTCCTTAACCTACACTACCAAAGAAGATTTTGCCCTATTCTGAATAGTTACACCAATGTCTGATATGCTTATAAGGCGAACTCCCAAGCGAGCAAGCGTGTGAACTTATTTCACTAGCTTCTTTATTTCTTCCTCAACATGGGATACACTACCCATATATAATCTACTAAGAGCATCTGCTACTACATTCGCCTTACCAGGATGGTAATGCACACTCATATCATAATCCTTAAGGAACTCAAGACATCTCCTCTGGTGAAGATTCAACTCTTTCTAAGTGAACACACACTGAAGGCTCTTATGGTCAGTGAACACATCTACATGAACACCATACAAGTAGTGTCTCCAGATCTTGAGTGAAAACACCATTGTTGGAAGCTCGAGGTCATGAGTTGGATAGTTCTTCTCATGTGCCTTAAGTTCTCTAGAAGCATAAGTTATAACCTTATCTCGCTGCATCAACACGCAACCTAGGCCAACTCTGGATGCATCACAATAAATCACATAACCATCTGAACCCTTTGGTAGAGTCAAGACAGGAGTTGTAGTCAATCTATTTTTCAATTCTGCAAAGCTTTTCTCACAATCATCTGACCATTGAAATTTGACCATCTTTTGAATCAACCTAGTCAATGGTGAGGCTATGGATAAAAATCCTTCAACGAACCTTCTGTAATAACCCGCTAGACCTATGAAACTTCTGGTATCTGTAGCAGAGTAGGTTCGGGCCATTGTTTCACTTTTTCTATTTCTTTGAATCAACTCAGATCCCCTTGCTAGATACAATGTGACCAAGGAAAACAACGGATTGCAACAACAACTCACATTTGCTAAACTTCGCGACTAACTGGCGATGTTTGAGAGTCTGCAGAACAACTCTCAAATAACTCGGATGTTGTTCCTCATTTTTAGAGTAAATGAAGATATCATCAATAAAGATGATAACGAACAAGTCCAAGTATTGTTTGAACACTCTATTCATCAAATCCATGAAAGTTGTAGGAGCATTGATTAGTCCAAATGACATAACTACAAATTCATAATGACCATACCGAGTTCTGAAGGCTGTTTTTGGAATGTCACTATCTCTGACTTCAGCTGATGATAACCCGATCTTAGGTCTATCTTAGAGAAGTGACTAGCACCCTGAAATTGGTCAAACAAGTCATCAATCCTGAGGATGGGATACTTATTCCTGATTGTGACTTTGTTCAACTGTCTATAGTCAATGCACATTCTGAGAGAACCATCTTTTTTTTTTACGAACAACACTGGTGTACCCCATGAAGAAATACTAGTTCTGATGAAGCCCTTATCTAGAAGGTCTTTCAACTTCTCTTTCAGTTCCTTAAGCTCAGCTGGAGCCATTCAGTAGGGAGGAATAAAAATAGGCTGGGTGTCTGGAAGGAGATCAATTCCAAAGTCGATTTCCCTTTCGGGAGGGATTCCGGGAAGATCTTCTGGAAACACTTCTCGAAACTCACTGACTACTGGAACGGACTCAAGATTTGGGGTTTCAGAGATAGAATCCTTAACCTGAACTAAATGATAGAGATAACCTTAGAGATCATCTTTTTGGCATTAAGGTAAGAAATGAATCGTCCCATAGGCGCTAAGTTACTACCCTTCCATTCTAAGATTAGTTTGTTTGGAAATTAAAAACGAACAATCCTAGTTCTACAATCGATTGAGGCATAACAGGAATGTAACCAATCCATGCCTAGAATGACATCGAAGTCTAACATTTCTAACTCTACAAGATTTGCTGAGGTGACTTTCTGAGATATTGTGAATGGGTAATTTATGTATACCCGTCTAGCTATAACTGGGTCACCGATTGGAGTAGAGACTGAAAAAGGTTCTGAGAGAGTTTCTGGACTGACACTGAATTGGACTGCTATTTAAGGAGTTACAAAAAGAAAGAGTATCCCCTGGATATATCAATGCATAAACATCAAGGTCAAAGACTCGTAATGTAACAGTGACTACATCAGGAGAACCTTTCTGATCCTGGCAAGCCTGAATAGCATACAACATGTTCTGGCGCTGACTGCCACCTGTACTAGATGAGTTACCCTACTGAGTCGGGTAACTTACTGGTGCTGCTGAAGTTGTAGACTGAAATACCATTACCACCTACTTGACCTTGTCTAGAAGGACAATCCCTCAACCTGTGACCAGACTGAACACACCCAAATCATCTTTCCTTTCCTACGAGGAACTCGCCTGGATGGCACTTACTACACTTAGGGCAAGTGGGGTAAGTCTTGGTGCCTGAAACACTTCCCTGAGACTTAGTGCCTGGTGCCCTAACCTTCTGATTATACTTGTTCTTAAAGGATGGAACACTAGCTGATGAAGGGGCTGGGGTTGAAAACTTCTGGTGACTCTGCAAGCGATTTCCACCACCCGATTTCTGCTAAGAATAGTCATAGTTCCCACTCCTAGCATTCTTATTCTCCTTGGCCTGTTTCCTAACATTATCACCCTCAACCTACTGAGCATGAATCATAACCTTAGAGATGTTCATATCTCCTAGTAACATAGCATTTCTACACTCAGTTTTCACCCAATCTGACACTCCATACAAGAACTTATTCATCTGAGCCCTGGAGTCATCAACCATGTGAGGATCAAACCTGGAGAGTTGGTTAAACTTGAGCCCATACTCTTGGACCGTCATGTTTCCCTACCTTAAATTCATGAATTCTTGAGCCTTTGCTTCTCTCAACTATATTGGGAAAAACTTGTTCAGAAAAGTCTCACTAAAACACTCCCAAGTAATAGGAGCTGCATTTGTACCCTTATTTTCTTCCACTGAGTGTACCATATATGAGCAACATCTTTCAACTGGTATGATGCCAACTCAACCCAATCATTTCCAGTGACCTGCATCACCTCAAAGATCTTCTTGATCTCATCCAAGACATTCTGAGGATCTTCACCAGTTTGCGATCCTAAGAACTCAGGCGGATTCATCCTAACAAAGTCACGGACCCTTGATGTTGCTGATCCACTATTAATATTCATAGGAGCTTGAACCCGATTGTTTTGGTTGGCCACACTCTAAACCAACAACTGAATGGCGTTCCTGAACTCAGCATTGGAGACTTCCTGATTTGGGAATGGAGGAGCTGCATTTGCATTTCAGGCATTCGTATTCTTAGCGTTAGCTGTACGAGGAGGCATGATCTGAAACGTAGAACATCAAGTTAGAATTGAATTAGATCATACCTTATGCACGATAAGAGTAACAATAAAGTGAAGTATTCCTAAAACACTTTGTAACCTCCCTCTCATTAGATGTGATGCACTTCACACCCATGACAAGGACTCTACTTAGTGCGGCTTTTCAGACATCTTAGGACACTTAAACCTAGTGCTCTAATACTAAGTTTATCACGCCCCGAGCTACCCCCGAGACACGAACACGGGATCTAGGACCATAAGTGATCCCAAGCTAACCCTGCTGGCATGATCATGAGCATACTACAGATAGTAAACTGATGCGGAAGCTAAATTATAATAAATATGAAAAGATGGGGAATACCTATATGTTAAAACTGAGATATATGAAAACTTATGAGTTTAATACAAAGAAGTTATTAACTCAACACTAATCTAAAACTAACTATGTCAGAAAAATAGCCTCTAACTGACTAGAAATACTGGGACAGGCCCCAACTAAGTCTAGTAAAAACTGAAACAAAAGGGCTAAAATACTAGAAATAACTCATGAATATTATCCTCAGAGAATGAGGACTCACCACTAATTCGGATGAACTGGAGATCGGAAAATGACCTAAGCTTGATCTGGATGTTGAGAACCTGAACCTACATCACGAGAAGATGTAGTACACGTATGCGTCAGTACTTGAAAGGTACTGAGAATGCAGGATAGAGTAAAGCTGAAATAAAACATAACTGAACAAGCACAAAAGCAAGTATAGTAATATAAACATGATATACTGAATTATGAAACTGGATGCAATGACCAAATTTATGACATGCTGAGACTGAATACTAACTGAACTGTAAATATGGTCAATGCAATAGAGTCTGACTGAACTGTGGAGCTACTAATAACTGATAATAAAACCACATGAGCTAAATGTGGAGTCTGATGTATACGCCCCATTCAGAGGACCCAATATACCCTGCCAGAGGTATAAAGGCATGCTGGTGTGACCACTAAACTGATGCAACAGAGGGGACTTAAAACCTACGTGGCTAGTAGTTCTGGGACTATTTGGGTACGCTAAACCCTAGTCCAACTCGATATTAAGCTAATCCCAATGAATAAAGTGATTAAGACATTATGACTGAAATATCTTACCTAGCATGTGTAATTCAAATTCTAAAAAATACATAACTAGGGTTCTGAAATTCATGCGATAATCTGAGGAATAACATGGTAATCTGATTTGGAACATATAACTAACTAATTCATGATACTCTTTTAAAGTTCTAGAAACCCTAGGCCTAATCATGATAAGGGAATCAAGGACTGAAAAACTAGGGATCTAATGGGTGAAAGGAACCCACTAGTGAAATCACACATACCTGGTGATAAAATCCATGGAGAAATATTTATATTTCGGGGCTGGAACTGATGGAACCTTGTTGCGCTCTTGAACTAGGGTTCTTGACCTTTTTCTGGTTTCTTGCTTCCAATTTTCTAAGTTTTGATATATGATTTTGACTTAGGTAAGTTCTTGTTATGTTTCTAGACTGACTAAAATCTGATGATTTAGGGCTTAAACGACGTATTTGAGGGGTTAAACGAACTACGAAAAGAGCAAAAGACCCCTGGAAATTTTGCTGTTGGACCAGACGACGACCTGGACTGACGGGCCGTCGTTCAATCGAAGGTCCGTCGTTTAGATCTGCTCGACATACCTTCACTAAAACGGGTATAGTGTTTTACTCGGAGGTTGGATTTTAGCAAACTAAGTGGATATGGAAAGATAATTCAATTATATATCATTTCATAGGTCATGGGACACCTAATTCATTTTGTGCTAAAAGTTATGATCATTTGCAGTTGAGCCAACAACATTTCTCCCCTAACTAACTGCTAATTTTCACCTACGGTTCGTAGGTCCATCTACAGACCGTACTGGTCAATCGTGGTTCATGTTAGAGGATGGGTAAATGGGGTCTTGATCCACGGACACAGACTATAAATTGTATGTCTGTCTGTGGGTCGAGACTTAGCCAATTTTTCTGAACTGAGTTTTAGGAGAGTTTTTGTGGAAAACGATGGATGCGCAGTACGGGCCGTAGATCAGACTACGGTTCGTCGATAGTGGCCGTCGATTGCACCTGCAAATTTCTGAAAAACTAGTTTCTGGTCTGTTTTAGGTACGGCGTGTTACAAAAATAAAGAAAAATCTAAGAATATATATACGAAGGCATTTCGTAATAAAAAGAAACACTTAAGTTGAACAGTTTATACAATTGTGATATATGTCTAAAGAGAAAATTCAAAAAATTGTTAACATATTCAAAAAATAAATTACGCTTGAACATGAAAGGAATTATAATTTTTGAACTTGCATAATTAATTTCTTCAACTGATAAGTGAGAAATTTCATATCTATAAAAAATACATAATATGTAAGCTTATATATGGTACTTTTAAGTTATAGAAGCTAATATAGAATATAAAAACATGAATTCTTGGTACTGAGTACAATAATAATTTTTTACATAATGAATATACATACTATGTGTGTATATGTTAATATACCCAGAGACAATAACTTTGCAGAAACATAAACAACAGAGTTTAAAACATGTACTCAAAAACAACAATTAATATTATATGCATAAATTAATGAGTGTGAAAAAAACATACGAGGATATGTGAAAATAGAATGAAATAGAAAGGACAAAATCCAGTCCACTGAAAGCACAATGCCCCTTAAGAAAACTATTCCCCTCCAATACAAGAGGTTTAAAGAATTACATCCTCTCAGGATGGAACTATTTTATTCATCAACTTATTGATACAAAAACAGTGGTGTCAGCAAGTCACTGAACAGGAGCAAAGTACACAAATATTTAATTTGTAGAAGTAGAAAAAGAAGATCGGAATTTTTGTTATTTTAAAATAAGAGAAAATTCCTCTATTTACGGACAACAAGTGTGAACAAATGTTTATTGTGCCTTCTCAAAAAAGTAACAACTATTTGGAAAAGTTCAACCCTTCGGAAAGTTTACAATCTTTCATATAAGTCACAACTTTTCATAAAGTCGAAATTCTTCATTAAAGTCGCAACTTTTCATAAAAGTCACAACTTTTGATAAAAGTCACAACTCTTCATTAAAGTAACAACTTTTCATAAAAATTGCAACTCTTCATTAAAGTCGTAACTTTTCATGAAAATCACAACTTTTGATAAAATTCACAACTCTTTATGAAAACTATTCTCCTCTAATACCACATGTTTAAAGAATTACATCCCCTCATGAAAAAAAAATTCACCAACTTTTTGATACAAAAATAATAGTGTCATTAAGTCACTCAATAAGAGAAAAGTACACAAATATTTAATTCTGCAATGGAAGAAGAAGAAGAAAAAAAATTGTTGTTTTAAAATGAGAGGAAGTCTATCTATTTATAGAAAACAAAGGATAGTGTGAACAACTGTTTATTGTGTTTACGAGCAAGGTTACAACTATTGCGAAAAGTTGCAACCCTACGGAAAGTTCATAACATTTCATAAAAGTCACAATATGAGGGAATATGATTCTAAGACTGAATCACACATGAATGACTAAAAAACTGAAGTGGAACTATTAGCTCAAGCTGGAGTGGAATCGGAAGGAAAGAGGTGAGGATACTTAGCTTTCATGGCTACTTCTGCTCCCAAGTAGCTTCCTCTACGGACTGACTCCTCCACAAAACCTTGACTGAA
>CM040621.1:74426704-74662901 GCA_022817965.1 Solanum lycopersicoides | reverse complement strand
AAAAGAAACATTTAAGTTGAACAGTTTATACAATTGTGATATATGTCTAAAGAGAAAATTCAAAAAATTGTTAACATATTCAAAAATAAATTACGCTTGAACATGAAAGGAATTATAATTTTTGAACTTGCATAATTAATTTCTTCAACTGATAAGTGAGAAATTTCATATCTATAAAAAATACATAATATGTAAGCTTATATATGGTACTTTTAAGTTATAGAAGCTAATATAGAATATAAAAACATGAATTCTTGGTACTGAGTACAATAATAATTTTTTACATAATGAATATACATACTATGTGTGTATATGTTAATATACCCAGAGACAATAACTTTGCAGAAACATAAACAACAGAGTTTAAAACATGTACTCAAAAACAACAATTAATATTATATGCATAAATTAATGAGTGTGAAAAAAATACATACGAGGATATGTGAAAATAGAATGAAATAGAAAGGACAAAATCCAGTCCACTGAAAGCACAATGCCCCTTAAGAAAACTATTCCCCTCCAATACAAGAGGTTTAAAGAATTACATCCTCTCAGGATGAACTATTTTATTCATCAACTTATTGATACAAAAACAGTGGTGTCAGCAAGTCACTGAACAGGAGCAAAGTACACAAATATTTAATTTTGTAGAAGTAGAAAAAGAAGATCGGAATTTTGTTATTTTAAAATAAGAGAAAATTCCTCTATTTACGGACAACAAGTGTGAACAAATGTTTATTGTGCCTTCTCAAAAAAGTAACAACTATTTGGAAAAGTTCAACCCTTCGGAAAGTTTACAATCTTTCATATAAGTCACAACTTTTCATAAAGTCGAAATTCTTCATTAAAGTCGCAACTTTTCATAAAAGTCACAACTTTTGATAAAAGTCACAACTCTTCATTAAAGTAACAACTTTTCATAAAAATTGCAACTCTTCATTAAAGTCGTAACTTTTCATGAAAATCACAACTTTTGATAAAATTCACAACTCTTTATGAAAACTATTCTCCTCTAATACCACATGTTTAAAGAATTACATCCCCTCAGGATGAAAAAAAAATTCACCAACTTTTTGATACAAAAATAATAGTGTCATTAAGTCACTCAATAAGAGAAAAGTACACAAATATTTAATTCTGCAATGGAAGAAGAAGAAGAAAAAAAATTGTTGTTTTAAAATGAGAGGAAGTCTATCTATTTATAGAAAACAAAGGATAGTGTGAACAACTGTTTATTGTGTTTTACGAGCAAGGTTACAACTATTGCGAAAAGTTGCAACCCTACGGAAAGTTCATAACATTTCATAAAAGTCACAATATGAGGGAATATGATTCTAAGACTGAATTCACACATGAATGACTAAAAAACTGAAGTGGAACTATTAGCTCAAGCTGGAGTGGAATCGGAAGGAAAGAGGTGAGGATACTTAGCTTTCATGGCTACTTCTGCTTCCCAAGTAGCTTCCTCTACGGACTGACTCCTCCACAAAACCTTGACTGAAGCGACTTCTTTGTTTCTCAACCTTCTAACCTGACGGTCAAGAATCTCAACTGGTACATCTTCATAAGAAAAACTATCTTTCACAGCCACAATCTCTAATGGCACTACAGAGGCTTGATCACCCACACACTTCTTCAAGAGCGAGATGTGGAAGACTGGATGCACTGCTGCTAATTCTGCTGGCAACTCTAACTCATATGCCACCTTGACAACCCTTGTCAAAATCTTGTAAGGGCCTACATATCTAGGACGGAGCTTTCCTTTCTTTCCAAATCTCATCACCCCTTTCATAGGTGAAACTTTTAGGAAAACCCAATCATCAACTTGGAACTCTAGTTCCTTTCTCCTGACATCTGCATAAGATTTCTGACGACTCTGGGTTGTCTTAAGTCTATCTCGAATGATTTTCACTTTCTCCATAGCATAAAGGACTGAATTTGGCCTTATCAAAGCTGTTTTACCTACTTCAAACCAACAAACATGAGATCTACATCAACGTCCATATAGTGCTTCATAAGGGGTCATTTGAATGTTGGAATGGTAGCTATTGTTATAAGAGAACTCAATAAGAGGAAGGTGATCACCCCAACTACCCTTGAAATCAATCACACAAGCTATCAACATATCCTCTAAGGTCTGAATGGTACACTCTGCCTGTCCATCCGTCTGCGGATAAAATGTTGTGCTAAGGTTAATCTGAGTACCAAAACCCTTCTGAAACGACTTCCAGAAATGAGAGGTAAATTGAGGGCCTCTATCTGAGATGATAGAGAAAGGAACCCCATTTAACCTCCCATTTCATTAATGTAAAGCTTAGCATAGTCCTCTGCCGAATCTGTAGTCTTGACCACCAAAAAGCGAGAAGACTTGGTCATCCTATCAACTATCACCCAAATGGAGTCATATTGTCTGCGAGTACGAGGTAACCCTGTGATGAAATCCATATTGATCACTTCCCACTTCCAAGTAGGAATGTCGATCTCTTGAGTCATACCCCCAGGTTTCTGATTTTCTACCTTAACTTGTTGGCAATTGGGACACTTATTCACGAAATCTGTTATATCCCTCTTCATGTCATTCCACCAGACTTCGGCAAATCATGGTACATCTTAGTGGCACCTGGATGAATAGAATATCTAGAGTTATGGGCTTCTACAAGAATATGTTGTCTCAACTCGCCCACATCAGGAACACGCAATCTACCCTGGTAGCGAAGTACACCATCTCCCCCTTGGGAAAAAACCTCCACTCTCTGATTATGGACTGCACCCTTAAGTTCAAGCAATATTGGATCATTGTCTTTCTTTTCCTTAACCTACACTACCAAAGAAGATTTTGCCCTATTCTGAATAGTTACACCAATGTCTGATATGCTTATAAGGCGAACTCCCAAGCGAGCAAGCGTGTGAACTTATTTCACTAGCTTCTTTATTTCTTCCTCAACATGGGATACACTACCCATATATAATCTACTAAGAGCATCTGCTACTACATTCGCCTTACCAGGATGGTAATGCACACTCATATCATAATCCTTAAGGAACTCAAGACATCTCCTCTGGTGAAGATTCAACTCTTTCTAAGTGAACACACACTGAAGGCTCTTATGGTCAGTGAACACATCTACATGAACACCATACAAGTAGTGTCTCCAGATCTTGAGTGAAAACACCATTGTTGGAAGCTCGAGGTCATGAGTTGGATAGTTCTTCTCATGTGCCTTAAGTTCTCTAGAAGCATAAGTTATAACCTTATCTCGCTGCATCAACACGCAACCTAGGCCAACTCTGGATGCATCACAATAAATCACATAACCATCTGAACCCTTTGGTAGAGTCAAGACAGGAGTTGTAGTCAATCTATTTTTCAATTCTGCAAAGCTTTTCTCACAATCATCTGACCATTGAAATTTGACCATCTTTTGAATCAACCTAGTCAATGGTGAGGCTATGGATGAAAATCCTTCAACGAACCTTCTGTAATAACCCGCTAGACCTATGAAACTTCTGGTATCTGTAGCAGAGGTAGGTTCGGGCCATTGTTTCACTTTTTCTATCTTCTTTGAATCAACTCAGATCCCCTTGCTAGATACAATGTGACCAAGGAAAACAACGGATTGCAACAACAACTCACATTTGCTAAACTTCGCGACTAACTGGCGATGTTTGAGAGTCTGCAGAACAACTCTCAAATAACTCGGATGTTGTTCCTCATTTTTAGAGTAAATGAAGATATCATCAATAAAGATGATAACGAACAAGTCCAAGTATTGTTTGAACACTCTATTCATCAAATCCATGAAAGTTGTAGGAGCATTGATTAGTCCAAATGACATAACTACAAATTCATAATGACCATACCGAGTTCTGAAGGCTGTTTTTGGAATGTCACTATCTCTGACTTACAGCTGATGATAACCCGATCTTAGGTCTATCTTAGAGAAGTGACTAGCACCCTGAAATTGGTCAAACAAGTCATCAATCCTGAGGATGGGATACTTATTCCTGATTGTGACTTTGTTCAACTGTCTATAGTCAATGCACATTCTGAGAGAACCATCTTTTTTTTTTACGAACAACACTGGTGTACCCCATGAAGAAATACTAGTTCTGATGAAGCCCTTATCTAGAAGGTCTTTCAACTTCTCTTTCAGTTCCTTAAGCTCAGCTGGAGCCATTCAGTAGGGAGGAATAAAAATAGGCTGGGTGTCTGGAAGGAGATCAATTCCAAAGTCGATTTCCCTTTCGGGAGGGATTCCGGGAAGATCTTCTGGAAACACTTCTCGAAACTCACTGACTACTGGAACGGACTCAAGATTTGGGGTTTCAGAGCTAGAATCCTTAACCTGAACTAAATGATAGAGATAAACCTTAGAGATCATCTTTTTGGCATTAAGGTAAGAAATGAATCGTCCCATAGGCGCTAAGTTACTACCCTTCCATTCTAAGATTAGTTTGTTTGGAAATTAAAAACGAACAATCCTAGTTCTACAATCGATTGAGGCATAACAGGAATGTAACCAATCCATGCCTAGAATGACATCGAAGTCTAACATTTCTAACTCTACAAGATCTGCTGAGGTGACTTTCTGAGATATTGTGAATGGGTAATTTATGTATACCCGTCTAGCTATAACTGGGTCACCGATTGGAGTAGAGACTGAAAAAGGTTCTGAGAGAGTTTCTGGACTGTCACTGAATTGGACTGCTATGTAAGGAGTTACAAAAAGAAAGAGTATCCCCTGGATATATCAATGCATAAACATCAAGGTCAAAGACTCGTAATGTAACAGTGACTACATCAAGAGAACCTTTCTGATCCTGGCAAGCCTGAATAGCATACAACATGTTCTGGCGCTGACTGCCACCTGTACTAGATGAGTTACCCTACTGAGTCGGGTAACTTACTGGTGCTGCAGAAGTTGTAGACTGAAATACCATTACCACCTACTTGACCTTGTCTAGAAGGACAATCCCTCAACCTGTGACCAGACTGAACACACCCAAATTATCTTTCCTTTCCTACGAGGAACTCGCCTGGATGGCACTTACTACACTTAGGGCAAGTGGGGTAAGTCTTGGTGCCTGAAACACTTCCCTGAGACTTAGTGCCTGGTGCCCTAACCTTCTGATTATACTTGTTCTTAAAGGATGGAACACTAGCTGATGAAGGGGCTGGGGTTGAAAACTTCTGGTGACTCTGCAAGCGATTTCCACCACCCGATTTCTGCTAAGAATAGTCATAGTTCCCACTCCTAGCATTCTTATTCTCCTTGGCCTGTTTCCTAACATTATCACCCTCAACCTACTGAGCATGAATCATAACCTTAGAGATGTTCATATCTCCTAGTAACATAGCATTTCTACACTCAGTTTTCACCCAATCTGACACTCCATACAAGAACTTATTCATCTGAGCCCTGGAGTCATCAACCATGTGAGGATCAAACCTGGAGAGTTGGTTAAACTTGAGCCCATACTCTTGGACCGTCATGTTTCCCTACCTTAAATTCATGAATTCTTGAGCCTTTGCTTCTCTCAACTATATTGGGAAAAACTTGTTCAGAAAAGTCTCACTAAAACACTCCCAAGTAATAGGAGCTGCATTTGTACCCTTATTTTCTTCCACTGAGTGTACCATATATGAGCAACATCTTTCAACTGGTATGATGCCAACTCAACCCAATCATTTCCAGTGACCTGCATCACCTCAAAGATCTTCTTGATCTCATCCAAGAAATTCTGAGGATCTTCACCAGTTTGCGATCCTAAGAACTCAGACGGATTCATCCTAACAAAGTCACGGACCCTTGATGTTGCTGATCCACTATTAATATTCATAGGAGCTTGAACCCGATTGTTTTGGTTGGCCACACTCTAAACCAACAACTGAATGGCGTTCCTGAACTCAGCATTGGAGACTTCCTGATTTGGGAATGGAGGAGCTGCATTTGCATTTCAGGCATTCGTATTCTTAGCGTTAGCTGTACGAGGAGGCATGATCTGAAACGTAGAACATCAAGTTAGAATTGAATTAGATCATACCTTATGCACGATAAGAGTAACAATAAAGTGAAGTATTCCTAAAACACTTTGTAACCTCCCTCTCATTAGATGTGATGCACTTCACACCCATGACAAGGACTCTACTTAGTGCGGCTTTTCAGACATCTTAGGACACTTAAACCTAGTGCTCTAATACTAAGTTTATCACGCCCCGAGCTACCCCCGAGACACGAACACGGGATCTAGGACCATAAGTGATCCCAAGCTAACCCTGCTGGCATGATCATGAGCATACTACAGATAGTAAACTGATGCGGAAGCTAAATTATAATAAATATGAAAAGATGGGGAATACCTATATGTTAAAACTGAGATATATGAAAACTTATGAGTTTAATACAAAGAAGTTATTAACTCAACACTAATCTAAAACTAACTATGTCAGAAAAATAGCCTCTAACTGACTAGAAATACTGGGACAGGCCCCAACTAAGTCTAGTAAAAACTGAAACAAAAGGGCTAAAATACTAGAAATAACTCATGAATATTATCCTCAGAGAATGAGGACTCACCACTAATTCGGATGAACTGGAGATCGGAAAATGACCTAAGCTTGATCTGGATGTTGAGAACCTGAACCTACATCACGAGAAGATGTAGCACACGTATGCGTCAGTACTTGAAAGGTACTGAGAATGCAGGATAGAGTAAAGCTGAAATAAAACATAACTGAACAAGCACAAAAGCAAGTATAGTAATATAAACATGATATACTGAATTATGAAACTGGATGCAATGACCAAATTTATGACATGCTGAGACTGAATACTAACTGAACTGTAAATATGGTCAATGCAATAGAGTCTGACTGAACTGTGGAGCTACTAATAACTGATAATAAAACCACATGAGCTAAATGTGGAGTCTGATGTATACGCCCCATTCAGAGGACCCAATATACCCTGCCAGAGGTATAAAGGCATGCTGGTGTGACCACTAAACTGATGCAACAGAGGGGACTTAAGACCTACGTGGCTAGTAGTTCTGGGACTATTTGGGTACGCTAAACCCTAGTCCAACTCGATATTAAGCTAATCCCAATGAATAAAGTGATTAAGACATTATGACTGAAATATCTTACCTAGCATGTGTAATTCAAATTCTAAAAAATACATAACTAGGGTTCTGAAATTCATGCGATAATCTGAGGAATAACATGGTAATCTGATTTGGAACATATAACTAACTAATTCATGATACTCTTTTAAAGTTCTAGAAACCCTAGGCCTAATCATGATAAGGGAATCAAGGACTGAAAAACTAGGGATCTAATGGGTGAAAGGAACCCACTAGTGAAATCACACATACCTGGTGATAAAATCCATGGAGAAATATTTATATTTCGGGGCTGGAACTGATGGAACCTTGTTGCGCTCTTGAACTAGGGTTCTTGACCTTTTTCTGGTTTCTTGCTTCCAATTTTCTAAGTTTTGATATATGATTTTGACTTAGGTAAGTTCTTGTTATGTTTCTAGACTGACTAAAATCTGATGATTTAGGGCTTAAACGACGTATTTGAGGGGTTAAACGAACTACGAAAAGAGCAAAAGACCCCTGGAAATTTTGCTGTTGGACCAGACGACGACCTGGACTGACGGGCCGTCGTTCAATCGAAGGTCCGTCGTTTAGATCTGCTCGACATACCTTCACTAAAACGGGTATAGTGTTTTACTCGGAGGTTGGATTTTAGCAAACTAAGTGGATATGGAAAGATAATTCAATTATATATCATTTCATAGGTCATGGGACACCTAATTCATTTTGTGCTAAAAGTTATGATCATTTGCAGTTGAGCCAACAACATTTCTCCCCTAACTAACTGCTAATTTTCACCTACGGTTCGTAGGTCCATCTACAGACCGTACTGGTCAATCGTGGTTCATGTTAGAGGATGGGTAAATGGGGTCTTGATCCACGGACACAGACTATAAATTGTATGTCTGTCTGTGGGTCGAGACTTAGCCAATTTTTCTGAACTGAGTTTTAGGAGAGTTTTTGTGGAAAACGATGGATGCGCAGTACGGGCCGTAGATCAGACTACGGTTCGTCGATAGTGGCCGTCGATTGCACCTGCAAATTTCTGAAAAACTAGTTTCTGGTCTGTTTTAGGTACGGCGTGTTACAAAAATAAAGAAAAATCTAAGAATATATATACGAAGGCATTTCGTAATAAAAAGAAACATTTAAGTTGAACAGTTTATACAATTGTGATATATGTCTAAAGAGAAAATTCAAAAAATTGTTAACATATTCAAAAAATAAATTACGCTTGAACATGAAAGGAATTATAATTTTTGAACTTGCATAATTAATTTCTTCAACTGATAAGTGAGAAATTTCATATCTATAAAAAATACATAATATGTAAGCTTATATATGGTACTTTTAAGTTATAGAAGCTAATATAGAATATAAAAACATGAATTCTTGGTACTGAGTACAATAATAATTTTTTACATAATGAATATACATACTATGTGTGTATATGTTAATATACCCAGAGACAATAACTTTGCAGAAACATAAACAACAGAGTTTAAAACATGAACTCAAAAACAACAATTAATATTATATGCATAAATTAATGAGTGTGAAAAAAACATACGAGGATATGTGAAAATAGAATGAAATAGAAAGGACAAAATCCAGTCCACTGAAAGCACAATGCCCCTTAAGAAAACTATTCCCCTCCAATACAAGAGGTTTAAAGAATTACATCCTCTCAGGATGGAACTATTTTATTCATCAACTTATTGATACAAAAACAGTGGTGTCAGCAAGTCACTGAACAGGAGCAAAGTACACAAATATTTAATTTTGTAGAAGTAGAAAAAGAAGATCGGAATTTTTGTTATTTTAAAATAAGAGAAAATTCCTCTATTTACGGACAACAAGTGTGAACAAATGTTTATTGTGCCTTCTCAAAAAAGTAACAACTATTTGGAAAAGTTCAACCCTTCGGAAAGTTTACAATCTTTCATATAAGTCACAACTTTTCATAAAGTCGAAATTCTTCATTAAAGTCGCAACTTTTCATAAAAGTCACAACTTTTGATAAAAGTCACAACTCTTCATTAAAGTAACAACTTTTCATAAAAATTGCAACTCTTCATTAAAGTCGTAACTTTTCATGAAAATCACAACTTTTGATAAAATTCACAACTCTTTATGAAAACTATTCTCCTCTAATACCACATGTTTAAAGAATTACATCCCCTCAGGATGAAAAAAAAATTCACCAACTTTTTGATACAAAAATAATAGTGTCATTAAGTCACTCAATAAGAGAAAAGTACACAAATATTTAATTCTGCAATGGAAGAAGAAGAAGAAAAAAAATTGTTGTTTTAAAATGAGAGGAAGTCTATCTATTTATAGAAAACAAAGGATAGTGTGAACAACTGTTTATTGTGTTTTACGAGCAAGGTTACAACTATTGCGAAAAGTTGCAACCCTACGGAAAGTTCATAACATTTCATAAAAGTCACAACTCTTAATTAAAGTCACAATTTTTCATAAAAGTCACATCTTTTCATGAAAGAGGAAGACTATTTTTGGAAATAATTAAATTTAAAAGAAAATTCTTGCTTGTGGTGGTGTCACGTAGGCGGGCCTAGGGTTCTATTTTATATAAATAAATGATGATTAGAATAGGGATCTTCAATTTATAGATCTCCAAACGTTTCCATTGAGAAAAGAATAAACCAAATATGAAAAAAATTATATTTTCCTTTTCAGGAAAAGCTGAAGCATTTATATCTGGTAATTCTTTAATTCTTCTTCGGAGGAAAATAAATTTCAAATAAGGTAAGAAAATTAGGGCAAAACCCTACAAAATATCCTATTTTGGCTGGATTTTCTTAATAAAATTTGATCCACCTTCTTCATATGCATAATAATTTTGTTCTTCACATAGTATCATCATTGCAGTGGCGTATGCATGATTTTTTCTAAGCGGTGTCACCTTATATATTTCAAATTTTTCTGGATAGATTTTCATTTTGAAAATAATATCATTAAATATAATAGTGCTACATATTTATATTTATAAAAAATATGAAATGAAGTAAAATAAAAGCAAAGCAAAGAAAGAAAAAGACGGAAAAAAGAAGAAGAAATAAATCGTGACAAAGCAAAGAAAGAAAAGAAAGAACGAAAAAAGGATATACATTTTAACTTATTCTGGATAGATTTTTATTTTGAAAATAATCTCATTAAATATAATAATGCTATATATTTATTTTTATACAATATATAAAAAAAAACAAAGAAAGAAGAGAAAAAACGGAAAAAGAAGAAAAAAAAAAGGTGTCAAAGAAAAGAAAGAATAGGAAAAAAAAAAGGAAAAATGGTACGATGGTTCGAACTCACGACCCTCATGCAATAATGTATTATTATTATAAACTAACTGAGTTGCATGCCCTTTTGTGTCATTAATTAACATTGTATAGTATATCATTTTTCTTTTATGTGTTTTTTAAGTATACTAATTCTGGAAATGTGTGTTGCACGTTTGTCCTCTAATTGACAATAAAAAAGTTAATTTATGTAAGTAAATATATCATAATGGATCGTACATATATCCATCATTAAGTTCAAATCTAAGCCCTTTTGTATGTAAGTTTGACAGAAGAATATAACTCTTCACAAAATATAGCATGAAAATCTTATGTCAGATGTTGGAGGTTTGATATTTTTAAAGCTTCGTGAATAAAAAGCTTTTATTATATAAGAGGAATTAATATATTTTAATTACTAAATAGAAGTTGTAATAAGAGGAATTAAAAATACAAACATATTTTTAAAAGACATAACTACAAATCTTTATCCAAGACTATTCTTTTACGGGTCTAGTTGTGAAAATAGTTTGCTGGATTTAACGTGCTTACCCATAAAAAACTTAATTAAATATAAATTGGAATTATATTGATTATATTTATATCCTAAAAATAGAAGAAATGAAGAATATAAAAATATAGTAATTAATTACGAAGTTACATATTGTCACGATCCAGACCGTCGTGATTGACACTCACACTAACTCTCCGGTGGGAGAACCATTACTACAATCCAACTATACAACTTAACAAAAAACTAGGCATTTAAAAATACAAAAACAGGTTTAAATAAGTAAAGGAAAATGAAGTTCCCATAAACTCCGAAAGTTTAACAAAATAACAAATGCAAAAACAACCCCTAGAACCTGAAAGTCAATGTACCAAAACTCTAACGATCAACAAGTCTAAGAAATAGGGGTACAACCCCTAAAATGAAAACATAACAGTATCTAAAGAACTAGTCTAAGTCCGAAGAAAATGGACTAAACAAAAAGAGAACTCATGGCAGTTTGGAATAACTGGTTCACCCTTGAATTCGATCTCAGTCGTGATCTCCTAAATGAGGTATATCAATAGCCGACTGAAGATGTTCTGTACTCAATACATAAAGAGCAAGTGTAGTATCAGTACACAACTACAATATACTGGTATGATCACGCGGCTACTCTCATAAGCATACTATACAATAATCAATCACAACATAGTAAACACACATACACATAATACAATTCAGTTATCATTTCAGAGAAACCTACAGTCTTTCATTATCAATGACAAGTAGACATATGCATAACAATCACAAGTAGTCCTCTCATGGAACCCATATCCAAACTGTTATGTGTGGAAAATTGACACTCAATCCAATATATGCGTCGGAACGTGACACCCCATTCAATATATGTGTCGAAATGTGATATCCGATCCAATATATGTGTCGAAACGTGACACCTGATCTAGTTAGCACAACCACAATCACAATCATACCCATAAAGAACAATTCATACAATCAAGCAATTGTTTCATGGCATGTAATTATTTACATTAGATTCGATTCACATTCCTTGTTCTCATACATGCATGCATACAACATAGCAATTAACCGGCATATATCACATAAATAGAAAATCAAACCATCACTTACATCCTCCTAAGACCTTGATCCTTCCCTTTCGGATTCTTTCGCTTGTTCTAGGTCTACAAACAATTAATATAATGCAAGAATCAATAATTAAGCTCTATTTTACCCGGATTATAACAAACCCAATAACCCAAGACCAAACCCATGATCCTAATGTGCATCTAGGGCTTTTTCCCACCAACAACTTTAGGTCAAAACCCTCCCCCAATGATAATTACCCATGGATCTAAGTTATACGGATCAAAAAATGGATTAGGAAGTAAAATTCTTACTTTTGGCAGCAAAGTTGGCGAAAACTGTCAAGAACTCTTCCTGGGTCGTCTCCTATCTCTTAAGAACGAAGTTTGTAGAAAAATAACGAAAATGGAATTTTTCGCGACTTAACTACACTAAAACCCAACCCTCTACAGTTCCCCCCTCCCCGGCGGGATTAATTCCGTCATGACAGCTTACAGAATCTCAAAAATTGAGTTACAAGCCCCCATTTCACAACACACCTTTTACCCTTGACGTTCAGAAACTACTCTTGCATGCTAAGATCAGGTTTGGGAGTTCTACTCGCCCGAATTCAATTTCGTAAAGTCATACGGGCTTCTTAACGTCTTAACTATCCACTCATATGATCAAATTCATAAATAGATCCCCCATTCATTACTAGATTTCTCTAGACCTCACCTGACTAGATTTCGTTCAAATGTAGACTATGCTACAAAATTTTAAGTTACTACAAAAAGTTAATCTGGCTCAATTCTTTCCTTGTTGGCTTTTCTATTACGATGGAAACAGGTTGTTACATATTTTGAAACTCAAACAAATGGAGATATGAAAAATAAAAATTCACTTACAACTTCATATTGCAGAATATTTATCTTGAACTAAATAATTTACATATTTCTCAACAAAAAGAAGATGAATATGCATGAAATTTTAAAGAATAAAATAAATGATTCAGTAAAATTCTTACAATTACAAGTTGGTAATAAAAAATTTACAAATGATGTAGACTAACCTAATGTAGAATGCAAGATGATCACAAATTCAGATGAAAGAAGGAAATATAAATAATGTTGTGAGAGTGTGTTTGATAGACTCTTCATTAACCCCCGCCCCCCTTATCTTACAAATTATAATTTAAGGTTAATAGACTTTTCGGTACCCACCTTTAAGATTTTGCATTAAGTCGAGGTATATGAATATATGATTACATTAAAATCTTGATTGGTGCATGAATTTAAATATAACTATTACATTTAATTAAATAAATAAATATTAATATTTAATTTATTTTAGAGGTAAGATAAAGGGAAAATGATAATCCGACTGTGAGGTTAAGAGCTTTTCACTTATAAAATACTAGTAAAATTACCTACATTTTGCACGAGAATTTAATATCAAGGAATTTAAAAAATAATATTTAAATATATCCGTCATTAAAACTAAAACACTATATTATCTTACATAAAGACTACGTAGAATTTAATATCACAGAATTTATAAATAATACTTTAAATCAATCAGTCATAAAAATTAAAACACAATATTATCTTACCTACAAGATTACGTAGTAACGAACATTAATAATGTAAAGTAAAATGATATTATAACATATTATCATCTATCCTTCAATCAATTGTTTTTAACTTGATTTTTAAATTTATCCTTTTGCCTGTAGGAAGTGTTACTATTTGATATGTTTACGAAATTAGATGAACATCAACATAAGATATTAAATATTCTAATAAGTAAATAATCTTTACCTGTACTAACAAATTTTGCAGAAACATAAACAACAAAGTTTAAAACATGTACTCAAAAACAACAATTAATATCGTAACCATAAATTAATGAATGTAAAAAAATACCATGATCTATAACAATAGAATAAAACAGAAAGAAAAGAATAATATATATATATATATATATATATATATATATATATATATATATATTCCATTCTACAGAACAGTGCTGCAACAAGATTGAAGACTTCTGGGAATTGGCAAATCAAAACTGGAGTCTTTCATCCCAGAGCGATCAACGCGATGAATCGAACATGCCATGACCATCCATTCTACATAACAGTGCTGCAACAAGATTGAAGACTTCTGGGAATTGGTCAAATCAAAACTGGAGTCTTTCATCCCAGAGCGATCAACGCGATCAATTTTGACTGGTAGCAATAGGATATGAATTTAATTTGTTTCAATCCTCTTGGGACCAAATACAAGCTTGTAGTTCTACCCATTTTGTGGTTTGAGAACATGGAAGGTAGACATTTTTATTCCTCAATTTATGTTGAAGCAAATATATTGATAGCAATTCTATTATATTGATAAAATATATTGATAGCAATTCTATTTAACTTAGGCGTGTTAGTAGCCATAAAAGGATTTTGGGGACAAGTTGAGATGGCTTCCATCTCCTTCCAGCATCTGAGTAACTTCTTTTATTGAAGGCCTATCAATTGGATGCCACTGTATGCACCAAAGTCCAACAATAGCTAACTTTTTCACAATTCTACCATCTCCTTCAACCTCTATCCGAATCTTTAATTCTTCCCCTTTCTCCAAATGTCTATATATCCATTCCAAAGAATTCACATTGTTGTGGTTATTCGTCTTAGCATCCATCCTTATCCTCCCACCAACCATTTCTAACAAGAGCATCCCAAAGCTATAAATATCAGACTTGTGAGAAACTTTACCAAAGTTTCTTGATAACACTTCTGGCGCAATGTAACCAATGGTTCCCCTAGCAACTGTCATAGTGACCGCACTTTTTTCTTTTGAACACAGTTTGGCTAGGCCAAAATCACATATTTAGGGGTTCAAGTTGTGGTCTAAAAGGATGTTTTGTCGTTTGGAAATAAATATGGTCTTCATCGCCATATCTCGCGTTTGATACTCTATTTTTTCAGCATTATCTATGACTGAGTATTCTACTCATTTGGTTATATTGCAACGTACAAGAAATGTACCAAAAAAATTTGAGTTAAAAAATTTTTAAAAATTAATAGCCCACGGGCTGGCCTGCCTGTTTGTGCTCAAAATTCACACAATACTTGAAGCTGCAATGTATCTAATGACAAAAGAAAGCAGCATATAAAGAAAAATCTGTCTGGTCTGAAATTTAGGGTGTGTTTGGTATGGAGGAAAATGTTTTTCATGGAAAATGTTTTCCTAGAAAATGTTTTCCTGGAAAACAAGTAGATTTTGAACTTATTTTCTCATGTTTGGTTGGTGAATAGAAAATATTTTCCGGAAATGATTTTTAGTGATTGATTTATGAATGAAAAATGTTTTTGAGAGACATCTTTTATTTTTACTAAAGTAAAAGTAATTTATGAAATTGAAATATTTTTTAAAAACAAAATTATTATTTTTTGGGGTGGGGGTGGGGGTGGGGGGAGGGGGGAGGAGTGAAAAAATAAAAAATTGAAGTTAATAGTATTTTTATAAAACAAAATTATTTTTTGGGGGGGTTGGGGGTGGTGGGGGTGTAGAGGGGCAGGCCGGGGGGGGGATGAGTTTAAAAATAAAAATTTGAAGTTGAAAATATTTTAAAATGCAAAATAATTTTTTTGGGGAGGGGGTGGGGGGGGCTGGCCGGTGGGGGGGAGGGGTCAGGGATCGGGTGAAAAAATAAAATCTTGAAATTGAAAATATTTTTTTAAAATTGATTTTTTTTCCCCAAAAATATATAATTTGAAATTGAGGAGGGTTTTGGAAAATATTTTCCTTAATTTTTAAGGGAAGTCATTTTCCTTAATTTTGAGGAAAATGAGTTGATTTGAAAAACATTTTCCAAACTTTTGTCCCAACCAAACATGAGAAAATTGGAAAACATTTTCCACAATGTGTTTTCCTTCATACCAAACACACTCTTAGAGCAAAACGAAGGTAAAACTAGTGAAGTTTTTGCAGAATCAGAACTCCTAGTAATAGTTCAGTCAAATATTTTATCCTTCCATGTTTTATCCTTCCACTGCTTCATTAAGTGTGCAACTCCTTCTTTCAATGACATAGTTCCTTCAAGTTCCCCCGTTCTCTTGACACATATCAAAGCACGGCTCTACCTTAAACCCTGCGTGAAAATAAATCAAAGCACTAATTAACAAGATCAAAGTGAAAGAACATGAAGATTGCACATAAAATTGTTGTTCATACAGTAAGCAAGGGCATACATGGAGGGGGGAAACAATTCTAGGAGTAAAATAAACTACCAAGTTAGATTTTACCATCTCCATTGCTTCATTATAAACAAATATTTATGAGGATGAATTAAAAAGGTAAAATGCTCACATGGATTAGTTCTTTACGGGCTTCCTGCACCTCATCATTTGTAAGTCTTTCCTTTATAATTCGAGTTTGATTCAGTGTTTCCAAGCTATCAAGTTCTTCTTCACTCTCCTTGATTTCTTCTTGAATTGACTGTAGTTTCTTCTTAGCTTCGAGGTCTCCCTCCTCATTCATGAGTCGCATCACTTTCATTGAACTTCTCAAGCGCTCAATATGCAATCGTAGTGCTTGCTTCTGATCAAGGTTCGCTTCTAGTTCAATTATTCTTTCATGAAGTTGTTCCTTTACTCTCTACAAGGATAAGCTCAAAGTCAATTGCTAAAAGCTATTGGTATTCTGTTTTCAAAGAGGTTGTATTAAGCCAAAAGTGCACATCACACCTTATGATCTCCACCCAATTGCAGCATTTTCTCATCTGCATTTCTCTGCTCCAAAATTGCCCTTTCATTCTGCAGTTAAAGAATTTCAAAAAGCTATCAAGTTAGGCATCACAAGACATCCAAGGACCTGGTATTCGAATTAAGTCATGTAACCATATTATCAGGCAAGCAAAGTGTTAGCTGGAAGGCGGTGATGACCACAGGATCGCGAAATGCTATGGTACATTATGGAGGTTTTGACCAAACTAAGTCATTATATAAAGCAATTCACAAAAATAATACGTTTTTCTTAAATTTTACAAAACTAGTATAAACGTATTTCACAGTAACGTTTTAGGGTATATTTTATTTATTAAAAGCTGACGGCATTAGATTGATATACGTTACTCACAATAACGTTTCAGGTGTAAAACGTTACTCACAGTAACCTTTTAGGAATAAAACGTTACTCAAAATAACGTTTTAGGAGTAAAACATTACTTACAGTAACGTATATCAACCTAACGCAATTAGTTTTTAAAAACTGAAATATACCCTAAAACATTACTGTGAAATACGTTTATACTAGTTTTGTAAATTTTTAGAAAAATGTATTATTTTGTTAAATTGTTTTATATAATGGCTTAGTTTGGTCAAAAATTCGTACATTATGCTCGAGTAATTCAATTCCTGTAAATCAGATAAAATTATGTTTAAATCAGATATATATATATATATATTAATGAGTACTAAAATGGAACAATCTCAAATAAATGTTATGACGATAATTATTTTTTCATAGAAAACAAAATTACAGAAGACTAATAGAGAGAAAATATATAAAAAAAAACATGGAAGAAAAAACTAACATACGCATCGTTCTTAAGACTTTAATCATAACAATATATAAATAGAAATATTTTAATCAGAGTTGATGATATAATAATGAACTTAGATAGAAATATATTAGACATATGAAGGGTGTATTAATTACACATAAATGATATTTATGTATTAAATATAGGGAAAAAAGTTTGAAATATATATATGTACTTTGACTTAAATTGTTTTAACGATACCAAACTTTGAAAATGACCTTTTACTCCATGCACTATTTAATAGTTTATTTTAAGTATACATAAAAAATATTGCATAATTATAAATAAATAGTAGCAACAATTTTAGCCAAAGTTGAAGTATTTTTCAGACCTTTTTCCCTTAAATATAAGCAATATACTACAAGAAATATAGACTAGATATATGGGGAGTTAAATGTAGAGACTCTGTTATTCAAATGTATTCAAGTATGTCATGGAAAGAACACGGGAAAATTGTATATAATGGCAAACTAATAAATTAAATTAATTGTTATAACCACCCTTTGATTTAATTGTGTCCCGTAGCAAACTATTTGTCAGTCACCTCTCTCCCTCAAACTCTAGCTCGCCACTCCTCTCTCGCTCCATCTCTCGCTCGCTTCCTCTCTCTCTCCATCTCTCGCTCGCTTCCTCTCACTTTTATACAAACACAAGTGTATAAAATCTGTTTCTATTTGTATAAAGCGAGAGGAAATTGTATAAATACATATATTTTTGTTCCCTTCTCCCAGATCTCGCTCGCCACTCTCCCTAATCTCGCTCGTCACCCTCGCCTCTCTCGTTTATACAAACAGAAACGAAATGTATAAAATGCTTTTCTGTTTGTTAAAGCGAGAGAAAATTGTATATACACATGCAAATACATATATTTTCGTCATATACACTTATAATTATACAATAAATATACTCCGTTGCCCAGCTTCTTTTGACTTTCTCTCTTTCTCGTTTTATACAAATTCAAATTGTATATAATTTCTCTCTTTCTCGTTTTATACAATTCGATTCAATTGTATATTCTCTGCCAAAATCTCTTTTGTCTTTCTCTCTTTCTCACTTTATACAAATTCAAATTGTATATAATCGTTCTATACACTTATAATTATACAATTCGTTTTATACACTTCATTTTATACAATTCTCTGCACAAGTCTCTTTCTCTTTCTCGTTTTATACACTTTGTTTTATACAATTCGCTTCAATTGTATATGTATAACGAATTATACATTTATATGTTTGCTATGGAGTGCAATTATGTAAACTTTGCTATAACATACAAATATGAATTTTATGTTTGTTATATGTGAAAGCTGTCCAAACAACAACTCTATTTATAAGTTGAGAAATCACTCCAAAAGTCATCATATTAAGTGTCATAAAAACTAAATATATTTTTATCCAAAAAGGTTCATTAAACATAGGAATATAAATAGTTGTTCATGTATTAACTCAATAAATAATCCACTCATTCAACGAATTTATAACAATTTGAGATTTATGGTTATATAATGGTGAAATGGTCTGATGGACCCTTATACTTGTATTAGTTTGTATTTTGAACCTTTCTACTTACTCCTTTGTCATCTGGATTCTTAAACTCAATAAAACACAAGTTAACAAATTTCTCTGACCATTGACCAAACTTATGTGTCATTATGATGATTTAGTTGGCGAAAGTGTGCGACTTCACTCCCCTTAAGGCGAGTGAATAATTATTTTAGGTTATAAAAATATTTAAAAAAGAAAATTAAAGAAAAACAATTAATTAAAAAAGTCTTTTCTTCTACCCACTACCCCTTCCTTTTTGAGCATTTTCACGCCTGTCCTAAACTTTTTTTTTCTTCTCCACAATTTACTAACACCGGATACCAGCACTTGTCGGAGACAAGTGATTGATTCATCGGAGACCAGCGTTCGCCGAGACCACTCAATCGCAGTGGTGTGAGAGAGACAAGCGACGCGGCGGAGAAGAGTTTTTTCGTCCAGATCTGGTGGTGCGGTGCCTTAGGTTGTTTTTGTGGATGTTGGAGGAGGAAAGAAAAATGACAACGACGGCGATGATTTTCTCCGGCGACGTTCATTTTTTTTTTATTCTACGAAGACCCCAGAAATGCTTCCAATCTATTTTTATAAAGTTGTAATAATTTTATTTAATTTCATCAAAAAAATCGATATATATGTGTGTATATATATATATATATATATATATATATATATATATATATATAACAATTTTCTGCGATAAAGTTGTGCCCCGTGACACCCCTTATGCCTTCCTAGATCCGCCCCTGATCAATGTTGCTTGCTATGGTTAAATATAAAGTATGAAAATATATGAGTTAAAAATTATTTTAAAATATTTGGTTTTTATTTTAAACTTCCAGCAACAAGAATGTTGAGGACATGGTTTAAAACTTCTTCAAATGTTGCTAGAAAACTATCTTCATTATCATCAGCATAATTAGAAATTGATTTGAAAACCATCTTAAGCCTGTTTTCAACTTCATTGAACAATAGGACCATCGAACCATGAAATTGTTGGACCATGTGCTTTGATACCTCTTGTTGAATTTGAAAGTGATTATGACGTTATGCAGAAATTTATTATTTATAAATCATGATATCGATAAATTAGATGACAAAAGCTCATACTAAAAATTAAAATATTATCGTATGAAAATTTGGCCAATTGGCCTAATATTATTAAACTAACAAAAAAAAACTTAGAATGGTAGAAAGAAAATCTCCATAAACAATCAAAACGATTACATTATAAATTCTATTGTGTTTCTTTTATGAGAAATAAAGATATCAATTTATAAATCTACAAACTTTTCCTTTAAGAAAATAATAAACCAAATATGAAAAAAATTATATTTTCCTTTCGAAAAGTTAAAGGTAATAATTTGATTTTCCTTCAGAGAAAGGATAAGAAAATCAAGGCAAAACCTACGTAGAAGAAAGCAAGGGTGAATGAGAAGATTAACCGCATGAAAAATTAAACCCTTACCATATAAGTAAAGTTCAGAAAGTTCATGCCCTTTTACCTTCTAAATTTATACAAACTACATTTATATAACAATTTGCTACTAATTGAAGGTGCTATTTGCATGATTTTCTCCAACATTTCAGATTCACAGGGAAAATAACCACGAGAACTCGTGATAGCACAAGTTGTACACTGCTTCATCAAGCATGAAAACAAACATTTCCATACATAACTCCCTTTGATGCAACAACACCACCCATTAACTCTTCACTCCAAAAACAAAACCACACAACTGGAAATACAATCAAACTCAGGGACATGGTCCCGAATTCTAATTTTATGGATTCATTTTTTGTACCAAGGTTACACATCCAGCGACCTTTTCTATTTCTACAACAACATGAATCATACAGAAGCATAATTTGAATTTAAAAAAATTAGGAGTGTCCGATACAGCGTCTTAGGGAAAAGAAACGGGGAGGACGAGGCAAGACCTCAGGCTTAGGCTCAAGTGATTCTAGAGGAAAATGTTTATAGAATGCTTTCACAGCTCCAGTCACTCCATCCTCATGTTCCATGGCTTTTGCTAGTTCTACAGCACGTTCTTTTACCTGTACCGCCACAAAAGTATCACTTATCAAACAACAGCATATATCATAATAATGGACGTTCCTACAGACTAACAAGAAATAAAACACTAGGAAGAAACTAGGTGCCTTTGGATCTAGCATGAACCGGATGGCAGCGACCAACTTTTCAAGGGAGAACTCATCCACAGGGATGGGAGCAGGACCTACTCCCCTAGCATGCACACGTTCACCCCAAAATTGTTGATCCCCAAAGAAAGGTACCACAGTTGTTGGGCACTGAAAAACATCCAAAATGTTATCATTCTGAATAAGACAATATACAGGAATACCATGATGGTCAAAATCAAATATTACTGCGGCTTTTAGTCCAGCAGCAGTTGTTCCAGCACCTCCATGATGCACCTGGAAGAATGAACAACAATTTCTCCACATATCATTGGCTGTTTAATATCAAAAGGCTGAACAGCTTTATACAATATGTTATTGACCTACTACTTTATCAAGTTGAGGTGAGGTTAAAGTTTATGCACATATGGCTTGCACATGATATACAGAATTTGTCCCAATACAGATCATGCACCATATAACAGCAACCTACCCAATGCAATTCCACAAGTGGGGTCTAGGGAGGGTAGGATGTACACAGATCTTGTCCCTATCTTTGTGGGATAGAATAGTGAGGCTCCGATAGACCCTCGGCTCAAAAGAAATGTTATCATACAAAAAAAAAAAGTATCCATGATGTTGTTCAATAACATTCAAACTCGTATTAAATTTTCCCGTCAACTGTAGATTAAGATTCCATAACCCAAATACTAAGCAAAATGACCTTCTGTAGCCATGGGAAAAGAAGGATAAGCTTTAAATAATCAGGTAGACGGAAATTAGGAACTAATCCAAGAATTGAACTGGATCAATAAACTAGTGGTTAACCCAAGGAGTTTCTTAATTAAAGTATATTTGTGGTAGATGTGATACAAAGACAGAAAGAATGGGCAGAATCACAATTCATAAACTTACAAATTTATTTCATAACCACATCACTAATCATCAATCCAATACAGTCCTTAAACAGTCTAAGATGAAAAGATGGGGGAATGGAAGAACATATGCAAATTTAGTTGAAGACAGACCAATTAAATGAGGTAAAGAGGTTGTACCACAGCAGCACATTGCAGGAATAGCCAATCATGGGGGCAATTATCCAACAGGTACACAAAATCCTTGGGTTCCTTCACTAGGAAAAGATGATTTAGTCTTATCAGCTAATACAATCAATCATAAACCTTGTGAACCGCAGTTAGTTGTACGCATGATGTGACAAATAAAAATTTGAGTACTTACAGCTCCCAAGGCCACCCCAGCCTTTGTTAATAATACCTCTTTGTCCAGTAATTTCTAGAGCTTGAACAATTATCTCGGTCATTTTTTCAGGTTCTTGAACAGGCTGTGAAAAACAATCTTGAGAAATTTGACACTAAAAGTTAAGCATAATACTTCAAAAGTCCACATAAACTAGCATAACATTTCAGCTGACTCTGAATCCGGAGGTGGGTAGACTCATGAATAGTAAGAAAGAAATCACTGGCGGTTATTGTAATACAAGACTTAAAAAGGTAAGCTTGATACTTAAAACCCAACATAAACTAGTATAATATTTCAGTTAATCTTGAATCCCATGTACTCCCTCTCCCTTTGCCGGACAATAGTTGTCCACTATTGACTTGGCACAGGGATTAAGAAGCAGTAAATGATAGGGGTAATTTTACCAAATCACCCTTATTAAAAATAACATCTAAACATTGAAAAATAAATAGTATTTAGTAGCTAGGTAAAAACGACACAACATGCTAAATGATTCATTGATTTTATAAACTAGACAAGTATTGTTGGACATCTCAAAGTAGTATACTGGACAAGTAAAGGTGGACAGAGGGAGAGGGAGTAGCTTAGACTCATAGCAGCAAAGAAATTATTGGTGGTCGACTTACTAGACTTCCAAAGCCAATATATATAGGATTTTCACCATCTTCAAGCCATTTAACGAGTGATTCTGGGGGTTCATAATTGGAAGCAAGGTCTAGGAAGCAAAACCCCACCACGTCAATTTTTGGGCCCCAATCTGCAAATCACCCAATAGAAATGTAAGTATTACTCAAACAGGCATGTTCTGCTGACCATTCCCTCGGTAATAAGGAAGGCAACACAATAATAAAAGGACAACTCTTTAGTGACAGTTCAACTATCATGTTCAGAAGAAAATGAAGAAAGCAAGAAGCTTTATCTTCTAACGAAATTTACTAGCAGAATATACAGTAACCTTGGTGATGCAGCATGCCATCTTTATCAGAAGAGATAACAGAATGTTACACTCAGCGATGCACTAACTTGGTTTCTCCCAGATTAATTTTGTGAAAAAGGAATAAATAACAGTTTTAAAAATCTAGAACGTTGGTTACTTTGGTGATAAAATAGGATTGGAAATCAAGTACTTTGCATATATTTATGCCAAGTACAACCACATACAGAGATTTTTCAAGAAACAAATTTAGCAACTTAGAAGCTACAAAGGAAGTTGACGTGGGAAATGGCAACATCTACCTAGACAAGTTCTTTTTTAAAAAAAAATTGGTAATGTTGTATTCCTCAGCATTAAGCATTAAGGATATGTTGGAGACCTCCATAAATTGCTAAGAGAAAGGAAAAGAGCAAGGCTAATTACTGGGAGCCTAACAGATCAACTAATTGTTCTACATCCTCTATACATCCCTTTTTACACCAAAAATACAAAGATACAATACATTTCTCTTCCACTATCTGTATGGAGTTTGATTTGTTCTCAAAGCATCTTACATTCCCTTTCTTCCATATTGACCACCATATGCATGCTGGGATCATTCTCCACCATTTATTTTGGCTCTTGCTCCTCCCCTCTCCTAATCCATCAGCAGCGTGTACTGGCATTGTTGCGATGGTGTTTGTGAGCCTCAGGAACTAGCCCAAAACTGGTTTGTAACTCTGCAGTGCAAGAATAGATGTCAATTGGTTTCATCCGTCTCATTGCAGAGAAAATATCTGGACACTAATTGAAGCCCCGTCTTCTTCAGTGCCTCCTGTGTTAAGCATGCTCTCTTAGCTACTAGCCAATAGCCATGTTAGTTCTTGATTAACTACAAGTGACCATTTGATCACAACTATCCACCATTTCCCCCTCCAGATTGGAGGAAAACAAACCACAATCCCTCCAATCCTTCCAAAAGCAGCCATATGAATTTCTCCTAGAGTAAGTGGCAGCTTTCACTTGGCTTGTAGTGAAATAGGTTTGCTCAACATCCATATACACCGCGCACGTCCCGATACATCATGTTAAGAGATGTATCCAACTGATACATCCCGTAAAGTGACGTATCCGACTTCTACATCGCACAAAGTGATGTATCCGGGAATAGGAGAGAGTAGCGATTTTTCTAATTTTTTCAAATAGTAGAGAATTTTAGAGAATATGGTCAAGAAAACCTCACAAAGAGAGGCATCCAAATGTGTCCAAGATGCTATTTTTTTGAGCAACAGGAGAGACAAACAACTATTTGTTTTTACACTGTTAAGTGGGGTTAGCTAACAATGGAACCTGTTCACTAGTTAGAGGCATAAGGTGGACTATGCCTGAAAGGGAAGGTCTAGTAAGCTAGAACAATGAGGGTAGTGGTAGCACAGACCAGAAAAGATGGAGAATTGTCCCACCAATGATATGGTGGACCATGTGGAAGGAGAGAAATTCAAGATGTTTTGAAAGTATCAGTAGTCCTTCACACAGTCCTTCACATAGGATTAAAATGAGCTGCATTATCAGTTTTTGCTATTGGTGTAATTTTGAGTATATAGATGATACTGTAACAATTGTAGACATCTTAGGATACTAGTAACATGAAATAGGACCTAGAGATAGGTTTTCTTTTTTGGGTTGCTGAGCCTGCTCAATTTGTATGTAGCTACCTGCTCCTCTATGATGTAAATTCTTGGGATCCCAGCCGTGCTTAAGATATATATACGAACTTGTTCCCTTTGTCAAAAATAAAAAATAAAAATTCTCGAAGAGTAGTTGATAGTAATTAATCTCATTCCTTGCTAGTTTTGTTTCCACCGACACATAAATTTCGCCACTGAAGCTCAAATTTCTGACTAAAGCTCTTTTGCTCTCCCCATTTAAACCCCTTACATGCCATGATTTATTTTCTTGATATACCCGCTGATGCGATTCTCCCTCTTGCTCTTGGCTCCCCTTCCTTGAATTTCATGAAAAAATACAGGTTCCTTACCTCCTTTGGGACTACTGCTTTGGGATTCTCCTGTTTCCCCACCCTTTTTTCAATTTTGTTCCAGATCTCTCCTCTTATCAATCCTGAACAATAATCCACACACGATCTCGTCGAACCCCTCAAAAGCTGCCACAAATTTCTTGCCTAATTTGATGACGTGTGGGTGTATCCATAATGTGTCTTTCTCCTTTGCTTCCTCCTCACTGATTGGTTCGTCCACTTGTAGTGGCTCTGTCGCTGAAATTCGTTATCTGATATGGATCATCACCTTGTACCCCCTCTCCTTCCTAGTCTAAGGCTTCCATAGTACTGCTTCCTACCACAGTTTTCTCTCCTTGTAGCAATTGGTCCTCCATGCAAAATTTTATGCTCCTTTCCTTGTGTTTCTCCTAGTGAACCTGATGGCTTACAATTCATCAGTGTAAGGAAATCTTGGTGTACACGTAAAATTTGTGAAGGGCTCAGTTGTTCTTAATTTCTTTGAGCTTTGGGCAAGGTAGGCTTAATAACAAACCAAATGCATTGCCCTTCTATTTCTGAAGGATAGTATGGGTCCTTAAATAGAAGAATTCTTAGCCCATTGTTGCCAGGTGTCCCCTTAGACCCCAACCCTTTGGTCCAGCTGCCACGTGTCCTATTCCTCCTTATATCCCACATGTCTTCCTCATTGGAACCCTCAATATCCAAAGGATATTTCCTGCAGCTTTATTTCCTCTTATGTGCTTTGTTTCCTTTCCTTTCATATTACAACCTAGGTTGTCATCTTCTTTCCCTCTTGTCACTTTCACCTTAGGCCCCATGGCTCATCATCCTCAACCTTTCTGTATCTCGCCGGCGCTTCTACCCAGATGGGTAAAAGAGAACACCCTGTCGTGAAGTTGGTGACCACCATTCAAGATTCAATCCTATGCCCTGTCTCTTCCACTCACCTATCATGATGTGCTCAGCAATCTCTCGTAACTGAAATTCAAAAAGAAATTGAATTCCATTCAAATCGAACACCTAAGATTGTGTACCCCTTCCCATTCTTGTTGATCCCATCTCCTTAAATCGTTACGAGTAAGGATCTCGTCGCAATCAGGGAAACTGCCCACCAGACACCTGCTCAGCAACTCATTTCCACCCTTAAGAGTTGGAGGAAGTTCCCCCACTGTCTCATGTTCCTTTCGTGATCATCTGTTCCTGTGTAAGCTTCTTTATAGCTTCCTTCCCCTTCATTTTATTCAACTGCAGTGATCGCTTCAGCATTTAATGTAATCTGTGTAACTTCTTCCTTGTAAATGAAGCCTTCAGTTTTTGTGTTGAGCCCCCTCGCCCCCTCATTAAAGCTGTTTTCAGGAAAAATGATGAAAGATCTGGTCACTCCATTTACTGCAATTATTGAGATGAACTACCATATTTATTGAACTTCGGAGAAAAGTATAAAAAGGTGGAAATACCTCTGCATTTCCAAGTTTTAAAACTTTCCCCCTTATTCTGATGCCTCACGTAGCCTTCTATCGAGCCATAACAGAACTCCCTTGCTTAAAGTCATCCTTCTCATGTAAAGCTTGGACCTTTCCACCCATTCGAACCAAGTTACTTCAGAGGGGTGGGGGGAATCGATGCAGGTGGAGCTAGAAAGGGAAAAGGAGAAGTAAGGTAGTCCCAACACAAGCAGAGAGTGCTCTCTTGGACTCTTACTAGTACAGAAGAGAACAATACTAACAAGGGTTTCTTCACAGGTCCTTCTTGAGCATGATATACTACTTCAAAGAAGAGGTAAGGGTTTCTTGGCAGGTTCTTGCTAAAAAGCATAGTGTGAATTATTCTGCCTGTACTCCCTTGTAAACTAATACTTGATGAAGCCCCGAAAACTTCCTCAATGCTCAAGCATGCTTCTCAGATAGAAGAACAGTACGAATAGTCACCAGTGAACTCCCACACAATTGCAACTCCTATCTCAACAATCAAATATGGCAGCAAGTTCTGTTCTTTATACATGAACCAAGAAAGACACAACATTCATCTATGTACTATTAACAACGGATTGTAATCACATCAAAACAGTCCTGTACTTCCTCACAAGTACACTATACGTGAGAATACTTGTGTAGTTCCCAACACCGAGAATACCTTACCAAGATGATAAACATTTATCCACAGGAAGACCTACTGGTTATCTACAGATAAGAGAAGAATTACATTCCTCTTATGAGAAAAGGAGAGGAATCCTACAAACATCCAAATGAACCTAACCAATGAATGTATAAGGGGCTAGATTAATGTCCAACAAATTACACTGAACATAAAGTTGAATATAACTTAATTAGGACAAAACTGGGGTATGTGGAATTATGTGTCAGCCTTCTATTACCCACTAAAGAGTCCGTTGTTTCTACTTTTGGAAGGTTACATCTCCTTCCAACTTCGAAACAATTTTATTATTTGGGTCTAAAATCTTATTTAATGTTGTGTCTAGCCAAACCTCCACTACTTCAATGTCCTGGGAAGAAAAGAGATACAGAAGCTTGTTCAAACCTGGAACAATTTATTACATGGTCATCCCAAGAAACAGCTTCCAAGTGAATACAAAAGCTATTTCTGAATGCAAGCCAAACCTAAAAATTGTTAGGTCCAAACTAACCATCTAGGGACATTAAAGAGAACGAGGACACATCTGCCATTCAATTAAATTTCAACTTTCAACTTATGAAGCAATGGGTGTTCTCCTCATGACCAAATAAATGTGAATTACTTAAAAAGGCAAACAGGTTGGCAAAGACATATACAATCATCAAGGACTATTAAACTACGTAAATGAGACATCAAAAATTCATTATGCATCATGACCATGCAACTCACAAGGTAGAGTCTATAACAAGATATTTGGAAAGAGACCTTTCGGTTTAGGAACTAGGTGTGGACTCCATATATACCCAAAAGGCACATCTGAATGGAAACTGTTGGAGTTACTCAAATAAGTTAATCGCCTTAACTTCAACTTTTTCTTCCTGAAGTCATTTACCACATCCCGAATCCCAAGCCAGATCAGTCCATCAACGACTTGATATGATAGCTGCACAAGGCATTCAGATATTAAATACAAATGACACAAAAAGAATCAAGTGAAGTCGAAATGCTAAAGAATTTCTTTCTTTTTCCCGAAACTGGTAACTTTGAAATGCTAAAGAAAATAAATGTCATCAAACACTCACTCTATTAGCAACTGACTGCTTGACACGAGAGAGAGGATGTGGAAACTCGCTAGTAGGCCTGCCAAGGAATGACAATAGGGAATTTCAGAAAGGTTGCATTTTACAAGAAACTCCATAATCCTATCCAGATAGACAGAATGAGAATTGTGAAAGACACCTGAGGAAAAATTATATTTTTTAAAGAGACCACTTACGTCCATGGCATTGTGAAAAATAAATGCAATGGTACTTGGAGGGCCTCTGCTACATGCATATGTCCTAAACAAGTCAAAGCAACGGATAAGTTAAATCACACAAATATTAGGGAAATTTTACTTGATCCAACATATCATCAATCATGATAAAATTCAGCAGATATTATTGTACTCTTGAATGAAAATCTTTTCCAACTAAATAAAACAAGATGATTTAAATAAGCAGAATTTCTTCCAGATGCCAGCAATACTGACAGGAAGCACCTGTGACAAGAGTCAACGGCGTAACAACCAAGTTATACAGATCAATTGTCAAATGTCTTTACTTTGTGAAAACTAATCTCTTATTAAAATAAAACATCAGCAAGGTCAGAAGGTATAAATATAAAGTTGCTGCTTTTTCCATGCAGTAATGAACTGACTAGCTTTAAGTATGAGCAATGCTATCCAAACAGAAACTTCAACAAAAAAATCCACCACTTCCTATATGACTAGTGCAAATTGACATTCCAAGAATATGCAAAGACACATCAGTTCGTAATAAGGTTAGGATTGTATTTGTCACGAACCAACCACTGGCATGGAATAAGATTACAACTAAGAGTGGAAATGTCTTCAGTCTCAATCAATACTACCAAGATCACGATACAGTGCCAAAATCCAATCTTCAGCAGAATATGCAGAAAAATTAGTGTGGCACTACCTTGACTGCAGGAGTTCAACTTGAGAATAGAAGATGTGAAAACTCTCTAATAGCATTGCCATCAGGACTGTTTTCCTTGTTTCAAAGTCTTAGCTATATGGAGAAGTAAAATGCAGATAAAATCAAATAATTGCTGGATCCATTACCTGAAGAAATGGAATCAGTTTATCTGAAACTTTGAATATCATCTACTGTTTTCTTTGTTTGTGCTTACTTTTACCAAAACCCACTGTATAAATGGATGTATACTTTTTGACAACATGAGTTGTTCAAAATTTAAAGAACCAATCCTTTTGACATACACAGAGATAGGGGATGACAATGTACACTTCTTCTTAGCAACAATGTGAAGGTAAAATTTACAGCCCAATCAATCTTATCAAAGCATGAATAATTCATACTGTAATTCATCAAGCTGATAGTCTTACCATATGCAGGAGGATTGGCAATAATGGCATTTACTTTGAATGGAACATTCGACTCTGGATCGGGATCTACGCATGCAGGTAGTAAGGAGAATACAATATCTTTTATTTGATTACGTTGAATAAGTATTTCAGAAGGTCCAGATGGCAAAAACCCTTTATTTTTTACCATGTCTGCAAGAACATATATGCAGTGATCAAGTTTGCTGATTGATTTACTAAATTTGATTAGGATCAATTCTTAACAAAAAGGAACAAAGAGAGGGAGAGGGAAGGAGGGAGAGAGAGAGAGAGAGAGAAAGAGAGAGAAGAGCATCAACAATTTTTGACCATCAATATATAGCAAAATTGTAAAGTAAAATACAGTCCAACCATAATACCTCTGTTTCAGCACCAAGCATATTAAGTGAAATTGAGTAATGCTAAGAAAGGGAATTTCTCTATTTCAATACAATACATAGGCAGAAAGGTGAGTTAAGACTGAGCACAGATGAATGGCATATATCTGCAACTACTGGAACAGAAGCTTGGCGCATCAAATGGTTTCTTGTTTTCTGCATCAATTTCCCCAAGTAATGAGGATCCAATTTCAAAGCTTATGCATGTATAATCACTTATATATCTTACCAAAATGTACCCCACATGAACAGGAAACCACATTCCAAAGATCAAAAAAAGCCATCTGAAAAGGCGCTATTAACAAGTGTGCTCCTTGGTTTCTCGATAACACACATAAAAAGCAATAAGAAAAGTGCTCTGCATAAGCTTTACTCTTCCCCTTAACCACTAGCTGTACACACTACAAGATATAGAAAAACTTGCTATTCTCGAGTTGCAAACAACTTCCAAGGGAACTCTCTAGCATGCTTTACTTCACACTGAAAACCCAATTCCACATTTGTAAGCATAGTACTTGGCAGCCACTCACTCCTTTTTTGATGAAGTGCTAATTATTTGTTGCGGGATAAAAGCCTAGAGGTGCAAGTGGTATTGAAGTAATAGAGACCTCACACAAATATATAGTTTTCCACAAATACATCCGTTCATGTTATTTATGCAATTATGCTAGCAGGAACCTCCTGGGTGCACCAAAATTTAGCTAGAAATAAATGTTATATTTACGAAATCATGTGATCCCCATTGACAAGGGGCTCTTCTATTGCCCTCTCTCGAAAGTACACACATGAAATCCAAACAAGCTAACGCCACGTGCTCTACATGGTGGAGGTCCAACTGAACAACACATCACATCACATCATTTACTAATTCAGATTGCCCAATTGTTTCCAAATTCATTCAGCTTGTCCGCCCAGCATTATAACAGTGAGTGATCCACACATCTTACCCTCACCAACGAAACAGTGTCCTCTGTCTTAGAATTTTGACTTCACCACAGTATACTATGAAATAGTCATCATAGTAAGATAAGACTCATCCCGTTTTGAAAGATTCTGAAATCTTTGACACCATTTCGCTAATAATACTCCCTCTGTCATTTCATAAAAAAATAAAACAAAATAATACTCCATCTGTCCCCATTTATGTGTCATATACTAATATAATACTCCCTCTGTCATCTCATCAAAAAAAAAGTACTCCCTGAGTCCCCATTTATGTATCATACTTTTTTTTTTAGTTTAAATTGCCAAACTTCCTTGCTTAGAAACAATTTTATCTTTAAACTTTTCATTTTACCCTTCATGAGATGATTCATAGTCACAAAAATGTTTGTGGCTTGTTTTAGACCACAAGTTTCCAAAAAAAATCTTTTTCTTCCTTTGGTTCTGTGCCCAGTCAAACACCGCCACAAAAAGGTGCGATGGAGCGAGTATTATTTTAAGCAACTTTTATAGGTCAAACATCTTAAACCTCATTTCTCGTTAAGTATATTCATGGATTGGAGGGTCAAACTAATGATAATATTAACGGTTATGATGTTGATGATGGTGATGAAGCAATAGCAATAATAATAGTAATAAGGCATAATACATAAATATGCCATTTTACTTGGCTTCAACTAGCATCTATGTCCTCCAACTCTGGGTGTGCACAACGCTTAAACTTTTATAAAGTAGAACAAGTAGACACATGTATTATACCATGTAGGACACACATGTATACTTGTTCAACTTTATACAAATTTACTTGTTCAACTTTATACAAATTTAAGTGTCTACTTGTGCATACCCAAAGTTGGAGGGCATAGATGTTAGCAAGTCAAGCCAAAGGGAACATCTATGTATTATGCCTAATAATAATAACAGAAAAAATTAATGACAATATTATTATTATTATAAAAGAACATATACAGGTTATTAATTTTTATAATAATTAAACTGTATTTTTGTTCAGGCCCCCCCAAACCAAATACCAATGAAAAAGGTTCACAAATTTTAAAAACGATATAAAAGGTTATGCATGTTACATTCAAAATAAAGATTTATGCATGTTAAGCTATAATGATCTAGGGCTTTGGTCTAGCGACAAGTGATGTGTGAATTAGCCGCACTTCACAGGTTCAAACCTTGTCATAGTCAAAAGCCTGGATTTTAAGTAGAGAAGGGTAGAGGGCAAGTTCATAATCCACAGAGGTATGAACCGTGAGTCACAGGTCCTTAGGATTCCCTGGTTATCACAACAACAACAACCACAAAAAAAAAAAAAAAAAAAAAAAAAAACTATGATGACTTAGGGAGCACCGAATAGATCATGGTATTGATACTCAATTCTTTCAAGATATGCAGTGAAGCAGTAGCCACAAAAGGAAAACTGTTTTAGACATCCCTTTTAGATTACTTTAAGCCCCTTAACTTATTAAAATGAAGTAATAATAGTTCTTCTGAATATTTTTATTTTTTCATATGGTTCTTCAGATTGTTTCTATTCCACAGCAGAGTGTGAAGTCCTGAAATCAGTACTATAAAGCACTTGGAAGTCGACCTGCAGATGCCCCCGTTGCAAGACTGTTTGAAGGGTCAAATCATTAATACGATGAAACAGCCTTTGCTGAGTCCAATCTTCCTTTTATTTCTAAAAGTCTACAGTTTTTACACACTTCCACAATTTTATTTCTTCCAATATGATTTCTACTTTGTGGTGCACGGTCTCACATTTTCAGGGTAAACGCAAGGAAAAAGTTAAATGTTTTCAACCTTGAAGTAAGTATTTCACTAAACGCTTCATATCTAAAAGCTGAAGCCAATTGCATCACTAACTCAGTGCATGGAAGCTTTAAATTGAACAAGTAACTTGACTAATGTGAGAGTTCTGGGACTGAATTAGCTTTCCGAAAGAATATTTAACTTTTATTATATTCTTAAAAGCATGAAATGATGTTACCAATAAGACAAATATCAAATAGCTCTGAGGATGAAGATCCCAAAAGACAGGTGCAAGAAAAATCTATGGCGTATATATCACGAGACCCTCAACTCAACTATAAACTCTTTTAGGGAACTAGACATAGAAGCTGCAAACTATTTTTAGTGGTGATATGTATGCAGTATGCTTGACTAAAACCTGAATATGCGAAATATGATATGATAAAAAAGGCCGTGAATACATTTTTCAGTGATTGATTACTCACATGCAGCAAGAACCTTTGGATCTCCGCCTAGAGGATAAAATTCCAATCCAGCACCCAAAACGAACTCTTTAAAATTGGCATGAGTTGCTAGTCTCACCCTATGACCATTTTCCTGCAAAAGAAATTTCCAATTATATGCCTATTACTTTACTTCAATATTTACTGGAACAATTATCAAAAGACTCGTCCAGCAAATGCTACAGGTGCTATTTTCCTAAACAAACTTTGATTTCAGTTTTGCATACTTACATTGTAAAACAAGGATGACATGTATCATCCAGAAATTCATGGATCATAAAGATGTATATAACTTATCACTAACTAATAGGAAAAGCAAGTGCATACGTTAAATAATAAATGTTGTAAATTACTAAGTAATAGATGGTTGTGCTTGTTGAGTAGGAAGGGCAAGTAAACCTGAAGCTTTTTCCCAATAGCAACAAAAGGTTGCACATCTCCCCTCGTCCCAACAATGAGCATAACAATTTGCAATGGAGGTAGTACTGGAATATCAGCTACGTCATTTGCTGCTTCATCTGAAGCTCCATTGTAAACAACTCCGGTCCCAAAATCAAGTTTTCCGGGTTTAATATCCCCGGGAACTTCAAATTGCACAGTACCATCATCTTGAATAGTTGCAAGCCTATTGAACAATTTGAGCTGCAAATTTTAGGTTTTGTCACAAATTACAAAAACAGGTACAAGTTTCATAAAAAACAATTTCTGAAAGAAGATGGTTGTCTGATAACAAGGATCATCCATTGTTAGCGCCTAGAAAATTACTACCGTTACATGATAAAGCCAACTCAACCTCACATAAGTGATGGTAAATGAACAGAAACCAAGTAAATTCATTTATAGTCCTTTTGCCCCTTTAAATGAAAGACAACAGTGAAGGCCTATGAACAGATGAGCAGATCAGGTAGAAAGATACCTTTAAATTAAATATGTCCAAATAAAATTTAGGTTACTATAAGGAAGGATTAAACATGGTCTGTTGCATGGGGAAGTCTGAAAAATTGGAAATTGCCATCCCCAAACCAGGAGCAAAACTTTGGAGCTAAATAGTGGATACCTAAAATAAAAAAATAACACTACATACACTTAAACAAACATACATACAAAAAAGCTAATACAGATATGGATCTTTGCAGTTTCATGCAATGATCCGATTTGTACATCTTCTATGAACCCAAAATGCCAATAATTAGTGTTTAGCAGCAAGTTCTTTAGTTTCTCCAGAAAGGTATAAACCTCTAGCAATTTAATGTCATATTCTTACACAAGATACTTAATATGCCCTTTTTAAAATGCTTCATATCGTCTCAGACTTGTGGTTTCACAGGTTTCTGTTTCCTCAGACGAAAAGAATGAAGAAGGCTGTAGTAATAGATGAAAGGAAAACAAGCAGCATCCAACAACAAGATGTACCGAATAAATATTGAGAAGATGTCAACAATGTGAGGCTTCTCCACCAAATCTCTAGACAAATCAAAAACAGATACAACAGAGAACATGTAAACAATTGTCATTTTACACTTGCCTTTTTTCTTAAAGGAACTCTATCATCAAAAAGCTTTGCTGCTAGCACACCTAGACCTTTGTTCTTGTTTTGTATGTGTCTTCCAGCTTTGACTGGCTGACTGCTACCAGGTTCCAATTTCTCCACAGGCTTTTCCACATCTGTAGCACTATGCCCAGTCTCATCCCCGCTAACAGATCCTGATAGTAAAATATTAATATTGACACAAAATGAGTGACAATTATCTTAAGAGTAATCATCAAATAATAAACTATTATATAAAATAATTGAATTTGGAAGTGATAAATTAAGTCCTAAAAAAGTCAGTAACTAGAAGTGGACTTGCCCCCATAGACTACGATTAGAACTTAGAACTATAAACAGTACATTAGACAACAAATTAATTGCCCGAAGGAGATATAAGTTCCATCTCCCAAACTTATCAGCCATCAGGAAAATGCAATAACCAATACTAGATAGTATTATAACGGAATGTTGATTCAACGAAGTTTCTAGCAAGGATAGAAGGTGATGATGCAAGGAAGGAAGTTTGAATTATGCATACAAGTGTGAAGTCTATTTTAACACTACAAAGCAATCACACCCCAACCCTCTACAGAACCCCAAGTATCTACCTAGGGAGCACAAAGATTCAGCTTCTTCGTGGCAAATCTCTAAGGTTTGTAATGACCAAAAGAGAAACAAACAGAACTTAAAGAGTACGGAAAAAAAAAACAGAAAAAGTTACACCCTCTTAGATATGTTCTTCCAGCTGCTCCCTCTGCCATCCCAGAGTACAGAGTCAAATGTGTTCACAATTAAATATGAAATTAAGAGCCCTAGCCTCCCTATTTCAAGATATGGCAGCGAAGAAAGGTATACGATACCTTCTACATTGATAGAATTAGCAACAGTACTCTCCTTATTCGTTTGATTCCCATTATCACCCTGTATTTCCAGTTCAAAATCAACGGGAACCTCACCGGAATCCTTCAACCCATTATTCTTTTCCAACGAATCGTCCATTGATAAGGAAAATACTAGTGGGTATCCTTATCTTTCTCCACTTTAACAGGAAGAAACAGAATCTAAAAAAGGAAGATAACCAGAACAAGTTTAGATATGGGAATATAGAAAATAGTAGGTGGAGGAAGACGCAAGAAAGGAAGAATTGGAAGACGAAAAAGGGGGCGGGTAAATACATACATGCACAAAACAATACACACGCAGAGAGAGAGGGGGGACGGTTTGGGGAAGACACGTTGTTCAAAATGTGAGGCCACGTACTGTGTTTGTAAAAAAAGAACTACTTATTTCCAAGCCTTTTCCTTCCTACTAATCTTTTAGTAGTATATATATATATATGTTTATGGGTTGCACGAATATTTTAAATTAAATAGTTTTTTAATTTAATAATGACTAATATGAATTATTATTAAGCGTATACATAATTATATATTTTTTACTTTGGTATTATTTTCTCATTGTTTTAAGTATAAATTATAGGAACCACATATTATAAATACTAAATAACATTTTATCCCTTCTAGTTTTCTATTTACCAAAAATTCCTTAAAAATCTTTTTTGCGGGATATATGTTGAGAAGTACGGAATACATGAGTGTTGATATATTTCAATTGATAGTTATTGCGTTTAATAAGGATATAATAACGTAAATTTGTTTTTAATAACTATAAATTACGTAATTTACGCTCTACAGCTTGTGTAACTGATTGATAAATTCAAATTTTAAATTGGAGTAGCTTCATCAAACAAAATTAGTCCTGATAAAGTTGATCTGCATTCTAGGAAGTCGGAAAAAATAGGTTAGAAGATGAATATCTCAATTTTGTTACGGCATTCTGGAATTTGGGTAAGCGATGTTAATTACGAAGGTTACAAGGTTGATGAAATTGTCGTTGGACAATCCATTTTATTTGTGAATCTGAAAGCTTTGATTGTAGCAGAGCTGGAGATCGACAATGTTACAAAAGATATTGAAATACATTGTAGAGGGAAACTCATGTCCATTGAAAATCAAGAACGATGTCGACATGGGTGTGAAACTTTATTTGGAAGTAAAAAGAAATACGCCTGGAATTGGCATGCATCCGCTTTGTATTGATACAACTGATAAAATTATTGGGGAGTTACATAATTTTGAATGTTCATCCGGAGAAATCGTATGCGTGGAAGGTACCGAAAGAGATATTGAAGCTCTTGATGTGGTCGAATCGAGAATTTGTGACTTTGATTATATTACAGAATTAAATGCTACAAATTACATAACTGATTCCAATAGTACTGATGTGAAGACGGGGCAGTTGTATAAGCATAAAGGATCACTCATCGATGTAATGGCTAAATATAAAATAAAGAACAACTTCAATTTTCGAGTGAAAAGATCGAATAAAAAAAGGTATTGAAATGCTTTCTCTCTAATTTGATTGTTTTTCTTTAGATTTTGCATATATTTAGTACAGTTCTAGTTGCTATTGTGTATGATACATAAGTCTAATTGGTATATATTTCGTTGTGATAAGTTTGTCAGTGTTTGATGAGTATTGACAATTGATTTATATGTGTATTGATAAATCTTATTATGTGATACATAAAAATTTTGTAAAAAAATGGTGGTGTTCTTTATTATGGCAAATACATTAGTTATGAACAACTTTAACATTGCTTTTGTTATATGAATTAATCTGATGAAAAAATTTGGACAACTATGTGTTAGTTTGCTTCAGTGATCAATGTGGATGGACTTTAAAGTCTTCTTGCAGAAAAATATTTGATGTATTCAAAGTGAGATACTTCAATAGTGAACATACATGTCTGATGCGGGATAGGATACTAACAAAAGTACAAGCAACAATTGGATTTATTTGTGGTGTGACTGTCCCTAAATTGGTAAATCATAAACGAATTCATACGCCTCAAAATGTAATTGAAGATATTCGAGAATTATATGGGGTTGAGATATCATACCATCAAGCATGATATGCTAGGGAACGTGCACTACTAATGCTCAAGGTAAGCCATCACAAGGATATAAGCAGATGCCGAGATACATATGGATGCTAAATAAAGTGTATCCAAATTCATATATAAGGATGCAAAAGACGGAAGATAATCAATTCATGTATCTTTTCATAGCCCTGAGACCGTTGATAAGAGGGTTCGAATACTGCAGGCCTGTAGTTGTAGTAAACGATGCACATCTTGGCGGGGCTTACAAAGGTACTTTTGTATCAACGAGCACACTCAATGGTACAGGTATGACTGTTGTAATACTGATGTAATGTAAAACTTGTTTTATATTTATACTTAATGTATCTTAGTGTAAACATCATGTATCATGAAGTTAAATGTGTGTTGCTTTGTAATTAGGTTGCATATGGTGTTGTAAACACTGAAAATGACTGTTCGTGGACATGGTTCTTCGAACAGTTCAAAAATGTATTTGGCGAGCGTAAAAACATGTGTATTGTATTAGATAGAAATGAAAGTATCATGAAGAGTGTAAGCATTGTGTACCCAAATGTACCTCATTGTGCATGCATTTGGCATCTTTGGAAGAATGTATGTTCAAGCTTCAAAAGGAGTAAAAACACACTAAGTGATATATTTTACTGAATGGCAAAGGCATACAGAAAGGAAGATTTTGATAAATTAATGGCTAAGGTGGTGAAAGTTGATCATAGGGTGAAGGATTACCTTGAAGATGCTGGTTATGAGAAGTGGTCAAGAGTTCATTCAATCGTAAACAGAGGTAGAATGATGACTTCGAACATCGCAGAGTGTATCAATGGTTGCCTTGTTGATGCACGTAGGTTAACTATAATAGACTTCTTGGAGGAAACTACTATTTGATAGTTGGAACTATAAAAATAGAGAAATAGCGTCATATACAAAGGACACATTGGGCCGAAGATTTGAGGAGATATTGATTGTAAACGCATCTAAAAGTTCAAATATGAAGATATTTATCAATATCCCTAAATTTCGTTTTTATGTATCAGAAACTAGATGATTTTCACTAATAAACATTGCTTGCGAAATAATATATAAATGGCATATTACATAATGTATCACCAACTTCTTATATTTTCAGGTTGTTCCATCATCTGAATATATTTTCTCAGTTCATGAAGCCGAAAGAAGATACATTGTATGCCTTGAGCGGAAAACATGCACGTCTGGAAGGTTTCAACATGATGAGATACCTTGCGCACACGCAATTGCAGTTTTGAAGCACAAAAATATTATAAATCTGCACCCATATTACTCTAATTACTAAAAGTCTGATGCATTAGAAAAAACGTATGAGGTAGCAATGGTTCCAGATGCCAGATAAAGAGGATTGGACCATTCCAGACTATGTTTTAGATGAAATTGTCCGGCCACCTAGGTATAGAAGGTTGGCTGGACGACCAAGAAAGCGAAGAAAGAAAAATGTGGATGAGAAAATAACAGTGAACAATAATTCTTGTGGCAATGTGAACAAGAAGGACACATCAGGAGAACTTGTATTTTCTTCCCGAAAGAGAATTGAAATAATATTTTAAAATAGGACATTCGTGTTCATGGTACTTATATGTATTTTTTACTTTAGTATTTGAACTAAATAAAGTGTATTGGTTACACAACTTATTTTGTTGTTCAACTAAATGCATTTACTGATAATTTTGTGTCAAGCTTATATTAAATATAAAATTATTCTTAAACTCTCAAATTAATAAATAAATCTAAATGTATATGATGTGAAAAATAATTATTGTGTAAACGAATAAAATATTGATTCAATATCATAATCATGATTTAAATAAGTTCAAGTGTCTCAAACTTGACTTTTTCAAGTGTGTACTATATGTATCGTATATACTGCATTATGAGTTATAATTTTGATATATTTTACTTAGCAGTGTTACCTTTCAATTTAATAGTATGTTGTGATTTATTTGTTGACGTATATGATGTATCATATACATTCATATAATTCAAGTGTCTCACATATAACTGGAATTGGTATATGTGATTGAAATTTCAATTATATCAATTATAATATACATTAGAACTTATGTATCATAAACATCATTTTGTAAGTGAACTTTCAAAATACTTAAACTCAAACAATAATAATTGTGTACCTTAACGTTATAAAGCAATAAATGTATCTAAATAATACATTGAAAGCACATAATGTTAATAACTAACAAAAGATTGTAATAAAAATAAATTTTTAGATAAACACATAAAAAGAAAATTCTCTTCAAAACAAAACAATATAAAAAAATGTTCATGATATCCCTACTAAGTACTAATCTATGTTAACGAGATCATGTTCAGTTGGTGTTGTGAATTGCCCCCTAGGCTTTGGTGGATCGTCATTCTGACTTATGTATCCAACCTTGACCTTGTCGCTGTCGTATCTCCATAACAATGATGCATATCTATTGCGTAGATAATTTGCAAGATGGTCATCAGTATCAGGTGGTATAACAAGTTGGTCACTCAAAAACTCTGCAAATGTAGCTACGTATAACCCGCAGTCCCTACAACAAAATGCACAATATAATAACTTACACATATTATTATAGTCCAAAATTTAAATACTTACAGGCTATCGTCTTCTTATTGCATGATGCCTTCAGCGTATTCAATGTTGAAAGGATTATGTGACTCTAAAAGTGTACCAGTTTGTTTGTCCTTATATGCATCAAGTTCTGGCTAATTTGTCCGCTCAGTTTTTTCAAAGAAATCACTGTCAATGAGGTAAGAAGATAGCATCCTTGACAATTTTTGTATCTCCTCATAATATACACGTTTTCTTGTGCCTAAAGAAGAGTCATACACGCGTATCTACCTTCTGATTCAATTCAACAACAGCTAACACTCAATGACAATTTTTATCATAATTAATCGGAATATAAATATCGTCTACCAGATGCCATGGTAATCCAGTTGGTATTGAAAATCCTTTCATGACGTTGATTATTGACCTCTCATGTACTATATAGCTCTTGCACGATCAATGTGTTCTTGGGTACTAATATCATCATCAGCCTCATTGTTATAATACCTTTCATGGGTATTGTTGATATGTGCACTGAACAAACAATTGACTATTGTGTATCTGTATTGATTCATGCTACAAAGTTTTATTATTTACGTAGATAATAAAAAATAACATCGATGTGCTAAAAAAAATATAAACATAATTATACATTTGAAAAGAAAATTAATGAAAATAAAATATTAGACACTGAAAGTGGTATATGGTATTGATATGTATATATAACCTATTAACTAAATGTATCATATATTCTCATTCTGCCTGGATCCGGTATCATAAGTCATATCGTTTCTACTTTTTCGGGAAAATCGTTTTTTGGGTATCTAGGCATGGTTTATGCCATGATCAGTATAGGTGTTCTTGGATTTCTTGTTTGGGCTCATCATATGTTTACTGTGGGCTTAGACGTTGATACTCGTGCCTACTTCACCGCAGCTACCATGATCATAGTTGTCCCCACTGGAATCAAAATCTTTAGTTGGATCGCTACCATGTGGGGGGGTTCGATACAATACAAAACACCCATGTTATTTGTTGTAGGGTTCATCTTTTTATTCACCATAGGAGGACTCACTGGAATAGTTCTGTCTAATTCTGGGCTAGACATTGCTCTACATGATACTTATTATGTGGTTGCACATTTCCATTATGTACTTTCTTATCTTTCAAACATCGAGATGAAATAAGCCGTGGGACCGGCAAACGAAACTAAGAGCTGCTCAAGGCACCACCAGCCCTTGGCACAACGATCAGGTCAAGCAAAGCGATATTATTTTCAATAAAACCTATATATGATTCATTTGCATACACATGAAATTCACATATACATGTCAAAATTACCAGATCAGTTCAGCAGTTTTTGGGCTGAAACATGGCATAAAATCAATTTTTATTGGACGGATATGCAACAACATAATCCATCATTTCAAAACACAATGAAGATGCTCTTGCTTTGTACTTATCCTCTGATGGTTTCCTGTATTATTAAGCGTAAAGAAAATATGTTATTCAAAAGTGGAACAAGAGTTGCAATTTCAAAATTGAACAGATCCATTAAAAAAATATAAAACTTACTTTTTTTATGAGCTTTGAGAAGACATGTAGTAACCCACTCAATAAACTCATCAATCATATATGAAGGGGCTTGGTTTGTGATCTCACAGCCTTCAAATGGAAAATTTGGACGAATGACATCATCCATGACCTCTTTTCCTTTTTCACTTGACCCAAATAAAATTAAATAAGGGGATTTGCAGATTTTTGAAGACATCCTGATACGTGCATGAAGAGTATTTATATCGCTTCAGAAAACAATCTCTGTGATTGAAATATCAATAGGTAATTGACTATTCGAAAGTAAATTTTGGTTATCGGTTAACTCCTATAGATTTGCATGAATAGACAAACTTTCTAGATTAACAATAAGTGTATTCATGACTTCTCGTGTATTAGGAGATATTGTACCAGATGTTGTAGAATCATATATGATTTAAATTGATAATTAAATAAGGTTTGATAAACATATGATATTGAAATGATACATGAAGCATAAATTACTGATGTATCAAATATAACAGTATCTGGCACAGACTGATTGGTATTATGTTGAACATTATATGAAACATCTTCGTTCATTGTTCCTTCAAAAAAATGATGAGGTGTTTGTGATGATGGATCATCCTGAATAAAAACGTACTAATCAATTTATGATACATTAAACAACAAAGAATCATATACAAAGGATTGTTAATGTATCAAGGACAGATTACATTAAACTACGAATTACATATAGTAGACAAACAATTTTAAGTAGTCACAGTAATATATATCTTGCAGATCTTGCAGTGGACTGTATCACATACACACTAAATGAAAATGTAGAGTATCATACACACGAAATTGAAAATAAAAACTACTGATGTGAACAGTAAAAATATGTATCATATTTATACAAGTAAACTATTATGTATCATAATAATCCAAGTAAACTGCAATGTATCATAATGGCACAGTTTGATATATCAATACAAAATTGATGAATACTAATAGTCAAGTTACGATGCTAAAAGTACCTTTTTATGCTCAGTTATTTCTGCAGTATGATGAATATTTGTATCTGAGGATTGAAGTTCTGAAACGTCCTTCATTACTTGATGATTCTTCAATGTATCTTCAGTCTATATATTTTAAACATATTTTTTTTAATCAAAATAAGTTAATGATAAATTATATAATTTGATATACGCAATTAATAAAGTAAAAGAAACATGATCTTCAACATCAAAATCAGCTACACCAATATTTTGATAATTATTGGCAAATTCTATTTGTATCGGTGAGGTTGATTGTTGATCAAACGTAAAGGTACTTGTTTGATGTCCATCATTGCCTTATTTATCGGATACTTCAACCATGTACGGTTTAGAATTGCCGCCCATGTCCTTCATGAAATAAGTTTGTAACATAATGACCTATAAAAATTAAAACACAAAAAATACACATATACAATACAGCTTTGGTTGTTGGTCGTCCTCCCTATTCCTAGAATTCATCACCTCAGAGTGATTTGCTTTTATCAAATTCACAAGATACTCAAATTTACTGTCAACTTATTAAAAAAATTAACATTCAGTTTTATATTTATGAATAAACATTAAAAAAATTGATATCATTACTTACGTATTTTTTCATATGTTGTTTAAGCTCTTCAATATCGAGATATGCAAATTTATCTTTTGGGACTTGTGAAGAGACATTGACAGAAGATACATTAGTAGGCGGGGTAGGTTCTTCAACTGGCATTGAGAATGACTGATTTAATGGCGGCATTAACTGCTCTGACGAAGGTTTCGACCCCTTTGTTTTATGTGTATCAAGTTTCTTTCTCCTTTTGGATGGTGGTGGAGATGATGTATCAGACACACATGAGTATCTTCTTAATAAATGACCAGGAGGGCTTGTTGAGAAATCCTCAAAACCTGACTTATATTTAGTTTGCACTTTCTTTTCATTAACTGGTGTTGTAGATAGTTAAGTTTTATTAGCCTCTTGAAATATCAGGTAAATCAAGGGCTTCCACCTCATCTGGTGTTGGTATAATATTTGAACATGCATTCCGCATTTTAAATGGTTGAATGTTATAACAATATTATGTATCATACAAAAAATGTTATTTACAACAAAAATTATAAAAGCTTATTGAGAAACTGTTATTTGCTTATTTAAAAGTAATGTTACCTCGAAGAAAATGCTACATGAACTTTTCATATTTTGGCTTTACAGCCACGACCGATCAATTACATATCCTAGGAATATCATTCGCTACTTTAACAACAAACTCTGAATTTAGACTAGATGCACATTCGTAAATTCATACGTTGAGTGCATAAGGCATACCAAATAAGCGATACATCTGTTTACTTTGGTTAAAGTCTTACCTGAGTGATGTAATTAGCTTATCGAATGCAATTTGACCCCAAGAATATAATTTATATCTACCATCTTCGATCATTAGAAATTCTTCGATATGTATGAAGGTCTCACCAAGATGGCATAACATGAAAGTATTGATGAAGTATAATATTGCCATCTGAACGGATTCCTGTGTGGTCTCCCAATTCCCCATTGCAAAATGATGTATCAAGCGACTCTTGGTTATACCTGCAGGACAATCAGGAAAATATTTTTGTAATAACCGGCTCGGAGTAAAATTTGGATATGAAAAATCCTTAACATTTCTTTTGCATTTAAGGCCAGTTACAATGGCAAATTCCTTTAGACTAAACTGCAATACATTCTCATTAGTATGACGAACATGCAATACATCTTTGTTTTCCTGTTGCACCTCCAACAACAACAAATACTTAGTAATCTGACCCTGAAAATTACATTTTGGAATGTTCAAATATGGTCCAAAAATTGTATTCTTGAACATTTTAACGCCTTCATCCTTTATGGACTTTTTGATTTCATTCACAAAATCAAAATTGAACGTTCCTCCAAACCTCAATGGATGTGCTGGTATTTTTTTGATAACATAATTCATGCCCTGTTTATACAGAAAAAATAAAATATAAAATTGTACTTGTCTAATCTCAAACATATGTTGTAATGGAGAGGGATACATGAAGATAATGTGTAAATTCAGTAAATACATCATAATTTTATAATGATATCATATCAAACACGTCGTGAAATGCATAAGATACATGATAACTAACAAATATATTGTACATTAATTTCATTCACATATACCAATTACATATATGTATAAAACACTTGAATTATATGAATGTATATGATACATCATATGCATTCATTCACAAATATCAATTACATATATGTGTAAGACACTTGAGTTATATGATGTATATGATACATCATATGCACTGACAAACAAAAATTATAAAAAAAACACGTTACATCAACAAAACACAAAATTAGTGATACATCTTATGCATCTAATACACATTCAAAATTGTACAATACATGATGTTTTTTACTGAATTTGAAATTAGTGAATCTCTCTTCATTGTTAAATTACTTTTAATTCGATTTCACAAACACATGCAACAATGTAAAATTAGGGGTTTAATGTATCAATAAAACACAAAATTAACCATTTTAAATTGATATTGTTCTAACATACTATGAAAACATTGAATTGATAAGTAATGTATTTTCACTATTGATGTATTCAACCTTTTTGTCCAAACACAACAAACACTATAACAAAATCATAATTTTTTTTTTTAAACACATACTTTAGGAAGTGTGGATCAGGGAACAACATATATCACTTTTCTTCGCCCTTTTTTTTGGATTTCTCCAATCTTTTTCTTTGGCTTGACAACACTCTTGTTCTTCATCGTTAATGGGTCATGCAATCGCTTGGATCTGTTCTCAGCCCACATTTCATCATCAGAATCATATATACGATTAGCATTAGTATTAGAAACATCAACACTATGCGATGGACCCTGTTTCATATTATCAGTAAAAAGCACACGAAGAAGACAACAATGGAGAGTAAAATTCTTATCTTTTAAAAACTTAGAAATTGAAATACTTTAGGGAGACTCCTACTGAAAATTAAATTGATTTGAAATTGTTACTGCTAAAGATGGGGAGAGATTTTAGGAATAAAATTGAAGAGTGTAATTGGTAATGGGAAACGTGTGTTGGCTGAAAAATAGGATTGCACTTTGTAAAGTAAAACGTGGGTACTGGCTGTAAAAAAGGTGGAAAATCTTTATGTATCTTACAGATTTTATTAATTGGGGAAAATAAGGAATTTTTAAATTTTTTATAATAAGTAGGGATAAATGGATATTAAGGTAAGTAAAGGAGTGTAGTTAAGCAATTTTTTCTTGTTTTAAATATAAAGATGCATAAAATCAATTGTATTTTAAACTAATAAAATCTTATCATATTTCTCATGGATTATTAAAATTTTGTTCATAGTGTAATTTCTACATAGATTTTTTAAAGAAAATCCTTTAATGTTGACATTATAATTAAAAAAAAAAGTCACACTTTGCTATAATAATAATAATAATAAATAGTAATTATTAAATTAAAAAATTATCAAATAATATTTCAATATCTTTAAACATCATAATTAGATACACTCATCTCAAAATATAACATAATCTATCTATATATAAAGGAGGAAAAAAATATCACATGTGAACATCACATTAAATAAAAAATTTAAATAATTAAAACTAATTATGTGTATGTATTTATAAAAAAAAAAAAACTCTGACGTTATTGTCCTTTTTTTGTGAAAAGGTATATTTTAAATTTAACCATCTTTCAACAATCTTCTCATTTAAAGAAAAACAAATGTAGCTAATAATAATAATAATAATAATAATAATAATAATAATAATAATAATAATAATAATAATAATAATATTATTATTATTATTATTATTATTATTATTATTATTATTATTATTATTATCATCTGTATTTTATAAAAATAAAAATAACTTGCCACAAAAAAGAATTAAATTAACTATAAAAATGTAAAAAATATATATATTTTAAATAAACTCGTAAAAAACATAAATCATTAAATATTGAAAATAAAAACTAATAAATAAAAAGATAAATGTTATTGTTATGAAACTATATAAACAAGAAAAAGAATAAAGTAGGAGAAGAGAAAAAACTTCTTATTCATCTTGAAGTATATTCAAGATTTATGAATCTTATTTACAATGAAGGAAACCCTTTATTTATAGGGAAAACATAAAATCACATGTAATTTTTTTCCTTTCATCTCCGTTTTGAATCTTCCCTTCATGATGAAAGATTTCTACAAGTTTCTTACTTCAACTTCTTTAAGCAAATAATCTATTGCTTTTTTAAAACTCTTCAAGAGTTTCACTTCTAGTCATCAACTTGCATAACAATACTTGTATATGCTTTATGCATTTTGAATTTATTTAATCCTTAGGAGGATAATAAACAAGTTTTTCAAAAATTTGTATGTGCTTTATATATTGAACCCATCGGACATTTTCATATCATTTTTGTCAAGTGACAACATCTAATATTAAATGTATGACATCTTCTAGTGTCTATATTGCAAGCCAAATAAGCTTTACGCTTACCAAGATGCATCGTTTCACTTTTCACATGATAATTTTTTCTACACCAACATGCTTTATTAGTCATAAAATTTATATCATCATAATCTTTTACAATATTGTGTGCTATTGTATCAAAGATATCATCAACTACATATCATTTGTATCGATTCACAATACAAAATAACTTATTGAGATCTCATCACTTCATTATTTTTAGGTATGTACCCCCTCTTGTGAGGTTTCATGAAGTGTTATGGTATAGGCTCTCCTAGAGAACATTAACTTTTTATTATAATCATTTTGATTCTGGTCCTTCCCTTTTTCAAGGATTATTTTATTTAGAATTGATTATTCTATCATGCTCATGCATTTCATAGACTCCATCCCTAAAGGACATTCGATAGGAGTATTTACAACTCTTGTGTTGCTTCTAATTTTCTCCATATGTTAGACAAACTAACATATATCTCAATCTTTTGGAGAATCTATTTTTGTACATCATTATTATTCATTGATTATATACTACATATCAAAATAATCAGAATATTTGATCCCTAACCATAAATCAATTGATTTTTTTTTATCATAATCTATTGGTTTGATGCGTACAATTACTTTTGTACGTGGTACCATATTTCAAATCAACACATGGAGCTTTATTTTCATATGCAATGATTTCACTATCTGAGACAGTTAATGTCACATCATCTTGATTATTTATTAATATTATTAAGATAAATTATCTTGATTTCATATTCTGAAAGTTGTGCTCTTAACCTAATTATGTTGCACACAGAATTTGTGAATGTCAAACTTTCGGTAAATATGACAAACACACATGTGATTATCTTATAAATGCATCTCTTTATGATATCACATACTAGGTGAACGGGTTCATATTCCCCTTTTATACTTTTCAGAATTTAGGGTTAGTCGCAACATTAGTTGATCCAATCAATTTATCACGAGAACAAGCAACATAAAGAATTCTTGAAGAATCTTCTAATTCTTCAATATATGTCTATTATTGTGTATGCACATCTTTGAGATTATAAAATTATTCATGCCGAGTAATAAAATTATTAGTACTTGTAAACTCCAAGTTTACTATGACATGTGTCTTTTGCTTTAGTAAATTCATAATTTACTATTATATGAGTAGATTTCAATTTTATTACTCCGAGAGTACTTTTCAGATTTATTTCTTCTCAATTACTCTACCTCTTCTAAAGGTGAGTCATAATTCCATCACTGAATTGACTAATCTGATTATCAGAAAATTGTGTCTATAATCATATTATTTGTGTCAATAATTTTGCAAATTTCAAGTTGCGAGATGACAATAGGCACATATGAGACATCTATTGGTACCATGAAGTATCTAAACAACACACTAGGTGAGTGAATAGGTCCACAAATATCCATATGCATACGTTTTAAGAACGCGGGGGAATTCAATCTCAACTTTCATTGATGATGCTCTCACAATCAACTCGCCTTGATAACAAACAATACAAGCAAATTCATTATTTAGAAGAACCTTTAGGTTCTTTAATGGATGTCTATTTGAATTATCTATAGTTCGTCTTATCATTATAGAATCATGATGTCTTAGACGATATAAACCCACGATGTCTCAGAAGATCATGTCAAAGTACGAAAGTGTTGGAAGTAGGAAACTTTGATTTACTATAGAATGTGTCATCAATCCTTGTCCAAAACAAATAAAAAAAAATGACACATGTTTGTCTAGAGACATTCTTAGTGATACCACATGTACAACCAAAGGTTGCGATCTTTTCCACGCCTAGCATAGTGACTTACACCTCATTCACTTTAGATAATGAATTTGTACATATTTTTAATAAAAATATCTCATTCTTCATGAATGGAACACAATCATCTGAGCGTATCATCTTATGATAGCTTTAATACCTCATTCTATGTTCATGTGCATTATTCAATCACTTGTATTCTTTCGGACATATTATTCACTATCACCACATTCACTTTAAGTAATAAAGCAAACTCAGTAAATTTCATGAATTCTCATAAAAAAATACATTAGTTTTTCTCTAGTCATTATTATATCATCAATATGGTGCATTAATATTCAAATTCAATGTACTATCCATATAAAAGTGTCTTAGGTCATTAATCAATGAAACTTGAAACCAATATATTCTCATCATGGTGCACCAGGACTTTAACCCGATGTCTTACCCTCTAGGTGCGATTGGACGTAAATTCATCGACTTCTTCTTTTGGTCTGGTACAACTTAAATTCATCATCTTACTCACAATGAGGCTCAACATCAAGTCTTCAAAATAGTTGTAATTTTATCACTTTTGATGATCATTAATATGATCATACATTATAATTACTCACAAAATTGAGATTATTGATTTATTATAATCAATATTAGTAGTTAATAGATATAGTTTGATAGATCACATACTTCATATAAAGGTTGAAAGCAGGGACGGACCCACAGGCACCCATGAGGGTGCACGTGCACCCGGTAACTTTTTAAAAAAAAGTCGTATACATATGTATAGACAGTTGATAAAATGAACATATATTTAATTGTGCACCCTAACAACCAAAAGTTGCTTTGGGTGCACTGGTTGAACGTGCCAGCTGTTTGTGCGACTGCGCAAGTTCAATCCCCTGCGGATGCAACTATTTTTGTAACTTTAATTTGAAGCCTTTTCTCTAGGAAAATGGTCCTTAATGTGTTTTAACTTTAAATTTGAAGCCTTTTCTCTAAGAAAATAATCAAAATGGTCCTTTTTTAAAGTCTTTTCTCTAAGAAAATAATCAAAATGGTCCTTAATGTATGAGAGGTGCTTTATTTTGATCCTTAATATATTTTGCATGATTCATATAGTCCTTAATGTATTACTATAAAAAGTACTCAAAATTTTCTGTGAGTTCCACTAAAAAATAAATCCAAAAACTTTCTCGTTCCCCTTCTAAGCCATAGCCGAAAAACTTGTCCAATTTTCTTCTTCTTCATCTCAATCAAATTTCATTGTATACATCGTTTTTGCTGTCTCATTTGGCCCCACCTCCTTTCTTAACCACCCTTTTTTGTCATCCGATCCATTCCTTTCTAATTGAACTTAAAAACAAATAATTTCCTCTAACACAATTCTAAATAAAATATAAGACTCCAAATTTAAAGTCCTACTCCTATTATCTCTGTGTAAATTGGTAAGTCTTTCTTTATAAGCTATTTTTTTTTACAATAATTTGTTGTTGATTCTTGTGCATTGAGATGGATATATTATTGACGAAAAAATAGTTCTTCTCAACCAAGTGTTAGTTTTAGAGACAATTCTTGGCGTTTTATAGATGAATTTGATTTACAGTTACTTAAATCGGATCCCGGAGAAAGAATATCCATGGCTAAATAAAGCCCTAGAATACGAGATGAAGTAAGAAGACACTATATTCAACAAGCGTCTTGTCAACCGGATATTAATGATACTGAATATCCTCAAACTATATTCAGAACGAAAATGCGTCGATTTTGTAAGACATGGTTTAAGGGTTCATTTCCTAGATGGTTGGAGTATAGTATGAAGAAAGATGTTGTATTTTGCGTATGTTGCTAACGTTACCCTTGTGTCACTCCTAGACTTACCCTTGAGTCACTCATAGTAGTGCACCTCCTATCTTCAAATCCTGGGTTCGCCTCTGGTTGAAAACATATCTTTCACTAAATTCTGCTCATTTAGTTATTAAAATAAACTAAGAAATTCTCTTCTCAATCGGTTAAAATAAAATGTATAAAAAGTCGACATGTCTCTTTAATTTACAAGAAAATACTTTATTTAAGACCAATATTTATGGACGAGTCAAGAATCCCGTCCCTAAAAGTAAATGTATTGGGACGAGATTTTATTTCGATCTTTAATTCCATATGTTTTTGTGAAAGTACTAAATATGGTCTCTAGAAAAAGTAGTAACTGATCCCAAATATAAATTTAGGGGTCTTGAGAAATATATATTGAAAGGCGGGAACTGAAATGCAAAAAAATATTTCATCTTTTTTCACCAAATTAAGCGCCTAAAAGATCAGTACTACTGATCGATCAAAATTCTAAAAGTAATCTTGAAATCAAAAAACCCTAGCAACGTTCTTCACTTTTTTCACAAAAATTAGGCGCCTATCGATCAAAATTCTGAAAGTAAAAGAACAAAATAATCCTGAAATAAAAAACCCTAGCAACGTTCTTCCCTAACAACAATCTTCCCTCACAACGATACTGGGTAACACACTGGTCTACCTAGGAAGAAACGCAACAGAGGTCTGTGTTTTCTAATAACAGAGAGGCCAGAGTTCTGCGCAACAGTGATCTCCACTCAATCTCTATCTTTTATTCACTCGAATCTCAGATTTTCCTCCACTTGTACGAGTTTATTTGATTTCGTCTGTTAAGTCGATTTGTTGTTTGTATTGTTGAAGTTATATCTCTTTTTTTTGAACCATTGTTCTGTTAGACCAGCTGCTAATCGTTTTCTGAAAGAACATTAAGTTTTCTAGGGTGATATGATCCCAAAAATGAAGGGGATCAGTCCTTAAAGAATTGAGTTACAGTTTTGTTTGGGTCTGAAGTTGATGAACTATGTAAAACGCAATACAAAATAATGTAAATGACTTCGTGTGGTGCTGCACATTAAAGGTTGAAAGAGTGATAGTTCGTTTGCATCGAAAATTTGAATTCTTTAAAGCTTCGTTTGCATATGATGAAACATGAATTCTTTAAAGGTTTGAAGGTTGAAAGAACTAATGTAAATGACTTCTTGTGGTGCTGCACATTAAGTTACAATTTCTTTTAAAGCATTCTTTGGAAAAAAAATTCTAACTGGTTCTCTTGTTTCTGTCTATTTGTATCTCAGCTACGCATTTTCTTCTGCGAATTTTTTTTTTCTGCTCAAAATTTGATTCTTGATTGATTTCTTCTTATAACATAGTGTAGAGTGTGAGCCTAGAGAATTGATCATATTTTTAAGATGAAATTCACTCGAGCTGATGAAAGATGAAGTATGACATAGAACTTATGCAAATTACCTCTTGTATGTGATGTACATAGTGGGTAGAAACAACGATCGTTTCATTTAGAATTCAAAACATGGAAAACTCGAGATTTTTCAAGAAGATATGTTGTAGCAGTTGCACCATATTTTTTTCCATTCTTGTAAAACTAAATTACTAGTTCTTTTTTCTATTCGTTCAAGTTTCATGCAAGCCTCCTCTTTTGGGACCTGATTATTTCTTCTCTATATTTGATTTTTTTGAGTTCGACTACTTGGTTGGATCACTTTTATTCTTTGAGATTAGATGGTCATTTTTAGTGATGTATATTAAAGTTTGTGGCATGATAAGATCCCAAAAACGAAGAGAATTAGTCCTTAGAGGAACAAATATTCCTAAAGAACAAAACAGTGAACTACTCTTAAACAGAAACACTCACAGTCCATGCATTAAACAATGTTCAGAGAGAATATATAGGAATTCGTATTCGACTTGAGAAATATATCCGGAATTAAAAAGAAATCGTTGTTTACCTTTTAAGACTAACACAGCACGCTGAAAAGTTTCTGCATTTATTGAAGTTGATCCAAATATATAGCCATGTGCAACTAATTCTTAGAAACATTTCTATCTAAGTAAAATAAATACTTTAGTGTTTTGTGTGTGTCTAAGGAATCAATCATATTTTCTTACAATGAAATTAACTTGAACTCACAAAAGATGTAGAAGCAACAGAATTGATACAAATGACCGCATGTGATGTTGTACATAAAAGATAGAAATAGTGATAGTTCCATTTGAGTTTCAAAATTAGCAAACTTGAGATCTTTCAAGAGATACATTCTTATAGTTGCACCATATGTTCGTCCATTCCTATCAAACTCAATCACAACAAATTTATCAAAAATGCTATAAAAACATATTGTAATTAATTTTTAGAAGGTTAATGATGCAGCTTACTTCTTACATCTATACTTCATGTGATTACATATATAGAAGGTATATACAATGACAGTTCTCTTTCGATTTGAAACTTTGCAAACTCGAGATCTTTCAAGAAGAAACGTTCTTATAGTTGTACCACATATTCTTCCTAACATTTTATGAAGAAGTGGATGACACATCAATAATGCTATATATGAATCTTTATACATATGCTGGGATAGTGCTGATTTTTTTGATAAAACAGAGTCGTTTTATCCATATGATCCGAGTTATTTTAATATTTGTGTCGTTTTATCTCTAGATAGAAATTGAAAATCTGATTTGCATTGAGTTTTAGCCATTTAGCAGCGACAACAATAGTAATAGCTACCACATGAAATGCTTCAGTTTGAGTTTTTTTAATGTTTGTCCCGTTTCTTTTTTAGACGAAAATTGAAAAACTGATATGCATTCAGCTTTAGCCTTTTAGATGTCTTGGAAATTGTTGCTTCTTGTGTGCTAGCATATATAAGTGTCAGAACCATTACATTTTACCATATAAAGAATCCCTCGGCCCTTTTAGACACTCAACCACATTAAATTCTTCTTTGTCCACTAAGAATAAGATTACAATATAAAAATTGTAGGAAAGAAGTAGTAACAACATTGTAGTCTCACAATAACAATATCCTAGCCATATCAGAATCTCTCGAACCCTATAAGACTTATCACTTATGTATAGGCTTTTATATATGCAAGAAGAACTTTGACATAACTCTCAGGTTATTAAGAGAATTTTTTTATATCTGCTGGACCTGGGATAGTGCTAATTTTTTTTGGTAAAACAAAGTTGTTTTATACATATGATCCGAGTTATTTTAATGTTAGTGTCATTTCATCACTAGATAGAAATTGGAAAACTCATTTGCATTGATTTTTAGCCTTTTAGAAGCTACAACAATAGTAATAGCTACCAAATCTGAAATGCTTCAGTTGTTCTGAGTTAATTTAATGTTTGTGTTGTTTCATCTCTCGATAGTTATTGGAAAATTGATTTGCGTCGAGTTTTATCCTTTTAGAAGCTACACCAATAGTAATAGCTACCACATCTGAAATTCTTCAGTTTTTCCAAGTTATTTGAATGCTTGCGTCGTTTCTTCTCTGGAAAAAAAATGAAAAAAAATGAAAAAACTGATACTCATTCAGTTTTAGCTTTTTAGATATCTTGGAAATTGTTGCTTTTTGTGTGCTAGCATATATAAGTTTTAGAACCATTGTACTCGACCATATACAAAATCTCTCGGCCCTTATAGACGCTCAACCATATATAAATTATGCTTTGTCAACTAAGAGTAAGATTACAAGATAAAAATTGTAGGAAAGAAGCAGTAACAACATTGTAGTCTCACAGTAACAACATCCTAACAATATACAGAATCTCTCGGTCCCAATAAGACTTATCGCTTATGAATAGGCTTTTATCGATGCGAAAAGAACTTTGACGTCACTCTCAGGTTATGAAAAGAATTTTTTGATATCTACTGCTGCTGTACATCAAGTTTCCATCCATATACAGAATCTCTGGGCCCTAAATTCTAGCAAAACAGAGATTTGAGTTGCACCTTGATCTAGTTTAGAGGATTAAGTAACTCGCTAAACCTGAATAATTAGAATTGCTTAGCAGATCATTGCCTTCTTTATCTCTTTTTAATTTTCTATACGTACAATTGCAGGCACACAGTTTGAGATTGTTTGTCTTCTAAAAGGATTAATGATGAGAAGAAAACAATGATAACTTATTTGTTTCCCCTGCTACAATAATAACCTGTTGGTTTATAGTTGAAACAGTGATATGTATCATGCTTGTTTAGTTACTCTGCAAGGACTTGTTCCCCTAAAACATAATATGAATATTCTTGCTGGACAATTTCTCCATTTGTGCTAGCTTGTGCCACTGAGTTTGTGCTTTCAGTATAGATTGGGATTCTTGGTGAATGTAACTCATCAAAGTTTTCTTAATCATTTTTTCTTAGGTTGATGCAGCTTGTTGATATTCTAGATAACCCTTGGTGAATAGTAGAGATTTTTTGTGAAGAATGAAGCTACTAGTCAAGACGCAAGTGAGAAGATGCACACGATCATTATTATTTTGCTAGTGAAGTTGTGCAAAACATGAAATCATAGTCTAGCTCGGGATATTGTTAATTTGATAAGATTTTGTTTTTGTGAAACAATATTAAAACTTACACCATGGGATGTTTACCTATTTTTATACTTATATCAACCTTTTGTATGGAGATTTAGCATATCAATCTTATATTTATTGTTAGAACTTATAATACTTTTATGAAATGAAGATCCAGAATCGTTGGTGTTAATTAGAGATCAAAAATTTGAATCGTTTCTGAAAGCTAATCTAAGACGAGACAGTTTCTTATCTCTAAAATTTTCATCTAGGATGAGACAGCTTCTTGTCCCTAAAGCCTCATTTAGCACAAGGTGTTGCTTGTCTGGAAAAACAATCTAGGACGACGTGGTTGCTCCTCAAGAAAAATACAATCTAAGACGAGGTAGTTGCTCGTCCCTAAAGAGTAATCTAGGACGACTTAGTTGCTAGTCTCTACAGGGTTTAATGACCAGAAAATGACTAGTTTATAAGGAAGAAAATCATCTATTTGGGACGAGATATGTAGTCTCTAAAAGTAATTTGGGGACCAGCTTTGATTCCGTCTCTAAACACATTTTGCGACCAGATAATGGAACCCGTCCCAATTAACCTTTAGCGATGAAGCATTTTAGGACGGGTGGCGACCAACCTTTTCCCGTCTTAAAAGGGTATTTGGGACCAGATTTGGACTTTCTAGGACTAGATTTCCCTTCCTTAGAGACTGATTTTCTAGTATTAATTAATACTTACTCCAAATGATAACTCCAGATCTGTCACATAAATAATTATAAATTAACAAAGTACAGATAAATCATACCTTAAAGATATGAGAACCTTATTGCATAACTTATGCAAGATTTCTTTTGCACTTTTTCCGTCTTCTTTAATAATTCTTTAAGAATAGAATAATCATGCTGATAACGTGTTATGAAACTATATAAACAAGAAGAAGAATAAAATAGGGAGAAGAGAAAAGGCTTCTTATTTATCTTGAAGTATATTCAGGATTTATGGATCTTATTTACAAAGAAGGAAAACTCTTTTATTTATTAGTAAACTTAACTTGGTCTCCAAGTAGGATTTTTAACCATATCCTAAAAGGACTTCACATGATAAACATTCACTATAATACAAATATATTTATAACAGTTATATATATTTTAAACACGTTTTGGACTCTTTAATTATTAATGTTTATTGTCAGCACTACCAAAAACAACATTTGTAAATTATTAGAATTAATTGGAATTCTAAAAATAAATAGAAATCATACACTAAAAAGAAATTGAAATAAAAAAATGAAAAATAAAAATAAAAAAAGCTCAACGATGTGGTCCTCCTTTTTGGAAAAGGTATAAAACGTGAATATCTAACTGCACATTTTTATTTAATAATAATAAAATTAAAAAAAAATATGTTAACTGCACATGAACTTCATACTTCTATCCTAAAATAAAAGGAGTGGTTAGTGATAAAATATACAAATAAAATGATAATTCTTCCCCAATCAACGTAACTATTTTCAAAATTTTCTTTCTCTTTTGATGATCATAATCGAGTCAAGAAAATATGATTGAAAAAAATCAAGAGAAGTTTTGAACAATTAAGTGAACAATTCATATCTCAAGAAAGAGTAGTTCGTTGCGAACTATGGTACTGCACAGACTTTGTGGTAATTATGATTATTATTTTTTTGTGTGTTTTCTTCCTATTTTGTTAAGAAATGTGTTGTTTTTATGTACTATATAGAGGATTAAAAAATGATAAATAAATTATGAAAAAAAATTGAAAACTCTCAAAATGAATGTTATCATTTCACCTCTAAAAGCTCAACAATTTATAAATTTTAGACAATTCATTTTTTAATCTGTATTCAAAAAATAGACGCCAAGAGATTGCTATTTTTTTTAAAAAATTATGCAATAAAATAATGAAAGCATATATAAAAGGTGTTATACTGAAGTTTATTAACATTATCTACTCTTACTAAATTATACGTAAAAATATTAAAAAGAACAAGAAAAAAAAAATTACACGGCAGATGGAACTTTCTACTTCTAAAATTGTTTTCAAAGATGTTAAAATAAAGTTTATTAAAATTAGTTTATAAATAAATAAAAATTAAATAGTTTGAAATTGCAATCTAAGATTATAAAATAAAAAATAGAAAAAAAGAATTAATTTAATTAACATATTAAAAATATGAGTAAACTAACTCAGTAACCACCACAAAATTTCAAAAAAAAATCAATACAACCTGCAATTTCAAATGAAATTTTTTTTTAAAAAAAACAAAAAAAGGTCAAGCTCTGCCCCCAACACACTATATATATACATGCTAGATTTATGCTAGCACGGGCCCAACAAATTGCTTATTAAAAAAGTTTGATAAATTTCAATTATTACAAGATACTTGAAATTAACTATTTGTATTGCAAAGTTGTAAGAAATGTAAATTTATATTTACAAATATACTACAAAAGTGCCTCACATATGGAGGAATGTCACTAGCCCTTTCCTGTTTGTTTCAAGTTTAATTAAAATAAGAAACTAATTTTTTTACAACATTTGATTGATAAGAAAAAGCAAGATTGTTGACATGATACAACTCTAGCTTTATTTCAACTGTTTCGTCTCATTCAAACTGCACAATATGAATATGAATAAATGCATTAACGATCACCTAGTTAAGTCACCATTGAAACTTTGTTTCGAATAGTCAATAAATAATATCATCAAAAAATATATACTATTCAAATTCATGGGTTTGAAATATATAGTATCTTCTAAGCAACCATCATATATGCATGTTCACAAAATTCAGTACAATAATAATTTGCAACATTTTTCGTAGTCTTAATGGGTGAATCTTAGATCAGGTGTATTGTGCGCTTTCAATTTGATTTCAGTATTATCCTTAAAATCTGGAAGGATCTAAGTACTTGCCCCTTAGGTTCATAAGATCGATAGTAGTGACAACATACAAGTATATTAATGTAATCCAAGGTATATGTCTAAGAATAAAAGAAATAACAAGAAATTTTTTTGATACACATCATACATCTAAGCTTCTAATGTAGAAACATTATAAAAAAAAAAATGAATTGGAGAGCAGACGAAGATAAAAATTCAGATAGTGACAAGATGATCATAATCAAAGTAAAAAATATAATATGAATAGATTATGGAAATGTCGCCTTGGTATTGTTATTGTTAAAGAATTTATATAAGAGCAGGATAATCGTTAGTAGAAGAATGATTAACCAATAATTGTTATCAGGATAATTGTTATTATTAAAGATTTCCTGAAAGCATGTAAGATTATTGATTAAAACTTTGCCTCTTACCTCAAAAAAATAGTAGAAGAACTATACAAGAATCTATACAAGTATCTAATACCAGAAAATCTACACAAAGTACATCAAAAAGCTTGAATAACTAAATACAAGGGCAAGAAAGTGATGAATTTGACCATGAGGAAGGAGTTGTGAAATTCTCAAATTTAAAGTGGTCCTAATAAGAAGAAGAACTTTCAATGATGCGTAGGTAAAATATCTCAAGGAAAAAATAAATTAAAAAAACAAAAATCTAAAAGATAAACCTTAAATACAATAAGCATGAAAGTTTAGACACTTGAAACTATAGATTAGCTTGACCAATCACAATATGACACTTTAGATTCTATTTTGTTGAAACCATAAGAAAAGATATTAAGCTTACTTTTACTCAATGCATTCTTATTTTTTAATATATCTGTGTTCTTGACAATTGATAGTTTTCTTTATAGAAAAGAAAAATATTCACTTAATTGATGTCGTATAACTGACCTCTGAAGAAACCCTCATAATTTATGCAACAACATAGTAGTGTAACACAAAGCAAGATTGGTGGATCAATTAAAATTAAGACTCTAGATCAACCAAGTTCCTTTCCTAGTTTTGTAATATCAAAATGCAAGATATGTATTTCAGTAAGTTTAGCTATAGTATCAGAATTGAAGATGAATAATAATCAATAAATTCATTCAATAGAGATAAACATGCTTCAAGTTACCATTGATCTCTATCGTCAACCTTAAGTTGCATGAAAATTCTCTTTAAAAAACAAACACAACTACAAAATCTAAGTAAAAGAACAAAATATTAAAAACATTGGGAAAAAAATGACGATATGTGTTTAAATGTTAACATTGTTCTTTGCTAAGGTTCAACATTGTTCAATCGATTCTAGTAACATCAGATATGGTTTTTCTCCTGGACAAATACAAATATCATTTGACATACAAATATCATTCGTACCTGGGAACCTCCTTACTGTTTGTACTTCAAGTTCAAATTGCGTATCGCTATACTCTAATGGTCCAATGTTTTATATTTCTAGGAGCTCACTCATAGATGCTCCAAGTGCATAGTTTCCAAAAAAAAACTAATCAAGTTTAATAAGTAGGGAATGAAAGAATAGAATATTTTATTTGATGGTGACGCAAAGGAGAAACATGTTCTAAGCACGCACCAGGCATATTAAATACAACATCTCAAGGAAGAGTAAGACATTCCAACTCTAATCTTAAAATAAATTTGTGAGCCATATATATAAAATAGCTTATCCATTGACCAACAATATATGTTAACTATCTTATCCATCCGAAAATACATTTGTGAACATCTAGCATATAATCTCATTAAAAGTTACTCTCTTAAAATAGGTATTTCTAAAACTTTAAATGTAAAATATATATGAACTTTTTGATGTTTCAACTCAACAGCTTCCAACAACTTCAAATATTAGGTAGAAATAGTGTTTCTTATACATTCACAAAACAATGAGCAGTAGAGCTTGTACCATGACATAACCAAAGCAGGGAATTACTTGCATGTAAAATGAAAAAATTAGAAATGTAAGATGCATCATAGTTGGTTTAGACATCTAGGGTATTCAGTAGTAGTAAATTATTCAATTACAACTTCCAAGCAGCGATCATCTTCATTTACCATCATAATTATAAAATGCAGGGCATAACGTTATAGGGTATAAATTTTAAAAAAATCAAAGTTATGTAACATTAACTCATTTTGTTTCTACTACTACATGCATGTACATGACATATATAAGCTTAGCTTTTAAAATCTGGTTACATGGTGGTTCAAAAAAAAGTAGAAATACTATCAGTTACTTATTTGACATAAATAAAATAATGTGTTCAATTGAACTCATAAAGAGCTATGGAGAAGGATTTCTTACTAAGTTACTTTGGAATGCATCGTCGAAAGGCTTCTATCAATTGTATTTGCAGTATGGCTGATTGCAGTTCTTCGAAAGATGCTCAACTGATCATTTTGTAGGAGAAGCATATGAAAATTTGTTATGCATTTATAGATGTTATTGCTCGTAGATAATGTCATTAACATATCGTCTGAAGAATGGTGCTTCCCTTTTCAAGTGATCCTGAAAAAAGAGTAATATATATATATATATGAGAATTTTTCAGATATTAGGTGACACGGTATAAGTTCTTCAGTAATGACGCTTGACAGTTAAATGTACTCGAGATTTTTTAAGCGATTTTATTCTGCTTGTCTGAGCTTAGTATCAAGAAAAATGAATCATGAAAACTATAAATTTTCACACATGTAAAAAATAAATAAGACCAACTAACAATATGATTAAAATGTGGCAGTGAATTATGATAAGAAAGTAAAAGAGAGAGATAAAAAGTTAGGATAAAAATTGTACCAATATCTTAATGCATGGATTATGAATGTTCAACAGAGGAAAACTAATCACCTTTGCGTTCTTAGAAAAACACTATCGAACAGTTATTAAGTGCATCTGATATAAAAATCCTCAAATTTATTCATAGCTAAATAAGTGTATCTTAGAAAGTAAATTAGTAGCAACTTATATATATCTTACAAAGATTTGAATCCACCATTGTTAAAGCTTGGGTCTGACTTGGTGATAACAATTTTAATACGTAGTTGAAGCTAGTGATTTCAAGTCTCCATTGATGAGATTTTCTTATCTATTGAATTGTTTGCTTAAATTTTGAGGTATTCTTAGAAAAACTCCTTCCCAATGATACTGATGGAATCGGTGTAAATAACTTGAAGGAACACAAGAGACCAAGGTGAAGAACTATCGAGAAGCCGACTTAGCATTTTATTATTTACCCTGCAATAATAACCTAATTATGCATATGCCATTGGTCGTTCCAAACTTGGGCAAAACCTTAAACAAGTATTAAAGAATCTACTGCTATTTATGATGAAATATATCAAAAAGATTTCAAGAGCTTACAACTTTTAGTAAATGTTGCATAGCCAGTTCTTGCGCCTTCTCATCCTTATTCCTTAGACAATTCATTTTCAACTTTGGGAGCTTACAATATCGAGCTTAATAGCCTACTTTCACTATCCTAGAAAATACTTAACTTTATTTTCATAACTCATCCTCATTAGTTCTCGTGGGCTCATGTTACAAGATAAGGTATCTCTGTTTTTTCCCAAAAAATGAAGCATCAATCCCTAACCTGTTTAAAAATTTCCGATAATTTCAATAATAATGGGTGATTTGGAGATTCGTTTGAAGGGTTTAATTCAATTTGTGTTTTGATTTCGATGGTAACAATGGAGTTACTCCTCGAGTATTTGACCACAACACTGTTAGGAGACAATTTTTGTCGGCAGATTCTAATAAAATTTTATGATGGAGAGTGAGAAACTGGAAAGATGAAGATTCTTCTAGAGCGTGTACGGAAATCGAAGGACCTTCATGATATCTAATGATAGTTATAATTTTGCATTATGTGTAATGGTTTAATATCACTTTTGTCATTAGTCGTCCTAGCTTTCACGCTTCTATATAGACTAGATAATTGAAGTTCCGTTCACGGGCCCAATATAATTAATTATCTTTACAATTTTAATTTTTTTACACCTAAATTCACATATTATTTTATTATAATTTCTAAAAAAAAATAGCATTTAAAAAAATTACAAAAATCCCTATCAGGTATATCTCTCTCCTCAGATACATAACTATCTCCTCTCGAATACATAGATATCCTCTCTCGAATACATCTTCATTCCCTCTTCAATACATCTCTATCGTCTCTTGGATACGTATCTCTCCTCTCGGGTACATTCATATTTCCTCTCAAATATAGCTCTCTCCTCTCGGATTCATCCATGAGCTATGTGTCTGCAAGTTTTCTGAATGGCAATGTATCATCACCGATGTATCTGCATGTCTGCTGATACATCTAAATCTTATAATTCTAAGAGTTTTTTTTGTAATTTGAAAAAAGAGTAGAGATATAATGTAATTAACTCTTGAAATTATGAAAAATTATGTCTTTTAACTTTAATTTATGTGACATATTTTCCCCAGTAGTCAATTTTAAAAGAATGATGTATTAGTATATTAATAATATTTTATCTTTTAAATGTACATTTTATTCTTAGTAAGAAGATTTATAATCATATCACATATGAACATCTATGGTTTGTTTTAAACCACGAATTTTAAAAGTATTTTTTTTAAAAAAAGAACTTCATTTTGAGTCAAATAAACATTATATAAATCGAAATGGAGTGAGTACAAACTTTAGTTAAGTTTTTTTTTTTTAACTATTTTGTTGTTTAACAAAATTTAAAATGAAAATGCTAAACCTTTTTCACAGTTATGTTTTATAGTTTTTTTTATCAATATCTAGTCTATAATAACCAAAATTTTGATATAAATAAGGTAATAAAGTAACTTAATTCTAAAAATTTCTAGTATTGATATTAATTGAGAAAATATTTATTTATAAATTGTAAAGCATTCATAATCTAATATTTAATATGCTTCTTACTCTAAACGAATGACACTAATTTATCATAATTCAAGATTGTAAGAAGTAGAAATCAAGACTAAAAAGTGCAACTCACTATTATATGAATGTCAATCCGTAGTTTATCTATTGTGGAAGTTTTCTAAGTATATGATATATAATTTCGTGACAAATTGATTTTACAGTAAACAACTTCAATATATTACTTAATAATCTTTTTCAAATGTTCATACGACATAAATGCATCGTTTACAATCCAATTTGAAAAAGTTGAATTCCAAAAAATCTATGCAGTAAGGAAATAGAGATAATTGCATTAGATTATGAGTTAAAACATTTCGCATTTGAGGAATATATAGAATGTTGATATCTTTGAAAAAGTTCATCGATCTTCATATATTTTGCAAGTGGTATCTATGTTCTACAATATTATCATCTTTCTTTTGTAATATTTGTACCATAAGCTTCCATATGATAAAATACTAATCATTGATCAATCAATTCGTAAAGATAGATTCAAAGTCTTTCAAATATCTACTGCTTCAACTTATTTATAATGTGTTTGTAGTTTGCTTTGTCGGTGAATTTTGTGATACATTTCATTATTGTCTTCGATAATAGAAATACTTCTATGTATTTTGATATTAATATTGAAAGTATTTATTAAAAACTTAATTTCTAACTTCCACAACAATAAAAACAATCATGAAATCAAATTTATTTCTATATACAATTACAATTATCATAATGTTATATTCTAAATATTAAAAATATTTATTAATATATTGATTCTAACTCCACAAAAATAACAACAATCATGAAAGCAATTTCTATATACGATAACAATTGACATAATGTTATATTCTAAATTACATTAATATTTTTTTTTTGATACTACACACTAAAAATATCATATCGTAAAAGAAACTTTGAATCTTACCCCCCACAAAATAACCAATATACTTGTTTTTTTTCCAAGTTATTATTTATTATTTAATTTTTTTCTTCCTCTATATTTCTCAAGCCCTTTTCTATTGACATTTTTATTTTTTTGTTTTTTCTTTATTTTTTAACTACTCATTTTTCTTTAGTTTGTATTTTAATATTCCTTAGAATTTGAATATTAATTTTTCTATTGTCAAATTTTTCCTGTCAAATAGTTTATCATATTTGATTTAAGAAAATATTCTATATAAATTTCCCTGCTAAATAGTTAAGCATTGTTCATTCTTTTAGTCACGTAAATATAATTTTATATATCTTCAAATTAATTAAAAAATATTGATACGTCATTTTAAAGATTATTTTAATAATCAAGATACGAATTTAGTGATCATATTCTGTAACAAATATTATACGTTTACGCAATAATTTTTTAAAGTATTATTAGGAATACGAATATTAACTATTCAAACCCATTTTATTTTAAATTAGTTCAAAATTTTCTTTCAAAAACATGTAAAAACAAGCTTAGCATTTATTATTGTTTGTAAAAAGTTAATTAATAGAAACTCTTCATTTTAACACAATTATAAAATTATCTTTATGGGTCAATTTAAAAGTAAAGACATGTATGGGTTCTTCTAGATTTTCATTTTGGTCATTAATTATACAATTATCATTTCACCCTTAAATAATATAAAAATTACTAAAATGCCATTGTTTAATAGACATTTTTTGTTTAATGAAAATTTCACACACAAAAAAAAGAAGAAAAAAATCTTTAGAAATGTAGGTCCAAATTAAATGTCAAATCATTAGGATACACACGTCATTTAAGAAAAGATATTTGGTTGTATTGTTATTATAAATCTATTACCACTTTTTTGGTGCCATAAAATAAAAACAAACATTCTAGAATATTTGTGAAATGACAAAATTGTCCTTGGTCGTCCTCAACTAGGCTCTTCTATATAATAGACTAGATAATTGAAGGCCCGTTCACGAGCCCAACATAATTAATTATCTTTACGATTTTATTTTTTTTTACCTAAATTCACATATTATCTTATTATAATTTCTAAAATTTTCTAGCATTTAAAAAAATTACAAAAATTCTCTATGAGATACATCTCTCTCCTCTGTCAGATGCATCACTATCCTCTCTCGAATACATACATATCCCCTCTCGAATACAGCTTCATCCCCATTTGAATACATCTCTATCGTTTCGTGGATACATCTCTCTCCGCTCGGGTACATCCATATTCCCTCTCAAATATAGCTCCTCCTTTCGAATTCATCTGCGAGCTATGTGTCTTCAAGTTTCCTTAATAGCAATGTATCATGATCGATGTATCTGCATGTCTGCTGATAAACCTAATTTTTTTTTTAATTTTAAGATTTTTTTGTAATTTGTAAAAAATAGAGATATAATGTAATCAACTCTTAAAACCATGAAATTTATGTCATTTTAACTTTAATTTATGTGACATATTTTTCTCTGTAGTCAATTTCTAAAGAATGATGTATTAATATATTTAATAGCATTTTGACTTTAAAATATACATGTTATTCTTAGTAAGAAGTTTATAGTCACATGAACATCTATGATTTATTTTAGACTACGAGTTTTAAAAGTATTTTTTTTCAAAAAAACTTTATTTTAAGCCAAATAAACATTTAAATCAAAATGGAGTGAGTACAAACTTTAGTTAAGGTTTATTTTTATTTTTTTTATTTTTTTTATAACTATTTTGTTGTTTAACAAAATTTAAAATGAAAATGCTAAACCTTTTTCACAATTATGTTTTATATATTTTTTTCATCAATATCTAGTCGATGATAACGAAAATTTTAATATAAATAAGGTAATAAAGTAACTTAATTCTGAAATTCAAGTATTGATATTAATTGAGAAAATATTTATTTATAAATTGTAAAGCATTCATAATCTAATATCTAATTTGCATCTTACTCTCGACGAATGACACTAATTTATCATGATTCAAGATTGTAAGAAGTAGAAATCAAGACTAAAAAGTGCAACTCACTATTATAGAAGGTCAATATGTAGTTTATCTATTGTGGAAGTTTCCTAAGTATATGATATATAATTCTATGAAAAATTAATTTTAGATCCCATATATTAATACTATTTTAAAATTTATCCCGTTAATTGGTTATGTATTTTCTTAAACTATAATTATGCGGTCATTATTTATCAATTCTTATATTATCAACTCTATATTCTTCTTTTTTAACTCTTTAGAATTGTGCTATTTTTGTTTTCTTATTTAAGTCACAATTTTTAAAGATAAAATAAATATTTGTTGGAGATAAAATAAGTTAAATAAAACTATATGAATACTTATGTTTAAAAAACATTATATATAATTAAAAGAATTGTGCTATTTTTGTTTTCTTATTTAAGTCACAATTTTTAAAGATAAAATAAATATTATTTTGAAGATAAATAAGTTAAATAAAACTATATGAATACTTATGTTTAAAAAGCATAATATATAATTAAAAAGGAAATTACATACATGGAAGATTGTACGATTATACTGAATATGTTGTAGTAGTAATAAACATAGATGAACGATTTGAATTTTAACGAGTATAAAAATAAAAATATTTTTCACATTATTATTTAATCAAACAAATACAAATTGATTTTTAAAAATAAAATAAAATGAATACACATGAAATAAAACTTTTTGTGACTCTTGAAAAGAAAAATTATTCTTCTAGAATACTCTTTTGACAATTAATTATACAATTATGAATTTAAAACTTTGCCCATAATAATGATTAAAATTACAAAAGTGTCATTGATCGTCCTCATCATGGCTCTTATATATATCACTAGATAATAAAAGGCCCGTTTACGGGCCCAATATTACAATCTTATATATGTTTATAATAGAAATTTGATTAGTTTTTTTAAAGAAAGATTATTATGATATTTTCAAATAAATATGATAGTAAATTATAACAAAACGCAATAGGTGTTTAACAAACAAAAATAATAACTTACTTGATGAAAATTAGAACGAATCATCTCATTCTTTACAAAGTGATAAAATGATGAAAAAAATTATAACTTTGTGTCTTGTCTTAATATTTATTAAAATTAGGAGAATAATTTATTATAATAAAGAAAGAGTTTTTTAGAATAATTAATATATATGATTAATAAATGTTTTACCTCAAATGAATTAGAATTTAAAAATATTTACAAAAGTTGATATAATATATACAACAATAATTTAACATGAGATAGTTAATATTATAATTTATATAACTTGCTTAAAATTATTTTAACTAATGATAAACTAATAGTAATAAAATAAGTATATGTTTTTCAATAAATTATATAATGACCTATATGTTACGTAAAGCTTTAAATTATACATAAAAAGAGAAATTAAGTAAATTAGATATTTCAAAAATTATCTTTGCAATCCAAAAAAAAACATGAAATTGAAAAGTCTGAAGAGAACCAAATGAAAGGACATAACACGCACCGAAATTATTAAAAATTTTGTTCTTGCAGAGCTTTTTCAGTGGTTGCATTTCTTTTAGATTAGGCATTTTGAGAAACACAATTGTGATTGACATTGGATTTAACATGTTAACTAATTCATTGGGGTGTTTGAACAGTGTGAAAAATTAGAACAGTTGAATGTTGCTGAAATTGGCTATATGGACAAGTCTCAAAAGTTATACGTCAACTAAGAAATATTGAATTTTACTTTTATCTTATAATTATTTTACAAAAGTAGGGTCATTATATAGGAAATTGATAAAAAAAATGAAGTACTTAATGTTGAAAAAAACTGCATTAATGGTCTTCCTAATAAGAGATCTATGCCAGATCGAGAATATAATATTTAGGACACAAATTAGAAATAAAGGCCAAAAAATTTATTGATATAAAATATGAGAGGGAGAGAATAGAAAAATATCAAGTTTTGATTCGGCGACTTCAAATTTATTTAGATGAATATGTTTGAAATCAAGTAAAAGTATAAACTTGATTATATATTTAATGCAGAACTACTCTAGAAAATTTTTATAGTTTACTTAAACATTTATAGTTTACTTTAAATGCAAAATATACTATCCTATTCATTTTATTTGTAAAGTTATTTTTTAATATCTTTTAAAATATTGAAATAAATTTTATTTATTCTTTAATTAAAATTTAATACATATTATTAATTTTATCAGACTTATTTCTTTTCAGGTATATTAATTAGAGAGTAATGAATTCTTATGTTAAAGTAGATATTTTTAATAAGCATAATGAATATAAAAAATATTAGAAATTAATTAAAATAATAATAAAATAGAGTAATGAATAGATATCACAATAACTCATTAAAAGAAAAGAAAGTGAATAGTACTATTCCCAATAACTAAGAGTTAATAACTTTGATGGTCACTCAACTATCAATTGTTTTCACTGAAAGTCATTCAACTTTCATTTTCAACTCAAAAGTCACTCAACTATGATTTCTTTGCACAGAAAGTCACTAAACTTTCATTTTCAACTCAAAAAGTCACTCAACTATGACTTCTTTGCACTGAAAGTCACTCAACCTATTTAATTGTTTTTCATTAAAATTTAGTGACATGAAATTTTAATTATTAACATAAATTTTAAGAATCAAATATATATCCATTTAAACCATTTAATGATCCGCTCATTTAATTCAACTCGCTAAAAATATAATATTAAACATTTTATTTTTCCATTAATTTCCTAAATCATTCACCATTGAACATCATCGAACATTTCATTTTATCATTAATTCACTAAAAGAATGTGTGAGATATATTTAGGGAATTAATAGTAAAATAAAATGTTCAATATTATATTTTTAGTAGGTCAAGTTAAATGAAGCGGGTCATTAAATGGTATATATTCAATTCTTAAAATTTTGGTTAATAATTAAAATTCTATGTCACTAAATTTTAATGAAAATGACAATTAAATAGGTTGACTGACTTTCTGTGCAAAGAAGTCATAGTTGAGTGACTTTTGAGTTGAAAATGAAAGTTGAGTGACTTTTGAGTTGAAAATGAAAGTTGAGAGACTTTCTGTGCAAAGAAATCATAGAAATCATAGTTGAGTGACTTTTGAGTTGAAAATGAAAGTTGAGCGACTTTCTGTAAAAACAATTGATAGTTGAGTGACCATCAAAGTTATTAACTCCAATAACTAATGATGTTTCTAGAACTATTTAGTTTTCTTGTTATTATTCTTGATAGATTTCTCTTAGTATAAAATTATATTTTTACCCTTGATAATCGTTCACTACATATGTAGAAAGATGTTTCTAGAATTTTTTGTTTTCTTGCTATCTTTTTAAATAGGTTTTTGTTAGTATAAAATTATATTTTTACCCTTGGTCATCCTACCACTTCACTCTTCTATATAATAGAAACTAGATAATCATAGGCCCGTTCACGGGCCCAATATAATTAATTATCTTTACAATTTTATTTTATTTTTTATCTAAATTCACATATTATTTTATTATAATTTCTAAAATTTTCTAGCATTTATAAAAATTACAAAAATCTCCTATCATATACATTTCTCTCTTCTGTCAGATACATCACTATCTCCTCTCGAATACATACATATCCTCTCTCGAATACATCTTCATCCCCTCTTGAATACTCTCTATTGTCTCTTGGATACATCTCTCTCCTCTCGGGTACATCCATATTCCCTCTCAAATATAGTTCTCTCCTCTCAAATTCATCTGTGAGTTATGTATTTGCAAGTTTCCTGATAGCAATGTATCATGACCGATGTTTTCGGATGTCTGCTGATAAATCTAAATTTTTTTAATTCTAAGAATTTTTTTGTAATTTGAAAAAGAGTAGAGATATCATGTAATTAACTCTTAAAACTATGAAAATTTATGTCATTTTAACTTTAATTTATGTGACATATTTTTCTTTGTAGTCAATTTCAAAAGAATGATTATTAATATATTTAATAACATTTTTACTTTAAAATATGCATTTTATTCTTAGTAAGAAGATTTATAGTCATATGAATATCTGTGATTTGTTTTACACCACGAGTTTTAAAAGTATTTTTTTTAAAAAAACTCCATTTTAAGTCAAATAAACATTACGTAAATTGAAATGGAGTGAGTACAAACTTTAGTTAAGTTTTTTAAAAAAAAAAACTATTTTGCTATTTAACAAAATTTAAAATGAAACAATTGTGTTTTATAGTTTTTTTGTAATCAATATCTAGTCGATAATAATCAAAATTTTAATATAAATAAGGTAATAAAGTAACTTAATTCTGAAATTCAAGTATTGATATTAATTGAGAAAATATTTATTTATAAATTGTAAAGCATTCATAATCTCATATTTAATATGCTTTTTACTCTCGACGAATGACACTGATTTATCATAATTCAAGATTGTAAGAAGTAGAAATCAAGACTAAAAAGTGCAACTCACTATTATATGAATGTCAATCCGTAGTTTATCTATTGTGGAAATTTCTAAGTATATGATATATAATTCTATGACAAATTAATTTTTGATTTCATATATTTAGACTATTTCAAAATTTATCCCATTAATTGGTTATGTATTTTCTTAAACTACAATTATGCAGTCATTATTTATCAATTCTTGCATTATCAACTCTATATTCTTTTTTTTTTAATCTCTTTAGAATTGTGTTGTTTTTGTTTTCTTATTTAATTCACAATTTTTAAAGATAAAATAAATATTATGTTGGAGATAAAATAGGTTTAATAAAATTATATGAATACTTATGTTTAAATAACATTATATATAATTAAAAAGGAAATTACATACATGGAATTAAGATAAAATAAGTATTATTTTGGAGATAAAATAGGTTAAATAAAAGAGAAAAAACATAAAGTCATCACTGAAGTTGTCTCGATTTTTCAAAAAGACATCTTAACTTTGTGGGTGTCCTATTTCCCCATTGAACAATTTAAGAGTGTTATAAATATCCCATTTTTCACCCAACCCCAATTGCAAGAAAATGGGTGCAATCACGCACCAATAGTTGGTTGACACGTATTAAGTTCTTTTAATTTTTAATTTTTAGTTTTATTTTCATTTTCATTTTATTATTTCTATTTTTATTAACTTTATTTTCATTTTTTACCTCTTTCTTCTTAAATCTTCATTACTCAAATCATTTATTCTTTGTTGTAATCTGCATGATGCTTCCATGTAACACTATTTTCTCACCAAAACATCACTAAATTAAATCAATTCAACTCTCAAGTTACTAAAGTAAGGTAATGGAACAAAAAAAAAAGATAGAGTTTCATAGTATTCTCAAATCAATTGACTTCTTTTTTTTTTTAAAAAAAAAGATAAAAGAAGAAAACGAAACAAAGAAAAGCAAGAGACGAGAAAAAAAAAGTGATAAAAATGGATGAAGTAAATGGATCTTCTAAGTTGAAGAAGATGAAGAAAAAATTGAATTTTTGAATTTGGGTGAAGAAGATAATGGGGAAGATGATTTAAATTAATTAAATAATTAATATTAAAGAAATATTATGACACATGTCACTGTATAGCTGGTTATGGCAGTAAAAAAATTGGGTCACGCGCCCCATTTGCGTGTTAACAACCCAGACGAAAAAATGGGTCAAAATGACCCATTTACAAAGATATTAAATAGTTTCATGGGGTGATAGGACACTTTGAAAGTTAGGGTGTCTTTATGCAAATACGGGACAACTTTAGGGGTGACTTTATGTCTTTTCTTTAAATAAAACTATAAAAAAACATTATATATAATTAAAAAGGATATTACATACATGGAAGATTGTAGAATTATACTGAATATGTTGTAGTAGTAAAAAACATAGATGAATGATTTGAATTACCAAGAGTGTAAAAGTAAAAATATTTTTCACATTATTATTATAATAATAAAATACAAATTAATTTTTAAAAATAAAATACAATGAATTTGTGGGCCACACATGAAACAAAACTTTTTATGACTCTTGAAAAGGAAAATTGAATTCTTCTAGATTACTATTTTGACAATTAATTATACAATTATAAATTTAGAACTTTGCCCATAATAATTTTTAAATAATACATCATATATGAGTAATCTCATACACATTCAAGAAGGGCAAAAGCTTTTGGAGAGAACAATTAAGAAAAATAATTGATTGCAAAAATATTAAGACACATTCATATTTTTAGATTGCATTGTATCATTAATAAAATACATATTAACTAATTACAAGTAAATACAACTAATTATGAATACATAGTTAAAATAATTGTTCCGTGCATAATGGAGTCTTTTTAAAAACAAAACTAATATTGAATTCACAAAATTAATTTAAAAAATCTAACAATTTAAGTTTTGAAAAATAAAAATTTTAAATCTGATAATTACTAATATGGACAACAATGAATTTGAAATACATTCAGTTGTTTCCACAAAATTGTAGGCAATAGTGAGTATGTTAAAAAACAGTATTCATAATTAACATTAAAAATAATTTTAACGGTTATTAATCTTTTTCTGACTTTTAAAGAATACAGTCTTCAACTATTTATAACTGTTTTTCAAATATACAATCTCTCAACTCTAGATGAGCCTATTTTTGTGAAAATGATTAACTACATTCCTAATATATGTCTATATAATTTAAAATATAAATCATGTTTTTAATGTACGTTACTTTTAAACTATTTCATAACTTAATGTAATGAGTATTAGTTATAACTACCACATGTTTAACTTTTATAGTGAATATGCAATTTTTCAACTCAAAAATAATTTTTTTTTAATAATTAAAAAGTCAGTCTTCCTTTTTTATAAAAAAATATTTAGCTATACTTAAATAACACTTAGAGGGCGTAAAAACTTGATCAATATATATAAAATGAATAAAGAGATGTCATGTATTTATGTACACAACTTTTAAATTGACCATTAAGATGAAGAATTTATTATTCAGAAAAATATCTTAAAATCATTATGAATATTTTTTGAAAATGAATAAATCATTTTGTTTAAGCAAAATCTCTCCATTGAAAGAAAATAATACATAATATTTTTTTCATATATTAATTTGAGAGAGTGTACCAACATATTCTCTTAATTATTTCATTCTTATTTATTTTTAATTCATAATATAATTTTCAAACGTTTGTGTAAGAAATATATAATTATAATATTTAATTTTATCAAAAATGTTATTAGATGATCATGCGCATGCATTTATATGATTGTTCCTTTAGTCATATAAAATTTTATGATATTAAATACATTGCACGAAAAATAAGATGATAATTATATTTTAATAAAATTAACATAATATAATATATTTGAATAATTAAATATTTTTTAATAATTTTCGCGCAACGCGCGAACATGTATACTAGTTAATTAAGGTGAAGAGGAAGAAGAGAGTGGGGAAGAAGAGGAGGAGGAGGAGGACAAGGAAGAAGAGGAAGAAGAGGAGGAGGAGGAGGAGATGTAGAAGGAGAAGAATACAAGAAGGGGGAAGAAGAGGAGGTTTCTCTTTGAACTTGAAAGAAATTTGTAATTGTGATAATCTTTTGTGATGAATATGTTAATGAGTGATGAAATTAGTGGTGTACTTTTAATTTTATATAACTAACAATGAAACTTGTACGATTTTGATGGTGGATGCTGAAATTTGTAGTCATGACTGTGATGAATTTTAATAGTGGTAATGGTGGTGATATGATTTCGATTGTTAATCTAGTTATATTTATTATGATGGTTTGCATTTTTTTATGGTGAAAATGGTTGTGGGAAGATTCCGGTGGTGAATTTGATTGTGGGTGGTAAAATATAGGGCAACTTTCACATATAGCAAATAAAAAATTCATATTTGTATACTATAGCAAAGTTTGCATAATTGCGCTCCATAGCAAACATAGAAACTGTATAATTCGCTATACATATACAGTTGAAGCAAATTGTATAAAACGAAGTGTATAAAACGAGAAAGAGAAAGACACTTGGGCAGAGAACTGTATAAAAACAAAGTGTATAAAACGAATTGTATGATTATAAGTGTATAGAACGATTATATACAATTTGAATTTGTATAAAATGAGAAAGAGAGAAAGACAAAAGATACTTGGCAGGGAATATACAATTGAATCGAATTGTATAAAACTAGAAAGAGAGAAATTAGATACAATTTGAAATTTGTATAAAACGAGAAAGAGAGAAAGACAAAAGAAACTGGGCAGGGGAGTATTTTTATTGTATAATTATAAGTGTATAAGACAAAAATATATGTACTTGCATGTGTATATACAATTTTTCACGCTTTATACAAACAAAAACGCAACTTATACAATTCGCTTCTGTTTGTATAAGTGAGAAAGGCGAGGGTGACGAGCGAGATCTGGAAGAGGGGAGAGAGGGGAACAAAAATATATGTATTTATACAATTTCCTCTGCTTTATACAATTCGAAACAATTTTTATACACTTGTGTTTGTATAAAAAGTGAGGAAGCGAGGGAGAGATTGGAGGAGAGTGGCGAGCGAGATATTGGGAGAGAGGCGTCTGGCAATTTTTTTCAAACGTTTGCTATGGAGCACAATTAAATCAAAACCTAGCTACTCTATTTATTTTAGGTTATTAGTTTGCTATTATATACAATTATCCCTAAAATATATAATAGTGGAAATGTGAGTTCGGTGATAATGACAATAATAATGATGGTTTAATGACGGATCTGATAGTGGGTTGACATGAGTGTTTTAAAATCGAACATAATTGTTGATGTGACAGTGACATGGTGATGATGTAGCGCGAGTGTGAGACACTTCTCATCGTGTGACTATTAATATGTGCATCAAGGTGAAATAAATTCACATTTTAAAAAAAATCACTTTTAAGCAATTCATATGTATAATAGATCATTACAATAGTTTAAACATGTAATTGACTTTTCGTGACAAACATGCGAGAGAATTTACATTTCCCCCCTATACAAATAATACATTTTTAATACAATAGCATGTAAATTGATTGACAAAATCCGAGAATGTTTTAGATGCAAATATAATAACCCTATTGCTATATTGTGTCATACTTGTACTAGCATTGTTTCATGTATTGTTTTAGTTACGGAAATATCATATACAAGTCATATACAGTTTTAATACAATTAATGAAACAACGATGATACAACTCTATAACACTAATAATCATGATACAATTTAGAAACCTTATCTTCTTCATGTTTTAGTCTAATATTTTTCCAAAAATCAACTCTAAAATCTCCATCAAAAATGATATATGAACTCAGAAAATATATTTTACATTGGTTGCAAGAACAACCAATCCAAACTCATCATGAATTCAAATCTTCAAATATTTATATCTTCAAACCTTCAAATTTAGCAAAAATTCAAAAATGACTGAAAATGAAATTCCTTGAATCAATTTCTTATTAGAAACCTATTCTTTTTTTCATCAATAACTTTGCCTTCTCCGTATTTCTTTTCTTCATTGATCTGAAAAGAAATCAGGGAATCACTAAGAAAGTGGAAAAACACACTTGACCCACAACAAAATCCTGATGATATAGTAAACATTTATAAGTCTTGACATTAAGGGACCCTTATTCTCTAATTTTCGCTATTAAATGTAAAACCTATGCTATACATTGGAAAAAAAGTACCCAAAAAAGGAAAATAACAAGTCTTAACAGAGTATATAGAGGTAAAAATTCCATGGAAAAAACAACAAAATGTTGGTGAGCAGGGCATTTCCTTAACTAGTAAATGAAATCTATGTAAGTGCATTTAACATTGAAAATCATTCTAGCATATTCTCAAGAAACATATGTGGTTCACCATGTGCAAAGAAAAAATATCCAAATTGTTTTTTTGACAAATGCTTAAAAATAAAGTTGAACAAATTAAGTAGCTCACTAGTGAATGACTGGATAACCATGATTTGCTGTGCAGTTCTGAAAATCTTGAGTGCGAAATCGAGCAGAAGAAACTCTCCTTCCCACACAGCAGGCGTGAAAACGTGGCTGCCTACCTCATTCTTGAAAGATGGCTAATATTTACTGAAAAAAGTTCTGAATCATTGCTTTTACATGTGTTGTTCATGTTCAGGATTTTGTTTGGAACATATAAACATGTTGTTACTCTGCCAAGGATAGAGTAAAATAATGGAGATATGCTCTCTTAAGGTTCTGGATCAATTTTACTGTTGTCTTCCATTTCTGAGCCAAGTTCACCTCCAGAGATCATATTCATGAATCTTCTCGTAGCTTGGCTAACAGCACGAGAAGTCTTCTTTGCTGCTCCAGTTACAACTGGCTGCAAAGATATGACTGGAAGATCTGCTCTCTCCTGAATCATTGCTAATGACACATTCAAACAGAAAGTAAGCAGTCTTAAATTAGGAAGAAGTCACATGATCTGCCTTTGTGGAAGGAATATATGAGAGAGAGCATACACATTGTTTGCTGGTGAGCACGAGACCCAATTTGTCTGATTCCAGCTTCTGCTGCTTGCACAGCTCGAGCAGATTTGTTGACACCATCAGCTATCTCTTGACTAAGTATCACATACAATAACAACATTACTCTCGGGAACATATATTGTGTCGTAGCTTAAAGATATCTCAATCAATGGGCAAAGGGTGCGGCTTAAGGAAAAACTATGGAACTGACTGTGGACATGAGTTCATACATTTGCCTCAGACCTTGGCCACCTTATGAGAAAGCTTCACGTGGTGAATCACATTCTACGACCTCACCAACGAGTCCAATTTTATTACGTTTTTTCCACAATAAGAATGGCCTAAAGCTTCTGAAATAATGTTTCCTAGGTTTCTCGAGATTGACTGGTTAGCTATTTTGATATTTAAAACATGAACGTTCAATACCCACAAGCTGCAATTCCACCGGGCACCTGCTACATCCTATTTTAGATTGTTTCAGTTGGAATAGTTTTTGAATTTGACAATGTGTCATCTTGATTCCCATTTTCTCATGAGCTCTTGGTTGATGTTCAACATTTCTTTATATTGAAGTTCTTTTTTCCTATTTCCTTTTCTTATTAACAGGAAAAGTCTAGGGATTTCTCTCAACAGATAGCATGTTAGAAATGTAATGTCCAAGAAACTACCACAAATGTTCTATTTTTTTCCAGGATTTCTCTCAGCAAATAGCATGTTAGAAACCTAATGTCCAAGAAACTACCACAAACGTTCTATTTTCCTATTAATTTCTTCTCTAGTTTCACATTCCGCAACCCCAGCTTTTGTAAAACTTTGTAATCTCCAACCTTCGCACATTAAATCAATAGAATACCCATCCTCAGACAGTACAACTGATACTATATTTGTTCTCTCCTTCCCATAGTTACAAAGATTAGTTTGTGCCTAAAAGCATAAAAAAGCAGGAAATCACATCCAATTGTGCCTACCACAGAGGATTAGGAGAGGTGGTCAAATCTAAAGCCAATATCGCAAAACCATTCAGCGATGACATCAGTGAGTTGTAACTTGTAAGAAACTCTTAGTTAGCCACTCAACCCAGTTAGGTGGAGATTAAGCTGGAATTAGCCTTAATCCAATCTGTTCTATCTATATCTCACTGATGTTGGATTCATTGGACTCTGAATCCGTAGGCCACTTCACATTCTTTTGATATTGAAGACCAAGTACGTAGAGCACACAAGAGCAACCAAAGCAGTAGGTTGTGAGAGAAATAAAATATAATCAGCTACTCACTCTTCTTAATTTTACTAGGAGAAAAAAAAATCATCCAGTGTACTTCAAGTTAAATTCTTTAGACATACCATACCTTATTCTTTAAACTGTCCCAAGGAAATATCAAGAAGATAATGCCATTACTTTTTTTTTGGAAATTGGTAACTTAAGATAATGCCATTACTGTAGCTGAACAATTCTTCACTGAGATGGATTTGAATCTTTATCATGTCATAAACAAACAACAACAACAACATACCCAATGAAATCCCACAAATGGGGTCCGCGGAGGGTAGTGTGTACGCAGACCTTACCCCTGCCTTGTGAGGTAGAGAGGTTGTTTCCAATAGACCCTCGACTCAAGTAAAATCATTACAAAGCAGTTTGAAAAGGAAGACAACGAGAGAGAAGAAGTCAAGACAAATTGCTAAACAAAGCATGACAAAGCATACTAAAAAGGAACAGCCACAAAAACAATAATGCGATAATTAAAGAGCAAGAAACTCTCCAAGTAATACCATAACTAATAGAAATAAGTAAGATAACTCTCAACTACCTAACTAACCATCTACCCTAATATATGTCCCTCCATAACTTCCTATCGAAGGTCATAAATATTTATCATGCCGTAAACAACTGCACTAGTTTGCATTTATTAGAGGATATGTTTCCATCATACATGGTTCCGAGAACAGACTATAAGCAGAAAGTGAGGATTAAAAGTTATCAGGAAATGTGACAAAGGTATGAAATAGAACTTGTTTGCAGGAAGTGAAATCTATGGAGTGTGGGATCAGCAGTGACACACAAGTAGTTCAAGGACGAAAATGAACAAGGTTATCAGGGTTAGCTATTTACCATAATGCAAAAGATATAGGATATGGTACGAAGAAACCCAGAGAAAAAGTAATTGCTCCTTAGCATCTTGTCAAGTATGGGCCTGTAACGACCCGTCCCGGTCGTAATGACTAACAATGATGAAAGAAATCGGGTAAGAAACTTTTCAGATGACTTAACAATTCTAGGCTAGGCCAGTCTCAAACTGAATCTGATTGAGGTGAGGTCTAGGGACATCCAAGAATGGGTGGGGTGAAATGTCAGGCTTGGTTTGTATTTCTAGTAGCCAAGATATTAAGGAACCCATGGGGCCTTATGGAATCAAATTCGGGTGAGTAAAACTCCCGGAATCGAACTTGACATGAGGGGAATAGTTCGGAACATCAAGAAAAGAAGGTATATTGTGACAAATGGACTTTTTAAAGGCATCCGAGTCTTTGAGGTTCGTGCTGCTATAGCAAGTGTATGTAGGCACTACAGCAGGCTGGGCCGCTATAGAGGGGAAAAGTCGGGTTTTGGGGCAGAAAAGTCCAAAACCAATCATTATTTGGTTATTTCATTTAGTGTAATACAGAGGCGACTTAAGGCGAATTTCACATGTTTCCCATCATTCTTCTCGATAAGGTAAGATTTCCCACTCCCTTAACTTGTCATTCGATCCTTGATCCTTAGAATCTAGAGTATTACTCTTTGGGGGGGGGAGGGGGGGGAGGTTTTGACACGAATTAATGGTGGGGAAAACCCTGGTTTGGGCAGAATGATAAATAATTTGTCCTGGGGCTAGAATTTGAGTATAGTCTGGCTATTGTTTTGCCACTATTGTTTGATTATTGTATTATTATCATTGTTTTAGACCAAGAACAATCTAAGACACTGAAAAAGGAAAACGCTCGGGTTCTTTAGAGTTTCCAAGAGGCTTGATTTGAGATAGGTGGTAGTTGTATATTTTCCAATTTATGTATGTATGCATATCTACTGCTTTATCATATCACTTGTGCAATGCATGTTGGGGAAAACATAAGAAAGCATATGAAATGACATCATGTTGATAACGATAAATAATTTGTCCTGGGGCTAGAATTTGAGTATAATCTGGCTATTGTTTAGCCACTATTGTTTGATTATTGTATTGTTATCATTGTTTTAGACCAAGAACAATCTAAGAGACTGAAAAAGGAAAACGCTCTGGTTCTTTAGAGTTTCCAAGAGGCTTGATTTGAGGTAGGTGGTAGTTGTATATTTTCCAATTTATGTATGTATGCATATCTACTGCTTTATCATATCACTTGTGCAATTCATGTTGGGGAAAACATAAGAAAGCATATGAAATGACATCATGTTGATAATTTCATGCAATGAACCTGTTTACTTTACTAGTGGTTTCAAGTGTGTTTGTTCATTATGACTGTGGTTTCTGTGATTGCTGGTTGTTTCGAGCACCAAGCTGGTATAAGATTACTTACGATTGGCTCGGTTACCACGCCTACTATGAATTCTAACTCTGGTTGGCTCGGGTAACGCACTGGTCCAGTTTGTGTGTGAGTTCCTTGAGAGAACCGGGTATGTGTATTTGTGCTGGTTCCATGAGACGACCGAGTTCTTGTTTATAGGATCACGTGGGACATGCTCACAGTATTAGTGATTCAGGATATCATGACTGGAGTTGTGATGGTGACTGTTATTATATGTGTTGGCCGTGTTTATTATGTTGTGGTTATTTGTTTACATTCATAGTTTGCAACTGACTCCTATGATAGAAACCGAGGTTTTATACTGGATAAAATCAACAGAAAATACAAAGAGAGACACAAGTATTTCGTATCTCGTAGAGATATGGAACAATAGAAAATACAAAAAGAGACCAGTATCTCGTATCTCTAAGAACAACTGCATATAAAAGATATATTACCACCAATAGTATTTACTACTAGATCTCCTATTATATAATAGATAACTATAACTACTTCACAACTATTTAGGATAAGGATAAGATAACTTATGTAACAGTAAGAAACTGCCAAATAACTCCTAATAACTGCAAGAAACCGTTCAATGCTCCATGGTTGAAACCTCTAGGAATTTGAGAAGATGCAAATCTTTGTCTTCTCCTTCCTATCTTTCTTCCCTTCTTCCTCCTTGAATAAGTATGAAAGATATGTGCCATATCAGTGCACCTATCCTGGAAAGACGACTTAACCTCAAGGCGACAATCGAGAACCTGTGCAGCTAACAGATACTTTTGTCCATATGGTTGAAGACGTAAAATAGCAGTATCACCAACATTAGAAGAGAGGTCTATGTGCTTATAATCTACCTTCATAAGGTTCAACATAACATCTGTAGTCAACATATGTTCTTCAATTGGAAAGAAGTTGTTGGGAGTGTTTTCTGAAGAACACCTTGTAGTTTATAAGTTTTCTCATTCAATTGGAAGATTAGGAACATTTGGTTCCAATTGGCTTGTATTGTGTTTAGGGATGCTAGCCATTGCATACGTAAAACCATGTTTGCGGCACCAAAGAAAAAAGGGAAGAAATCGTGCTATATGACCAAGTTAGAAACCTCTACTGATAGGCCATAACAAACTTTGTTGCATATGATAATTTCACCATTGCCTTTTGAATACATAAAATAGGGATATATTGAACATGCCAACCCATGTTTCGTGATAATTTCTTCTGTTACAAAATTATGCGTCGAACCACTATCTACCAACAACAACACTTTATGCCTTTTAAGTGTGCCTTGAAGCTTCAAAGTTGAAGCATATTATTTGCCCAAAATTGCATGAAAATATACTTCCCCCAAATTAGTAGAGGATATTGTCTTCATTCAAATTACTGTCAACACTTTGCATATCGTTTTCCTCTTGCATTAACTTCAAATGTGCAAAAGTCCCAGGCTTTCAGCGATGACCAGGGTAAACTTGTCTCCACAACGGTAGCTTGGGCCTTTTTCTCGCCGAATTTGTTGTTCAGAATTTAGTGGGCGAGTGTTTGGAAAAGATGACTTGTTGCAAAGGGCATGTAACTAGTTGGCGGGATGATTGAAAATCAAAGGATTCTCGAGCCGTTGGAAAGGAAGTCCTAATTGATGAAGGTCTTGATACAGAAGGCCAAGCAGGACTAATTAGTCCTGGTTTTCCTCATATTTTAAGGTCTTCTTTGAGTCCGAAAAGGAAAACTCCGAGCAAACAATGTTCTCGCCAGGTTTGCATACACGCTGCCCGTTTTGCAAATTCTTGCCTATACTCAAACACTGATCCAATCTGTTGGATACTTCACAAATGTTCATCTGATTTTGAAACTCAGCGGTCCATAATTTTCTTGCATAACTTTCACCAATTGATACCAGTAATAATAGTTCTTTCACTATTGATCCAAGCAAAAAGATCCAATGCATCTCCTTCCAAATACATTAAGGCCAACATCAACCTTGCAATCATTAGGTGTTCGATAATTTCAAAAATACTTCTCTACTTTCAGAATCCAACCTCGAGAATCTCCTCCCTCATACTTAGGAAATTCCATCTTTGTGTGTTAACGTCATAAGTTTCTTTGATGCCTCCAAGTGCTATCAACCTCGCCCTCTTCCCATAAAACTTTAGATTTTCCATGCTGATTTTGCCTATTTTGTGCTTCTAATGCAGCCACATCAGCAGCCAAACAATGGCTCCCAATTTCGTTGTTGTAATGGTCAATTGTTGGCCGACCTAATCAGGGGGTTTGTTGTGGGAAGTGTTGGGTTGGTGTGTTAACCATGGCATATCTTACTGCTCTAATACCAATGATAGAAACCGAGGTTTTATACTAGATAAAAGCAACAGAAAATACAAAGAAAGACACAAGTATCTCGTATCTCGTAAGACAACCTTTTTTTGCATATAAAAGATATATTACCACGTGCAGTACTTGTTACTAGATCTCCTATTATATAATAGATAACTATAACTACTTCATACTATTAATGACAAGGATAGATAACTTCTAGGTAACCATAAAGGAACGGCCAAATAACTCCTAATAATTGTAAGGAACTGCTCAATGCTCCATTGGTGAAGAAGCCTCTAGGAATTTGAGAAGATGCAAATATTATCTTCTCCTATCTTTTTTCGCTTTTTCCTTGTTGAATAAGTATGGAAGATACGTGCCTTATCATCCTACCAGTACACTGTGGTTGTGCACTGAAACAACACTTGTTCTTTTCTTGTTGAGTACAAGCCAATAACTGATACGAGACCTCAATTAAGGGACGCTTGACTTCGAATCCAAGGATGAGTTGCTCTTGCAAGCTGTCATGGGTTCCTCTACATCTTTTGTCCATCTTTTCGGGAAAAGACATTAGACTGTTAGTTATGTTTTTTAATAAGTTTTTGGTGTTGCATCCCCATCCTTGACTATTTAGAATTTTGTTACTATGACTTTCAGTTCTAGGGGTTTATTTCCGCAATTATTGCAACTTCTGGTTGAGTTTATGTGAACTCAGTTTTTATGTTATTTTAAATTGTTTTCCTTCTATTTATATTATGACATGGCTTTAGAAATGGTGTTTCTAGTCAAGTTTTTGGGTTGGTAGTTGGTTCACCCACAAGAGGGTTAGTGTGGGTGCCACTCACAACGGTCTTGGGTATTGCCAGGGCCTAGAGAGGCAAATTCAGAAGGACGTTCACATAGCCCAAGGTACAATTGTTCATAGGTAAGAATTACCTAAGAGGTTTTTTTATGCAGTGTTGCTTTTGAGTTTTTTTTTTTGACAATCGTGGTGTTCGGGCCTGCTTTCGCACACAGCACACCTCGACTAATTCCACGGGATGCCTACCACCTGCACCAGCTACTTGTGAGTTCTTGTAGAAGCAAATTTGTTTATTTCCAAAGTTCTGATTAAAAATTGATACCTATCCAGTTTCTACCCCATTCCATAGATATACTTCCAATAAGCACGGCAATTTATATTCCAACCATTATTATAAGACTAAATAACTTAAATAATCTGGATAACTCCAACATGTATTGCAGAATATCATGTTATTATTCTCGAAGCTCTTAAAAATATGGTACACCAGATTATATTGCAAAACCAGCAACATGACATCTAAATAACAAACTAACCAAATATTTCTTTTGATTTCTCATACTAATAACCATCACATTGAGAGTCTGTCTTCGAGATTTGTTCAATGAATAACATTTCTCGAGTCATCACAACATTAAGGCTCTCTCAAAATACGTGAAGGATAAGCTTTTAAATCATAAATCATAGTAAGTATATCATTAAGTTGAAGTAACTTAGTCCTTGACTAGGAATCATTACTCCCTTCAAAATACCAACACTATCTTGCTTCCAGATTTTCATATCCTCAAAGAACTTCAGTGAGTTTATCCTAAGAGAAACTGATCAGTCCCTTTCGAGTGAGAAAATGTTAGGATTCTTAGAGAAGGATGGAGTCAAATTCAACTGCCTTTGATTTTTCCTTGCTTTTGTTCGAATTCCTAGATCGACCTATTTTTGTGTATAAATTCAGCTCATCAAAGGGAAGCCGAAACCTTAAAGTTCATTAAAAGAGAGAACTCATATCTCTTGTTTTCTGATAAAATTTGCGTACTTCTTATTCCTCAAATCCTCCTTTAAATAGTAGTCTTCTTACAGTAATAGGAAGTCTTATGAAACTAGGAAACATAAATCCTATTCTAAGCTAATAAGAAAACTACTAATAATATAATTAAATTCTTCCTATTCTAGAATAATAAGAAAACTACAAGCGTTATAATTAAATCAAGTTATTTGGCTCTCTGTCGCACATATGTCTTGCCCACAAATGTGTCCACAATATTACCCCCTCATGCTGAAAGAGCCTGTCCTCAAGCTCGAACGATGGATAAGCATGCTTAAAACAGTCTACCTACATCCTCCCAAGTCGCTTCCTCCTCTGGCATACCTGACCATTGTATAAGAATCTCCTTTGTACCACGGTTTAGACGAGCTCGAATGACAGCAGAAGGCAAAGGAACTACTTTCAAGTGCTGGTAGCTCTGTAATAGGTGGGAGTTGGTCGCCTTTGAATGCCTTCAATAGGAAAACATGAAAAACGTTATAAAGTCGACTGTCATTTGGCAATTCCAACTCATATGCAACCTGTCCAATTCGCCGTAAGATTGAAAATGGACCAAAAAATTTAGGGGACGGTTTATTGTGAATGCTCAGCCGCATTGTACGCTGCCTGTAAGGATGTAAATGAAGCCATACAAGTGACCCTGGAGCAAATTCGACGTCACGATGGCCCTTATCATAATATTCCTTCATTCGTTGTTGTGCTGCTTGTAACCGAATTCGAATATCACCCAAGATGTGATCACGTTCCAGCAATGCATGTTCAACAGCTTCTACCCGAGTGGTACCAAACACATATGAAAGCAAACGAAGTGGGTCACGACCATAAACAACCTTGAAGGGTGTGTTTTGCAATGCCGAATGAAAAGACGTGTTATAACAAAATTCTGCCCATGGAACCCAAGCAACCCACTTTCGAGGATAATTACCAACAAAGCAGCGAAGATACATTTCAACAGTACGGTTAACGACCTCTGTTTGCCCATCAGTTTGTGGGTGGTAAGCAGATGAAAATTGTAGTTTAGTACCATTCAAGCGAAAAAGTTCTTTCCAAAAAGTGCTAGTAAAAAACACATCTCTATCGCATGTAATAGTTTTAGGTATCCATGCAAGCGAACAATTTGCTCAAAAAATATCTGAGCACACGAGCAGTTGTGTAGGCGTGAGCCAATGGCATGAAATGAGCATATTTTGAGAACCGATCCACTACAACAAACAAGGTTGACTTCCCCCAAGACTTGGGCAATCCATTAATGATGTCTGACCAGATCTGAGTTGGTAGCTGGAGAGGTTGTAACAATCCTGCCGGACTTAAATGTTCAGATTTACTGCGTTGACACACCGGGCAGGCAGCGACATATGCAACAATGTTCGTTTTCATACCTTTCCGGTAGAAATCCCCACGAATTCGGTGCAAGTTTTTTTGTATCCCTTCATGGGCACTATCATGATATGCAGAAAGTATAGTAGGTAACAAGGGAGAATTCTGTAAAAGGTAGATGCGACCTTTAAATAAAAGCAACCCATCTTGAACTTGCCCGTCCGAATTGAATTCTCCTATATTGACTTCATCATACAACGCCAACAATTCTGATGATTCTGTAAGCTCCTCCCGGATGGTGTCCAATAATGTGCTACGAGGGGAGCTAATAGCATTCAAAGAAGGGTCCTCATGTGTCATTCTAGATAGAGCATCCGCAGCTTTATTGAGACAACCAGCCCGATACTCCACTGTAAAATCATATCCCATGAGTTTACTCAACCAATGTTGTTGAGGTGGTGTAGTCAACCGCTGTTCTAGCAAGTATTTCAGGCTGTAATGATCTGTTCGGATAAGAAAAGGACGCCCCCACAAGTATGGCCGCCAATGTTGTACTGCCTTTGCAAGACCAATCAACTCCCTCTCATATGCAGCTAATTTTTGGTGACGAGCCGCTAACTGGCGGCTAAAAATGCTATGGGCTGACCTTCCTGTTGCAAAACAGCCCCTATACCACCTCCTGAAGCATCACATTCTACAGTGAAATTCATAGTAAAATCGGGCAGCCCGAGTACTGGAGCAGAGGATAAGGCTTGTTGAAGCTTCTGGAATGCATCAAGGGTCAGATCGCTCCAGTGGAAGGAGTTTTTCTTAAGTAGACTAGTCAGAGGTGCTTCCAGTTGCCCAAACGAATAAATTTGCGGTAGTAACCTGTCAATCCCAAGAACCCACGAAGAGGTGTAATTGATTGAGGTTGCGGCCAATCCAGAATAGCTTGTACTTTGCTCCTATCTACCTCCACACCTGTAACTGAAATAATATGCCCCAAATATGCGACTTGAGTTGTACCACAGCAACATTTGGACTGTTTCAAATACAACCTGTGTGCGCGCAATAACAAAAAAACCTTTCGCACATGAACCAAATGGTCCTCCCAACAACTGCTATAAATTAAGATATCATCAAAGAAAACCAACACAAAGTGGCGTAAGAACTCATGAAAGACCTCATTCATCAAAGCTTGGAAAGTAGATGGGCATTAGTCAGTCCAAACGGCATGACAAGAAACTCAAAGTGCCCGTGATGAGTTCTAAAGGCTGTCTTTTCCACATCTACAGGAGACATGCGGACTTGATGGTATCCAGACCGCAAATCTAGTTTAGTGAAGTACTTGGCCCATGTAACTCATCTAGTAACTCGTCCACTACTGGAATTGGGAACTTGTCCTTTACTGTTTTGGCATTCAGTTCACGGTAATCAATACAAAGACGCCAAGACCCATCTCTCTTAGATACCAATAACATAGGTGAAGAAAAAGGGGACTTGCTTGGTCGAAGCAAAATCCTTGTTGCAACATCTGCTTACATTGCTTCTCAATCTCATCCTTTTGCCGATGAGTGTATCGATAAGGACAAACAACTACAGGGGCTGTTCCGGGCAGCAAACTAATGCGGTGATCACATTGTCTCAACGGTGGTAAACTCTTAGGTTCTTGGAACAGATCAGCAAACTCGGTCAAAAGGTATTCCAGTCACTGCTCATCAGTAATTGCCTTCCCTAGAAGATGCAAAGCCTTCCCACAATACCCTTGTTGTCCCTGAAGCAAAATTGGTTTTCCTTCCACCGAAAAACTCATAGTAAGTGCTGCAAAATCCCAAAGTATAGAACCCAAAGACCGTAACCACTTCACTCCCAAAACAAGATCAAATCCACCCAAGGGAATAACATAAAGGTCTAGAATAAAGCTATGTTCATCAATAGAAACTGTAACCCCTGTGCAGACCCCCAAGCACTAGCAATAGAGATTCTGATGTTGTGCAAGGAAAGAACATCAAGGAGTAATCGAATAGCAGCTGTAGAACTTATAAAATTGTGGGTACTTCCAGAATCAATAAGACTAAGCATGTGATGTCTGTTAATGAGTGTAGGCAATTGCATAGTTTGTGCATGCCTTTGACCTGTAATTGCATGTAATGAAATTTCCGGGCAATCATCCGGCACTTCCGGAATTTCGTCATCAACTGAATCATCCAATTCCAACCAGAAAAGTCGTTTACACTGGTGAGTGGTTGAATATAGTTCGTCACAATTATAGCATAATCCCTTAGCTCTTCTCTCTGCCATTTCTACACGAGTTAATCGCTTGAAAAAAGGGGTTTGTTGCTAGTTTGGATATTCGTCGAGGTAGATGAACCGACTAGACCATTATTAGACTTAGCTGAGTTCAGTGTGTTGGCATGACTCGTCCGAGACGGCTGCCATGCCGTCTTGCGATAATTACTGACTCTTTGCGGTTGTTGTTTTTGCTCTAAAGCCCTGGCTATACTCATAGCTGTCGATAAGTCAGGTGGTTTAAGCAATTGTACGTCCAATTTGATTGAATCGTCCAACCCTGCCATAAATATGCTCACGTGCAAGTGTTCGGGAATAAGCGCATCAGCCCTAGCCAACTTTTCTTGAAACTGACGTTGATAAATTTCAATTGTACTAGTTTGTCGAACTGTGACCAGTTCACCCACCTGGTTGCTGCTTTCAGGAGGTCCAAATCGCTGGAAACATCGTTTCTGAAAATCTTCCCAACTCATTGGGCCCTTCGCTCGTTTAAGCTGATAATACCATAATTGTACTTCTCCTAACAAGTAAAACTCAGCGACTCCAACCTTTTCTAACCTTTTCTGCATCTGCTATATGTTGATTTTTAAAAAATTGTTCACAACGATATGCCCAAATTAATGGGTCGTTAGTGCCATCATAAGTAGGAAATTCCATCCTTGCATACCTTGGTATTGTCGAATTGGAGTTCCCACTACTTTGATGATTCTGATCAGTTGGATGAATTTGCAGCGTATTGCCTCTAGAAACCGGATTAGTTGATCTACTTGTTGTCGGAGCACTACTGGACTCAGTCCCCTGGACTGTTAGTTTTGTTGAGCCAATTCCCAAGCTAGAAAGTTGTTCTTGAATAGCTTGGACAATCCTTTCACCGAGACGTTGTTCCATCGCTGCAAGTTTAGAGTCCATTAGTGTTTCTATTATCACACGTTCTTCCTGAAACCTGGAATTGATCTCATCGTCCATTGTGTTAGGCTCTGATACCAAATTGTCAGGATTCTTAGAGAAGGATCGAGTCACAGGACGATGAACAGGGAAATCAAATTCAACTGCCTTTGATTTTCCCTTTGATTTTCCCTTGCTTTTGTTCGAATTCCTAGATCGACCTATTTTTGTGTATGAATTCAGTTCATCAAAGGGAAGCCGAAGCCTTAGAGTTCATTAAAAGAGAGAACTCCTATCTCTTGTTTTCCGATAAAAATTTCCGTACTTCTTATTCCTCAAATCCTCCTTTAAATAGGAGACTTCTTACGGTAATAGGAAGTCTTATGAAACTAGGAAACATAAATCCTATTCTAAACTAATAAGAAAACTACTAATAATATAATTAAATTCTTCCTATTCTAGAATAATAAGAAAACTACAAGCGTTATAATTAAATCAAGTTATTTGGCTCTCTGTCGCACATATGTCTTGCCCACAAATGCGTCCACAACAGAAAATATGTTACCTTAAATCACTCAATTCCAGTGTAAGGTCACTGATTTCCATCCCAGACAGCCTGATAGCAGCCATTGTACTAGGAAGCTCCTCTCGAGCAGTATCTGCCAACTTTGACAAAGATATTGCTGCTCTACGCATCGCCTACAGAAAAAGATCAAATGTGTTGAACTGAGCTGTTTCGAAACTATTGGCTCCACATTGACACAGTAATCAGCATTTTTCTCACAATTCATAACTTATAGGTCGTTATTTTAATTATTTGTGTAACATTTCAAGAATCCATTTTCGTAAAAGGTATGTGTAAAAAATGAGAACAAGTTCTATGAGTACTCCACTTATCCTTTGAATAAGAAGACAGTATCTTTAAGACAATTAATTTTGTAGCAAGCACAAATGCACCACAAGCACGACGAAAAGAATGTCTTCCATCTCACTAGGTCATATCCCTTAGATTGTTATGAAGAAACTTTATTATTTTGCCTTGGTGCAAGAACAGGACTACTCATAAATTAATCGATGTAGACCACATTATATGTGTACACATCCGTTATGATTTTTTTACCAAAATTAGAAAATAAATAAATAGTACAATCCAACAAATTAAATAACTGTAGGATCTTATGATGACACTTTTGGGGCTTCTATTGCACACTGTTATCTCTCAAGGTCTCTGAACCTTCTAAAGACTATTCACAACCTAAACGTATGCAAGTTAAAGAAGAACAAAGCTAAACTATTTCTTTGTTTTGAGATGTGCGGGGATGGGAAAGGCTTCTAACATAGGTCAAAAATGTCCCTTACATATTGAAAATGGTTTAAATATTTGCCCTACTTCTCCCTATTGGACCATAATTGCCGTTAATGTTAATTTTGAGTTAAAAATACCTCCATGTAGGACTTCAATTAAATAGGTCGTACTGATTTATTAAAGCCCCACATATGACATCTCATAATTCCATAAAAGTAGGGGCATTAGCGCCAAATTTAACGTTAAGGGAAAATGGGATCTAATAGGTAGAAGAAGGGTCATTTCTAACCTGAAAATTAATGTTAAGGGAATTATAGTTCACTAGGTTGAAGGAGGGAAAATATAAACCATTTTCAATATACTAGGAGCATTTTGACCCCTTTTTCGTTTAAAATACAACAATTCACCTCAGGGCTTCGTTTAAAATACAACAATTCACCTCAGGGCTTCGTTTAAAATACAACAATTCACCTCAGGGCTTTGTATCTCTATATTCAATGGAGCCAAGACTCTCAGCATAACTAACTACGAAACGAACTTGTCAAGCTTCAATGAGAGTCATCTCAGAAAAATATTTGTTCACTCCAGTCAAAAGGAAACAAAACTAAGACCTTCTGAAGTGAACATAGGGAAGGTTGCACATAACTTTTTATATTGCATCCAATTATAAAAGTTATACAATATATCATGAAAAGACATTCTCACCATACACTCAAACAGAATCCCTCAATCATATACCCAGTAGCACAAAAACCTGGCTTTCTACCGCAAAACACACGCTTAGCTTCTAATTCTTAACATAGATACCCGGCGTATGAAGTTTCACTCAAAAGTTTAAACGTACAAACGCCATACACAAAAACAGTTGCAAACACCCTTGCAATATATGATCTCAATAAAAGGGAAGAAAATTAAGAATGCATAAACCAAAGTACTCAGAAATTGCCAACCAAGTGATCAAGAGAACTCACAAACAGTGTTGGTACAGTTGCAACTACCAGACTTGTGAAAGCCACCGATGTCTGCATAACAAAGAAAATCTCATTAAACGTATTTACCCTTTAAAAATGCAATCTCGAAGACAGACAATTTCTCAACCAAAAAAATGCACTCAATGTTAAAATCGCAAATATTAACGAAAGAAAAGAACATAGAGAATTTAATTAAAAGTACCGTGCAAGCAATGAAGGTCAAGAGAAAGAAAGCTTGGTCACTTAGGCTTAATTTGGGAGGAAAATAATTCGGTAGAATTTTAGGGCTTCCGACTTCAACATTGAGCGATTCCGTAACCTGAGGCGAAGAAATTTCTCCATCAACAGTTTGATTATAGGTTTCCCTTCCGGCACCAGCAGAATCAACTGCAGATGATGATTTGGACGAACAAATTGTCAGGGAGAAGCTAGAGATTTTGTAGTCGGAGTTGAGTCTGAAGGAAGAGGGAAATTTCACGCCGAACGTCGCCGTTTTAGCATGGGGATTGCCGGAGATGAGTGTGACGGTGGTCGGAGAAGAACGGGAATATGCAGTAATGAGACCGAGCTTCATGGCCTGTATTTCAAAGCTTTGGGACTATCGGTGAAATATACTCTTAATAGTACTCTGTATATAACTATAGACTTAGACTGTTCATAGCTATGGTTAACAATCAAATCAAATCGCAATTCAAATCAAAACGATTAAAAAACAATTAATATTTGATTTAGTTTGGTTAGGTTTGGTTTTTGAATTTTGAAAATCGATACTATTTGATTTGGTTTAGTTTTACTAAAAAAAAATTAACTAAACCGAACTGATAAATTAGATATATAAATTTTATAATTATTTATATATTATTCATAAATAAATTAAAAATATTTATTAAATTTTAATTAACCTAAGTTTTTAACTTTATCATCTTATCAAGTTCAACACTTTAGCCCAAGTATAACAATCTCAAATCCAAGTCCATCAAAATTCATTTTAGTCTTTACCTACTGTACTTTCACATAAAATAGTCATACTTACTCTTAAATGAATCACGTTGTTCGTGTAATGATAACTCTAATATTGCTTAATTGTTTGACTAAATCGACATTAGCTTTTTTGTAAATTATTCATGTACTTGGTATTTGTGTCCATCGAGATACGTAGGTCTTCACAAAAGTTATTATTTTCAAATCGAATAAAGAAAAACTGAACCAAACCGATGGTTATTTTTTTCGTTTGGTTTGGTTTGGTTTTAGAAATTTACAAACCCGACTAGATTGATTTGGTTTTGATTTCAATCAATAACCGATCCAAACTGAACCACGAACAACCCTAAACGTAGTACTCCAAAATAATTCATTACAATTTGGAAATGAAGTGATGATTAAGCTTTTTTCTACTGTGAAATTAATATTTTTTTGAATTTTATATGCAATTTTATCAAATAAATACCATGATTTTATATTATTACTAGGCAATTTACGGTCATAAATAATAATTGCATTAAACTTGTTTATAATTCTTTACTAATATTCATACATTAAAAATGACAGAAATCGCATACTTTTAAGGCAATATTACAATAAATCACTTAAAAGTTTATAATTACAAAAATTTCTCAAAACGGATACAATAATATAAGCGTTGATACATTAATCTAATACGTGAGATACATTAATTTGATGCACGAGATACACTGATCTGATGCGTGAGATATTAATTTAATGTGCGAAATATACTAATCTGATGCGCGAGATACACTAATTTGATGTGCGAGTACATTTTATACATGATACCCTAATTTGATGTGCGGGATACATTAATTTGATGCGCGAGATAAATTAATCTGATGCGCGAGGTACATTTTATACATGATACACTAATGTGATGCACGAGATACATTAATGTGATGCGCAAAAATGAGGGGTTCTGGAAATTTATAAAACTTATAGGGGTAATGGTAATAAGTAAATTAAAAGGTGGGATTTCCGTAATTAATTCTAAAAATAATAGGAAAATAGATTTTTAAAAAGTATTAGCAATATTCCAGCATTAATTTGATTACGCATAATACATATATTGGACCATAAACTTGGCTTCAAATTTTAACTTTGACCTACAACTTTCATAATACACAAACAAGCACTTTAACTATCCAAGTTTTTAATAAATAAACACATGAGTCCTACATGACACAATACACGTAGGACACCACGTAGGACAAAAATGACATGTTGGATGACATGTAGGACATGTGTGCCTATTTGTTTAACTTTATACAAGTTTAAGTGTCTACTTGTGCACATCCAAAGTTGAAGGGCATATATGTGATTCGAAACCAAGTAAAAGGTCATAGTATGTATTATGTCATTTGATTATGTGTCATTATCCCATAACTCAAGAACCTCTAATGAATGAATTATTCAGAAAATAATAAATCATTGCTTCTTTAATCATTATTAAAAGGAAAACAAATAGGAAAACAAGAAAATATATATACAAAGACACTTCGTAAAAAAACACATTTAAATTGCATAGATTATACAATTGTGATGTATGTCTTATGTTAAAATTCAAAATTTTGTTAACAAATTCAGAAAAAGAAATCATGCTTGAACATGAAAGTAATTATAACTTTTAAACTTGTATAATGAATTTATTCAATTGATAAGTAAGAAACTTTATATCTATGTAAAAATAGATAATATGTAAATTTATATATAGTAGGTATAGAATTTTATATAGGATATCAAAACATGAATTTTTGTAAGTGAGTACAATTATTTTCTGCACAATTAATATACCTACTATATGTGTATATGTTCAATATAACCGGAGACAATAACTTTGCAGATACATCACTCAAAAATAACAATTAATGTCATAAGTATAAATTATTGTAAAATAAGCATACCGAGATATGTAAAAACAGAATGAAATAGAAAGAAAAAAATCGAGGCCATTAAATGCACAGTGTCCCCTTAAGAAAATTATTCTCCTCTAATACTTGAGGTTTAAAGAATTAGATCCTATCAGGATGGACAATTTTATTTACCAATGTATTGATACAAAAATAATGGTGTCAGTAAGCCACTCAACAGGAGCAAACTACACGAACATTTAATTGTGCAGAAGAAAAAAAGTAGTTAATTTTTTTTTGAAGAAATCCCTCTATTCATAGACAACAAATAGTGGTGTAAACAAATGCTTATTGTGTCTTATCGAAAATGTCACAATTCTTTGGAAAACTCTCGACCCTTTAGAAAGGTCACAACCTTTCATAAACGTCACAACCTTTCATAAAAATCACAACTTTTCATGAAAGGGGAAGATTAATTTTGAAAATAAATAAATTAAAGGCAATCCTGATTTGTGTTGGCGCCATGTAGTCGGGCTTATATATATATATATATATATATATATATATATATATATATAAATAAATTTAAGCGAAAATTTGAATAATAAGCTTTGCATAAAATAATATTGTAGAATTTCTTGTGAATGTTCAATGTGGATCATCATATATATCTCTTAGTCACACAAACCTATGAAGATGCATGTATTATTAAATACAATAATGTATATATTTTTTTTTAGTTTTATGAGGTTCAATCATGTTATTAGTCGTATCTCACTAATATTACCTTATAGACGATATTTGTTGTGTATTTTTCTTGTCTTCTAATAGAAATTTTTTATATTTGTATTAATTTTTTATAACTAATACAAACTTCAACTGACGTTACTACAAGTCATATGAACTTTTGTTTGTTTAAATTACTGAAATATTAAGAAATAATGAATCAGTAAACAAAAGAGTAATGTTTATATATATAGTAATAAGTTATAAGTATTTTGAAGCAAACTTTCTGACAATCTAAATCACATAAGTAACATTGATAAATAAATACATTCTCTTGTGTTAGGCATCACAAAAATAAATCATGACAATTCTCTAACTCTTGAGAAGTTGAATGATTTCGGAAAAAGATATTCAAAAGCATATATCTACATCATAAGACAACTTGTTAACAAAAACAAATGAATATAAACTAAAATAAAAATTAAATTTACAGAAATTTTAACTGGCATTATTACAACTCATATAAACTTTTCTTCGTTGAAAATACTTAAATATTAAGAAATAGTAAATCAATAAACAAAAGGGCAATGTTTATATAGCAATAAATATTTCGAAACAAATTTTCTGTCAATCAAAATCACACAAGTAACATTGAAAAATAAAGTCATTCTTTTGTCTTGAGTATCAAAAAAACAAATCGTGTCAATTCTCTAACTCTTGCGAAGTTCAATAATTTATGAAAAAGATATTCAAAAGCATATATCTACATCACAAGAGAAATTGTTAACAAAAAATAAATGAATTTAGACTACATCATGTTAACTTCATATATTGGAACATTACATACTATTGTATATATTAAGCAAAAAAATAATTATTATCTCATCAGAATTATTTTCCTCAAGTACTTGAGGTTAAAGAATATGCCCTCTTACGGTACAACAATTTACTTCATTAGAATAATGATACTTCATATTCCGCTAAACTTCAAACTCACTCAAAGACAAAAAATTATAACAATTTTTTTTAATGCAAGAAGAAGAGTAGAAGATTAAAAAAATTTGGTTGAAAAATGAGAGAAAACCCCTCTATTTATAGTTAACAAAGAGTAGTTTGAACAGGTTATTTTTGTGTCTTATCTAAAAAGTCATGATTTTTTCAAGAAGTCATAACCCTTCGAAAAAGTCACAACTATTTGAAAAAGTCACAACTCTTTGGAAAAGTTGCAACTTATCGAAAAATCACAACTTATAAAAAGAAATCACAACTCATTGAAAAATTAACAATCTAAATTAGTGATATTGTAGTAATTTAACATTAAAATTAGGAGTTCATGCTTTTAGATTATATATATATATATATATATATATATATATATATATATATATAATATTTTGATTTTTCTATATTTATCGTATCATTTTTAATTCTCAAATTTATAGACACTTTTATTGTCTTTTGTTTTATCTATCCAAACAATAATAGGTCATTTGGTTAAGAAATAAGTTGTGTAGCAACTAAAAATTTAGGTATTAGTAATGCAAAAATTGTATATATAGAAATATGAATGGGCACTCCTCCTAGGACAATAACTACTCTTCTTGAACGATTGATCTTACCAATGTCCTCTCGACTCCTTATCTTTCCCCTCCTCTCACCTGCCTTTTCTCTCTCCTAGACTACACATGAGTCGACGACTCTAAGGCTCTTCTTTTTTGTTTCTGTTAAATGCACCTTTTGCATGTGCCAGCGACAACAGGAAGCATACAACTCCAATGCCAATTAATGCGGAAAATAAATAAACTTGGGTTGTATCTTCAATTCTCCTAATAGTCTTCTTTTCTTTTCATTTAATTTTGTTTCATTCCTTTGCAGTTTTCATTGAATTTAGTCGATTACAATTTGATTTCAGATTTGTTATTTTGCTTTCCTCTATTTTCTACACATCATGTCGCGTTTTTCTTGCTGTGATCTTCAAATAATTAAGAATTTTTGAATTAATGAACTTGTGATTTCTTACCTTTGTTTTTTGTTTCAATTATCTACCTTGTTCTATTTTGTGTTTGTGTACCGAATATACTCTTTGCTTTAGAGTATTTCTTGTGATTTTGCATTGTTTCTTTTTGGTGGTGTTTATAGAATTGTGGAGGGTAAATCCTTGCCGTGATTTTGGTGTTTGTCTACAAATCTTAGACTCTTTGATTGTTTTAGTAAACCTTAGACTATAACACACTTGTTTTAATGACTTAGGTGAATGTTGGTTGATTATGCTCATGTCCTCGTTTGGGAGTCAAGGGAGTTGCTAGGGTGAGTTGGGTCTTGGAACATAGGGACATTGATGGGAACATACACTAGTAGAAAAGGAAATTTAGCGGTGGTGTTAGAGGTCATAAGTCATAACAATGGTTGTTATATCCTTTACCAACCAATGGACTTTGGTCACTGTATCGGGGGTTGACAAAGACTTTTACGGACTTCCGGATAAGTGCTGGTAAAGCTAGGCTCTATTGCAGCTAAATCTCATTCGATTAGTAGCAATTAAGATGAATATAAAATTCGGTCCAAAGATGTTAGTTATGCTCATATATCATCCATTTCTGTATAAGGTAAATCCAACTAAATTGCTACTACAATCAATTCATTTTAGCGAAAGTTGGTTGCCACAATAAGATGATTGTTAAATCCAATCTAAAACCGTTAGTTATGCTCATGTAGCGTGTATTTTATAGTCGGTAAATTCAGCTAAAATTGATGCTAAAATGTATTAATTTTAGCCGCAATTAAAATAGTTGTTAAATCAAATCTGAAACAACTAATCATGCTTGTATTTGTATAGCAACCATTTTTATAGCCGAAAAATTCAATAAAATCATCGCTAAAACTTCTATATTTAACGATAATAGTTCGGTGGAAATTATAATAGCTATAATATCCTTATGAAAACATCTTGATTTTTCCCATTTAGCATCTAGTTTTTATGATGAGTAAATCCATTTAGTTTGATGCTAAAAGTCATACGCCTTAACTATCGATTGCTTAGACACCATTAATAATGACAACACCCATTCATAAAATTCTCTACTTTGCAATTCTAGATATAAGTTTATAACTGGTAAATCCAATAAAATTGTTATTGAATGAGAGTATGTTGAGGTAATAAGTTTGTCTAATGCTAATAAATATATAATATTAATGCATAAAGCATAATATATCTCATTAAATTTAAACAAACAAAAGGAAGTATTAGTCCAAATAACCATAGTATCATAACTTTAAAATTAAATTAAATTATTTGAACGAAATAACTAATACAATTATATAACCAGTCCAATAAAATAATATCTTCAAATTGTTTCCACAATTGTTTGTCATATTGAAATATTTAATAAGCAAAATTTTCTAACATAAGACTGCAAGAAATGTATCAAAAGATGAAATATAATGGAAAAAACATCTCAAGTTAGGTATATCATATTTCAGAACCATATGAAAATTGAAAAAATCACAAAGATCCAAGTCTCTTGGATCACCTATGGAGATTCTATTATCAAGTTCTTTCAAGTCTTTGTGAAAGCAAGGCAAGCAAAAAAATAAGGTATTCAACATCAGTAGTGAGCTTAGAGATATGTTAACTGATCCACTATAGATACAATAAGAATTTTTGAAGTCCTTCAAGGTATTCTAGGAATTGGAATATTTAGAAGGGAACTTGGAGACATGTTAACAGATTCAATATAGATAAATTACAAATTTCATAATGTACAAATCAGTAGTCAACTTGGAGACTTGTTAACAAGTCCAATATATATATAATACAAATTTATGAAGTTTTTGATTGGGATAAACTGTATAGCAGTGACATAAGTGCTAAAGTTCTCAATCCTACTTATGACAAAGATTTTATACCCATTGCTCCCTCCGTTTCAAAATGGATGACCTAGTTTAACTTGGAACTGAGTTTAAGAAAAGAAAAAATATTTTTTAATCTTGTGGTTCTAAATTAAAGTTATGTCAAATGTACCAAAATGCCCTTTAATCTTGTGGTCTTAAACATGTCACGTGGAAAGTTAAAGTTAAAATGTTGCCAGAAAAGGAAATGAGTCATTCTTTTTGGAACAAACTAAAAATGAAATAGGGACATTCTTTTTCAAACGGAGGGAGTATTATTTACAAACTAATAGCTAAGGTGCTTCTGTACTTTAACTTCTGTTGGATACTTGGTGGGTTTCTCACAATCAGCCTTTATAGTCTTAAACCTATCTAGTTAAATATGATTCTCTTAGAAATTGTTAAAAAATAACCATATGTGTGTAATATCTTTTAACCTATTCCTACATGATTTATTTATTACAATGGTCAGAAATGTTACTTTCATTTATTCAAGCAAAGGTTGGTGTCGAAATTGTTTAGGTTGCATAGGGTCAGGAGAAATGGCAAGATACTATGGAAAGTAGAGACATCTGACTAAATTTAAAGGCAGAGGGCGAAAGCTGATGGGCCATTAACTTTCTATTCAATTTGATAAGTTGCAATAGTTTTTTCAGACAAGTAACGGAGTTGCAACAACTTGAAGCAATTACCACATTTTTCACGACTTAGAGATTAGAGATATAGAAAATCAAAAGCCTATAGGCTAGCAAACGGAGTAACCAAGGTTAAGTTCTTGGCAGAGGGAAGCAGGTGCATGCCAACCCTTTTTTGGGAGATAATCTCTACTAGAGAAGGAGTTGAATGTGAATTGGTACTTTTTTATATGTGCAACAAGATCGAGAAGTATCCTAAGAGTTTGTTATATGTTGTACTCGGTAGTCTTGCTTTTTTCAATCAAGGGTTTTGATTTACTAAATGCAACGTATGGAAAGAATAACTAATTGCTAAAAATTCTTACAACTCTCTACTTCTCATCATTATATGTGGTATGAGATAGAGCAAAATTTCAAGGGTTAAGAGTAGATACCTAAGGTCATGGAAAATACTCAAAATTTTCTAAAATTAATGATGCTCTTCTCTACTAAGAGTGAATAGTAATGAGACCTAAGAAATTAAAAAGTGAGTGTATTAATTATAGAAGGGAGGAGCATTAATATTGACAATGTGATTATAGTCACACTTCCCATCGCAACTGATTGGGATCACTATGGATATTATTTGGAGAAGCAGAAAAAAATAACTAGACAATAATAAGAAATTCAAAAAATAGTAATCATCTCCGAAAAGTGAAGTTTGATTTAACTACATGCACCAAGTACTTACGTCCAAGGTTAACTCTATGTATTCTTAAACTATGTTCTGCATCTTACTTGATTCTTTGTATCAATTAGAATTAACCATCTTGCGCACAATGCGACAATGTTAATGAATTGACAACACTCAACGACACCTCGCAAATAAGGTATAGTTTGTCATGTGCAAAAATAATTTCCAACTTTATATGAGTCGGGGTCAAACCAGAAGGATTGATAGAAAAAATTATGCGCTATTCGATTTTTAACCCAAAGCTAACTAGCACATGTAATGCGAAACAAGAATATATAAAGGCGAGGATTTGGGAAAATGAGATTTTATTTAATGAGTATCACTATCGCAAGATCAACACAAATGAGTTTCACCAGGTTGGAATGACTAGGGGTGTTGCAATTGATGGGGTTTCAATCCAATAGCCTTGATTAATCCTTGATTAATCAATTCCAAGTCAGTCAATATATGGATAACATTTTATATGTACTAATACTATATTCAATATTCAATAAAAAAAAACACCAAACATTTCTCGAGTTGGTTAGACTATCTATTGCTCTACCGTTAAACGAGAAATCAATCAGATTAGACTATCTCTAATCCAAAGAAAATTTCTCATGTACTCACCAATGAAGTCTTACCCAACTTTATTTTTCTTTCTCAAGGAAAAATAGTTTTATAGAAGTCAACCAATGTTTGCAATGATCGAATTTTAGATTAAAATCTAGAACTATTTAATTACTACACATTGAGATCTACACTTAGGAGTGACAAATGGGTGGAGTGTAAGACTGGCAGCGGTATCGGGATTTACCGGTTATCGGTCCGGTTCGATTCCAATTCCATTCCGGTATATCCCGGTATGGACCGGTTCGGTCCGGTTTCAGGACAGGTTCCGGGACGGAAATCGGGATTTACGGGTTTGTCCCGGTTCCGGTTAGTCCCGGTCCGTTATCGGTCCGGTCCAATTTATTAAATTTTTTCTTTTTAAAATATTCTGTCCGTTTATAGCCGTTGGGTAACGGCTAATGGCCCCCCCTCCCTCAACGACTATTTTCCCCTTTTTGCAGCCCTTTACACCCCCTACCCCCTTTAACTTTTTTAATGTCCCAAAATTTTAAAAATTACACTTTAACCCTTTTTTTACCTATAAATACCCCTAAACTTTCATTCTTTTCAATCACAAAATCATCTTCTATCCTCTCAACTCTCTACTTTCTACTTCTCTAATATATAATCTCTTAAAATTGTTGAAATTCCGATTTTGCCTTATTTGGTCTTTGGAAATTGGATTTGGAGTTTAAAATTCAACTTTCAACTTTTCACTTTTGGCTTTCGGCAGTCATAAGCGTCTACTTTTTTAAGTAGACGTTCGGTACATTCGTTCCAACTTATAATTTACATTTCATTTATATTGAAATAATTATTTATTTATTTTGTGATTAATTATTTGTTTGCATTACATTTTTCGTATTATATATAATCTCACGTTTAATATTTTAATATGGATTCCGGTAAAAATGTTGTTCAAAAAGAAAAAAGTAAAAAAAGTGCAATTGAGCATGTTCAAAATATGTTTAACTTTAGATTCTCCGATAATCCAAAAATCGATAGTTCTTCTAGATCTAAAACTAAAAAATCTACTATAGTAAGAATGAATACTGATGATTATACACATGTTAATGATACTGTTTTTAATATTGATAGTAATTCAGGATTAGATCCTTATCATGAACATTTACAACATCGCTTTGGTAATTTTGATGAGGATTTGCCTCAAGATTATGATAATGATAATGACATTGATAATTATACTGATACACCTACTTTTGATGATGATGATGATGAAACTGAACCACTACGGCTACTAATACTCCCAGTTTCGCTCCTAGTCCCGCTCCCTTTCATTGTCCTGCCCCTGTTCCCCCCGTACATCCTAGGCCTAAGGTAGAACGTGCTAAAAAATCGATTGTTTGGCAATTTATAACACTAAACGAAGATAAAACACAAGCTATTTGTAATAAATGTAAACATAGATTAAATCATAAAACTGTTGATAAATCTGGTGAGACGGAACATTTGAGTAGTCATTTAATGTCTTGTTGTAAAAATAAATTTTTGCATGCTAAAGCGGTAGCGGAAGCTAAAAAAAACGGTACCCCCTTCCTGAAAATGTAGGAGTAGGCGGCTCTAACATGGTACAAACACAATTAAATCCTTCTAATGTTTCTGGCTCTAGTTTACCTCGTTCATATAGTAGAGAAAAAAATCTTGAAGAACTAGCTAAAATGATATGTGTTATGGTTTGCCATTTAGTTTTGCTGAAAATTCCGGTTTTATACATTATAGTCAAATTGTATATAATCCAAATTTTAAAGGTTTTGCTAGAAATACAATAAAAAGACTGTATTTGATTATCACGCACAACATTTTCAATATTTTCGTTGTTTATTTTATTATAATACTTGTAAAATAGCTATTACTTCTGATATGGGTTGTAGTGTAAACGGTAACGATTATTTGACTGTTACTGCACATTGGATTGATGAAAATTGGTATATGCAAAAAATAATTTTAGGTTATAAATGTTGTCAGATGCAAAAAACCGGGAGTTATATAGCTCAAACTATTTTAGATATTTTACAAAGCTATGGAAATATGTGATAAAATAAGTAGTATAACCTTAGGTAATGCTTCAAATAATAATGTTGCTGTTGAATTGTTAAAACATACTCTTTATCCTATTTATGGTGATGATTATCATATTAGGTGTACTGCACACATATATAATTTGATTGTTAGAGATGATGTACAAATGTATGATAACGGTTGCACGAGGGTTTAAAATGCATGTCATTTTATATTTAAATGTCAAGTTAATTCTAGGCGTAGAAATTTTCAAAATCGTTGTTTTGAAAATAATCTTCCACCTAGAAAAATTCCAAAAACAGTGTCTACTAGATGGAATACTTTATATGAAATGCTTGTAGTCGCTTATGAATATATAATACCCTTACAAATGGTTTGGAATGCTCATAATTCAGATATGTCATATGGACTCGATGATAGTGATTGGCGTGACATATATGAACTTATAGATTTCCTAAAAGTTTTTTACTTAACTACAAAAAGAATATCTGTATTTTATAGTCCATCAATTTGTACTGTTTTGCCTGATATTTGTATGATTTCATCTAAAATATATAAATTTTTAAAATATTATATTCCTATTCCTCAAATTTATTTAACCGCATGTTTGTTAAACCCTCATTATAAAGATTTAGGTGCATCAAAAATGGTTGAAAAAATATATTTTAACTTAGATATTGATAGTGAATTAGATAAAATTCCTAGTTGTCAACAAGTTAAAGATAGCATAAAATTTGAAGCTAGAAAATTGTATGAATTATACAATTCTAATATAAATTTATCAAGTGAACAAGAACCTCAAAGTTCTAGGAGTAGACTTAATGAAGATAATATTGATGATTATTTAGATTCTTATCTTGAACTTTCTCACAATAATAGAAATGATTTTGATGCATATGTTAATCAAAATACAGAACCTACTGATGATGTTCTAGCATGATGGAGAAATCGTGGCAAAGAATTTCCAAAACTACAACCGATGGCTCGAGATATATTAGCTATGCAAACGTCGTCATTAGCTTTGGAAGGCGTCTTTAGTGCAACAAGGTTTCAAATCGGAGATCATAGGCATTCACTAGCAGCAGATAGCTTGGAGATATCGGTATTATTTAGAGATTTGATTAATGCCGAGAGAAGAAATTTGGGTCGTGAACCACTACCGACCAAATTTCAAAATAACGTTGATGAAATCATGCAAAATTATAGTGACGACGAGATTGAAGCAATGGAAGATTTATCTATTCAACCAATCCCAAACATGTTACTATAGAAATGTTAAATGATTTAAGAAAGGATCTATATGTGGCACCGACTATTAGTAAGAGTATGATAATTCGAGATTTAATTGAAACAACACCCTTCCTAGAAGGTGGCTGTGTAGATTAAATCTTTTAATACTCTATTAATATTTTTGTAGATGAAATTGTAATATCAAATAAATATTAATAAAAGTATAGACTATTCGCCTTAATTTTTTAATATTGTTGTTGTATTAAATTTAATTTTTAATATTGTGAATTTTTAGTTTTATAACTTTAAAGTTTGAATTTTAAAATTTTAAATTTTCAAACTTTAAAAGATTTAAATTTAAATTTTCAAACTTTTAAAGTTTGAAATTTAAATTTTATAACTTTAAAGTTTGAATTTTAAATTTTCAAACTTTTAAAGTTTGAAATTTAAATTTTATAACTTTTAAAGTTTGAAATTTAAATTTATAACTTTATACTTTGAAATTTAAATTTTTAAACTTTTAAAGTTTGAAATTTAAATTTTATAACTTTATACTTTGAAATTTAAATTTTCAAACTTTTAAATTTTGAAATTTAAATTTCATAACTTTAAAGTTTGAAATTTAAATTTTCAAACTTTTAAAGTTTGAATTTTAAATTTTCAAAATTTTAAAGTTTGAATTTTAAATTTTAAATTTTATAACTTTAAAGTTTGAAATTTAATAATTTTCAAACTTTTAAAGTCTGAATTTTAATTTTTAATTTTATAAATTTTAAAGTTATATATTATTAATTTTAAATTTATAATTATTGTAATATAAATTATATTCAATTATAAAAAATCTTTAAATTTGAATTAATTTTATTTATTTTATTTTTTTAAAAAATCCGGCCCGTCCCGGTTATCGTCTCGTCTGGTTCGGTTTAGTACCGGTTCCCTAGCGGACCGGGACGGCCTACACACAAAAATACCGGACTAGCGGTCCCGGTCCGGTCCGGTTCCAAAATGGTTCCGGCTTGATGCTATCGATTCCGTGCCGGTTCCGGCAATTACCGGTCTGGTCCGTCCGGTTCCGGTACCGCTGCCAGTCAAGTGGAGTGGATAGATTCGGATGGACTGAATATGGATTGAGTTAAAATGGATTGGATTTCAATCCATCCATATAAAATATGGGTAGATATGAATTTAGTCAAATATGATTTGGATAAAATGGTTGTAACCCACTTTAATCTCCTAAAAGCAAAAAAAATTAAATCGAAGTTAAATTATTAATACCTCAACCCCTACCATCCCACCCTACCTCTACCACCCCACCCTTGTAACCCCCCCCCAAAAAAAAAAATATAAATAAATTTAAAAGGACTTCTTTTTTTGAAAAAAAAAATTGACAACCCCGCCATCCCCACATGCATCACCCCCAATTTTTTTTTAATTTTTTTTTATCGGAATAAGATTTTTAAAAAAAAATAATTTTGGCCAACCCTAACCCCCCACCCCTGTACCCACTCATCCCACCACCACGTCCCCCCACCCCCAAAATAATTAAAAAGACTTTTTTATGGAAAAAAAATTGCCAACCCCTACCTCCCACCCTACCACCCTCAGCAACCCCACCCTCAAATAAATATTTTAAGAACTTTTTTTTTTTGGAAAAAATAAAAATCTTAATTTTTTTTGTCAACCCCCACCTGCACCCTAGGACACCTCCCACCCACACCCAAAAAAGTTATATAAAAATTTTCAAAACTTTTTTTGCCCCCACCACAATTTTTTATATTTTATTTTCAAAAATAGATAGTGCAATTAGGGATATTTATGATAAGAGAGTGATATATGGGTATATATGGATTTTCATGTTTACTCATTTTGTCCATATTTGTGTGAACTTAAATTGCTTGAGGTCCATATTTATCCATTTAAGAAAATATTCATCTTCTCCTTATCCCTATTATTTTAAATCATTTTTTGGTAATTACTTAGGGGTCTAAAATTAACTTGATCAGTTCACGCTTTTGAAAATTGAGTTAGGGTTTTAGAAAAGGGAAAAGAAGAGGAGAAAAGAGAAGGAGAAGTAAGAAAATCGTTAAGTTCTTGAAACAAAGATCGTGGATTTTGTCAATGGATGATCCCTACGAGGTGTGTGAGATCACATAGCATTGAATTAGTTCACCCACACTCCAATCATGATTTATTATGTTCTTGAAAGCAGTGAAATTGAGTTTTCTATTAGGTTCTTGATTATTGAAGTTTTTGAGGAGTTATTGATTTTAATTCATGAAATTAGGTGTCGTTAACAGTATATTCTTGCATATTTGGTTATGTAGTTGAACCTAAGTATTTTGGGAAAGAACCAATCGAAACTACAGATTTTAGAGCTGAAAAAAGAGCAAGAAAAATTGGAGTTTCTAGGCAGGGGCATGGGGTGCCGCGCTATCCAGCGTACCCCACTTTGGGCTCTGATGTTTTAACCTTGGGGCGCCGCGCCAGTGAGCGCGCACCAACTTCAGCTCTGAAGTTTTGGGTCTGGCGCCCCGCGCCACTCAGAGCGCCAGGGGTGCCAGGTCTTCTACTTTTCCCCCCTTCCTTCCGTACTAGTTCCTTTGAAACAAACCTATATTTCCTAGTTGATTCTACACTCTAAGGTACGTTTAAACAACATGAAATCATCCATAACATGAGATCATGAGCCTTGAATCCATAATTCAATTCAAGGAAAGTTAAGATCAAAGTCAAGAGAAGTAAGAGTCAAGTCAAGAGGAGTTCTTAGAGTTTCCAAAAAGTCTTGTTCAAATGTTTTAACTTTGTTTTATGACTTAAAGTTCAAGTTGAGTAAAGATTGAAGTTCAATTCTTCAAGAGTATATGGGGCCTGTGTATTCCCAAAGAGTCTATAATATTTTTACATTTAAACAAGTAAGAGAAAGTCCTTTCACAATTAAGTAAGAGAGGAAACTTTGATTTCTAAGATAGCCTTTGAGCTAAGTTTTGAGCAATTATCTTAAATCATAGAAAGAAGTATGTTCTTAAACATAAGAGATACTATCATATTTTGGGAGTAGTATTGAGTATCGATATGGGGAAGAGTTCAGACAACTCACAACCCCTATAAATCATGTAGCCACCATGGGTAGAGAAGGGTCATACTTTTTAGATGATTTCTTAGTGATTTTTAGCATAGACTAGTGAATCCACTTAGTAGTCAGGTTCTATACTATCGGCAAGGTATATGAAGATCCTGACAGCGTGAGTCAAAACATTATATCATCACAATAGTTGTTACATGATGGTTGTCGATTGGAGAAACTCCAACAAAAGTATTTGTATTCTTATATACACAGTTTATTTGTATTTTATATGCAATTGAGATTTTATATTGTTATCTTTGCATTCACACAGAGTTGACATCCTTGTTTTAGAAGCTTTTTTTGATATTGCATTTACATTACTGCTTTATATTGAAATGAGTTCAGTTAAGTTGAGCTAGGTAAGTTCTTTCAATTCCTTTCAAGCTTATGTCTTGTTTTAGAATTCCCCTCGCATACTCATACATTCAATATACTAATATCATTTGACTTGCATTTTTTAATGATGCAGATACAGATAATTAACCAAGATCAACATCCAGTGCTTCGTTAATCCAGTTGGGCATTCAGAGTTTTGTGGTGAGCCTCCTTGCTTTATGAAGGATTCCTTTTATCGCTTTCAATATTAGTTAGTTCATTGGGATGTTATAAGTCTTGTCCCGACGTCCATCTTAGTTATCTTAGAAGCTTCATAGATAATCAGATGTTAGTTCTTTAGTTTTCGATTTCATGTTTTAATGGTTGTGACTTGAATTGCCATTATAGGCCAAAAAATGTTATCTTGATACATTCTAAGTATTTATTGAGTTTCAGTTTACTTTTAAAGGTATTTTCTTCATGAGTTAAGTCTTCCACTTAGTAAGTAAGCCAAACCAAGGGTTCGCTTGAGGCCAACAATAGTTCTCGAGTGCTAGTCCCTCCAAGGGTGTTGACTCGAGGCGTGATAAACTTGGTAGCAGAGCACATAGTTCAAGAGTCCTGTGAAGTCTATGAAGCTGTGTTTGTAGAGTCCTAGTTAGCGGTGTGAAGCCCTTTATATCTATAATTAGGAGGCTGTAACATTTAAGAAATTCATTCTGTTCTTTCATACTCATTTCATGCGATAGAGTTTGATCTCTAAAAAGTTTGTTCTAACTTGTGCTTACGTGTCTTTCAGATCATGCCTCCACGAAGATCTGTATGAGGTCGTCCGACTAGAAGCAATGTTGAACCACAGAAACAAGGGGTACCTAATGCACCAGAAGTGCAACCCCAAGGAGAGGTCACCAATGCTGAGTTCCAAAAGGCTATCCAAATGTTGAGCCAAGTCGTGACCAACCAAACTGGAAAACTGAGAGGAAATCGACAGGAAGTGACTGATACTTTGAGGATCCGCGAGTTATAAGGGATGAATCCTCCAAGCTTCACAAGTTCTAGTGTTATTGAGGATCCAAAGAATTTTGTTGAAGAGCTTCAGAAAGTTTTCAAAATTATGCATGTTGTTGATACTGAGAGGGTGGAACTATCTGCATACCAAATGAAGGGTGTCTCTAGGATATTGTTCGACCAATGGAAGAACAATTGAGTTGAAATAGCACCACCTGCAAATTGGACTTGTTTTGAGGAGGCCTTCTTGGGCGTTTCTTTCTGCGAGAAGCGAGAGAGCTAAGGTACGAGAGTTCCTCACACTTAAGAAGGATTCTTTGAGCGTTTATGAGTATAGTATGAGGTTCACCCAACTATTCCGCTATGCTCCAGAGATGGTTGCTAACATGAGGAGCAGATGGAGTTTAAGAATAAGAGAGCTAAGACAGGGAATGAGTCTGGGTAGCAGGAGAGTATGCCAACCGGTCATTTTTCCAATAGAAACAGAAGAGACCTGTTCCATCATCTGCTAGTGCACCTGGACCAAAGATCAAAAGTGAGTACAATAGTCAGAATTTCAGAGCCAAATCTTTTTATTCTTAGGGTAGTATAGCACAAGAGGGTAGTAAGCCTTATGCATGTGGTAAGTATGGTAGGAATCACTCAGGGAATGGTCGTGACGGCTCCACTGGTAGCTTCAAGTGTGTCCAGAACGTTTATTTCATACGAGAGTGTCCAAGAACAAGCAGGGTAATGGTAATAACAACAATAAGGCCTAGTCTTCTTCAGTTGCTCCACCAGATAGAGCTGCATCTAGAGGAGTTACTCCAGGGTAGGCAGAAGATCAAACCACCTATATGCTATCACTAGTCGCCAAGAGCAAGAGGATTCGCTAGATGTTATCACTATATGATCCAAGTCTTTAACTTTAATGTTTATGCTTTGCTAGATCCAAGAACGAGTTTATCTTTTGTGACTATGTATGTTGAGATGAATTTTAATGTTCTTCCAAAGCAACTTAATAAGCCCTTCAGTGTTTCTAAACCTGTTGGTGAGTCTATTCTAGTAGAGAGAGCCTATCGTGATTGTCCCATTTTCGTCAATCACAAGAGTATCGTGGCCGGTTTAGTTGAGTTAGACATGGTAGATTTTGATGTCATTCTTGGTATGGACTGACTTCATGTCTATTATGTCTTAGTTGATTATAGAACTCGAGTTGTCAAGTTTCAGTTTCCAAATGAGCTAGTCTTAGAGTGGAAAATCAGTTCAACAGTATCTAAGGGTCGTTTTATTTCGTACCTAGCAAGAAAGTTAGTTTTCAAGGGGTGTTCCTATCACTTAGTCCAGGTTAATGAATCTAGTATTAAGATACCTCATATTCAGTCAGTTTCAGTAGTAAAAGAGTTTCCAAAAGTATTTCCAGATGATCTTCCTGGAATCCCTCATGAGAAAGAAATAAATTTCGATATAGACAATCTTCCAGATACTCAAATTATATCTATTCCGCCATATATAATGGCACCAATAGAGTTAAACGAGTTGAAGAAGCATTTCAAAGATCCCATTGTTAAGGGTTTTATTCGACCAAATGTCTAACCTTGGGGCACTCCAGTCTTGTTTGTGAGGAAGAAGGATGGTTCCATTAGGATATGTATAAATTATCGTCAGTTGAACAAGGTCACCATCAAGAATAAGTATCCTCTTCCAAGAATTGATCTCTTTGATCACCTTCAGGGTGCTACGTGTTTCTCTAAGATAGACCTTAGATCAGTCCACCATCAGTTGAGGGTAAAGAAATTTGACATTCCAAAGACAACATTAAGGACCTGTTATGGTCATTATGAGTTCATAGTTATGTCCTTTGGTTTGATCAATGCACCTGCAACATTCATGGACCTTATGAATATAGTATCCATGCCTTATTTAGATATATTTGTTATCGTATTCATTTATGACATACTAACCTATTTGAGGACTGAGGAAAATTATGCTAGCCATCTCAGAATAGTTCTCCAAAATTTAAAGGATAAGGAGTTGTATGCTAAGTTCTCTAAGTGTGAGTTTTGGCTTGAGTATGTGGCATTCTTAGGCCACATTGTGTCTGGAAAGGGAATTAAAGTTGATATTCAAAAAATAGAGGCAGTGCAAAATTAGCCTAGACCCACATCTCCAACTAACATTAGGAGTTTCTTGGTTTTGGATGGCTATTATAGAAGCTTCGTAGAGGGGTTCTCATCTATTTAGCCCCCTTTGACCAATTTAACTTAGAAAAGAGTGAAGTTTCAATGGTCTGATGCTTGTGAAAAGGAATTGAAAAATAGGTTGACTACTGCTCAAGTATTGACCTTACCAGAAGGCACACAAAGATTTGTTGTATATTGTGATGCATCTAGAATTGGTTTGGGTTGTGTGTTAATGTAGAATGACAAGGTTATATCTTACGCCTCCAAATAATTGAAAGTTCATGAGAGAAACTACCCAGCCCATGATCTAGAGTTGGTTGCCATATTATTTGCTTTGAAAATATGGTACTATTATCTTTATGGTGTCATGTGGATTTGTTCATCGATCACAAGAGTCTTCGGTATGTGTTTACTTAGAAAGAGCTTAATCTCAGACAAAGGAGGTGGTTAAAATTACTCAAGGATAATGACATGAGTATTCTTTATCACCAAAGTGAGGCTAATGTTGTTGTTGATGCCTTGAGCAGGTTCTCTATGGGTAGTACCACTCATTTTGAGAAAGATATGAAAGTGGTAGTAAGAGATGTGCATAGACTTGCACGATTGGGAGTTCAACTAATGGATTCCACAAAAGGAGAAGTAGTGGTGATGAATGAATGAGGAGTAGTGGTGATAAATGGGGATGAATCATCATTAGTGTTTGAAGTAAAAGAGAAGCAAAACGAAGATCCTATTTTGCTTAAATTGAAGGCAAATGTTCATAAGCAAAAAGTAATGGGTTTTGAACAAGGAAAAGATGGTGTATTGAGGTATCAAGGTAGATTGTGTGTATCCATGGTGGATGAACTCCAAGAAAGGATCATTGAGGAAGCTCATAGCTCCATATATTCCATTCATCCAGGTTCCACAAAGAAGTATCACGACTTGAGAGAAGTTTATTGGTGGAGTAGTATGAAGAAGGGCATTGCAAAATTTGTTGCTAAGTGTCCAAATTTCCAACAAGTTAAAGTAGAGCACCAAAGACCCGATAGTATGGCTCATAATATAGAACCTCCGGAATGGAAGTGGGTTATGATCAATATGGACTTCATCAGAGGTTTACCAAGGTCTCGCAGAAAACATGATTCTATTTGGGTGATTGTTGATAAAATGACAAAATCAACCCACTTTTTACTGGTAAAGACTACCTATTTAGCATAGGACTATGACAAGTTGTATCTTCAAGAAGTTGTTAGACTTCATGGAGTTTCAGTCTCCATTATTTCAGACAAAGGTGCACAATTTACTACACAATTTTGGAAGTCATTCCAAAAAGGCTTGGGTTCAAAGGTGAACTTAGGTACTGCCTTCCCATCCTCAGACGGATGGGAAGGCAGTATGCACTATTTAGACTTTAGAAGATATGTTGAGGACCAGCGTGATCAATTTCAAGGGTAATTCGGATGATCACTTTCTTCTCATCGAGTTTGCTTACAACAACAATTACCACTCTAACATCCAAATGGTTATTTATGGAAATAGATGTAGATCTCCTATTGGATGGTTTGAAATTGGTGAACTGGGTTGCTAGTACCAGATTTATTTCATAAAGCTATGGAAAAGGTGAAAATTATTCACGAAAGTTTGAAAATGGTGCAAAGTCGTCATAAATCTTAAGCTGATGTTAGGAGAAGGGAACTAGAATTCGAAGTAGATGATTGAGTCTACTTAAAAGTTTTAACCATGAAGGGTGTTACTAGATTTGTTAAAAAGGGGGAGCTTATTCCCCGTTATATTGGTCCTTATAGAATATCCAAAAGGATTGGTAATGTAGCTTATGATTTAGAGCTACCACAAGAGTTAGCGGCGATACATCCGATATTTCACATTTCAACGTTGAATAAGTGCATGAGACATCCTTAATTGATCATACAAACTGAAGATATTGAGATAAGTATTTTCAAAAACATTTTAAGGGAAGTCCGAAGGCGAGTCTCGGGGTGGGGCATACCAAAAAACGCTCTGGGACGTAAACTAAAAACGTAGATCAATAAGGCGTAAGTCCTAAAATTTAAGGCGTAAGCCCTGAACATAAAAAAGTAAGTCTCGGGCGTAAAAACGTACGCCTGGGCGTTTTAATTTTTTTCTTTAAATCATATTTTTATTATTGGTGTAATGATATTTATCAAATTATAATATAATTATAATCATAATACTTTTTTCTTCATTATTGATTATTAATATTTATCTCAAATAAAAATCATAAATCATTGAAAGGTTTACTTTTAAATATTTTATTAGTAATAAATATATAAAATTGAATATACATGAGACTACGCTCCGTAGATCCATGGGACTTACGCTCCGTAAGTGTCTCGAGGCTTATGCCTCGCCCTACAATGTATAAAATGCCTCGCCTCACGTCTCCGCCTTTTAAAACACTGATTGAGATTAAGGTTAACTTATCTTATTAGGAGATTCCTGTTCAGATTGTAGATCGCCAAGTTTGCAAGTGGAGAACAAAAGAGGTTGCATCAATTAAAGTTCTTTGGAAGAGCCAATTTGTTGAGGGAGCTACTTGGGAAATTGAGGAAGATATGAAGAAGATATATCCACATCTCTTCGAATCGTAGAATCTCCAAATTAAGGTACTATTTCTTGTCTTCGTACTCTATAATTTATATACTTGATATGTTAGATTTACTTGTTGGGTATTTGAACTAAATGATTGATGTTACACGTTTAACGTATTAAGAGTAATCTCATTTGAGGACGAATGTTTCCAAGGGGGAGATATTGTAACACCTCGCTATTTGAAAGAACTAGGAAGATTTAGAATTTGAAAGAAATCATTTTAGGAGAGAATAAAAATCTAGAAAATTAGCTAAGTTATATTAAATTTGAGTTTTGGGTCAACTGGAAATGACCATAACTCATAGCTCAAAATGAGTTATGTCACGCCCCGAGCTTACACTGAGACGCGTACACAGGACCTAGGACCAAAAGTGATCCCAAGCTAACCCTACTAGCATGATTATGAACATACTAAAGATAATAAACTAATGTGAAAGCTAAATCGTAAATAAAATGAAAAGATGGGGAATACCCATATATTGTAACTCAGATATATGAAAATTGATGAGTTTAATACAAAGGAAATGTTAACTCAATACCAAGCTAAATCTAACTATGTTTGAAAATAGCCTCTAACTGACTAGAATTATTGGGATAGGCCCCAATTAATTCTAGTAAAATGAAACTAAAAGACTAAAACACCGAAAAGAAACTCATGACTATTGTCCTCGGAGAATGAGGACTCACCACTAATTCTCCTGAACTAGAGACCGAGAACCGATCTAAGCGTGATCTAGATGCTGAGAACCTGAACCTACATCACGAGAAGATGTAGTGCACGTATGCATCAGTACTTGAAAGGTACTGAGCATGTAGGATAGAGTAAAGCTGAAATAATACATAACTGAACAAGCACAAGAACAAACATAATATTATGAACATGATATACTGAATGCTCAACTAACTGGATGCAATGACCTAATTTATAACATCTTGAGACTGAATACTAACTGAACTGTAAATATGATCAATGCAATAGAGTCTGACTGAACTGTGGGAGCTACTAATAACTGATAATAAAACTATATGAGCTAAATGTGCAATCCGATGTATACGTCCCATCGAGAGGACCCAATATACCTTGCCAAAGGTATAAAGACATGCTGGCGTGATCACTAATATGATTCCCACAGAGGGGACTTACAACCTACTTGGCTGTTAGTTCTAGAACTATTTGGGTACGCTAAACCCTAGTCCAACTCGGTATTATGCTACTCCCAATGAATTAAGTGGTTAATTGATTATGACTAAGTTTCTATAAATACTGGATAGCTCAAACTGAACATGCAAACTGAGAATGCAACAATTGATCTGATAATGATGCATTAATAACTGAGGCATGTATATATGAAGTAACTGAAATATCTGACCTAGCATGTGTAATTCAAGAACTAAAGAAATACATAGCTATTGTTCTTAAATTCATGCAATAAACTGTGTAATAACATGATAATCTAATTTGGATAATTCTAATAGATAAGAACCCAATAATTCTAACATTCAAGAAATCCTAAGTCTAGTCATGATATGGGAATCAAGAAACTGACTGAAAACTAGGCACCTAATGGGTGAAAGGAACCCACTAGTGAAATCCCACATAGCTGATAATGAATTCCACGGAGAAATCTTTAGATTATGGGGCTGGAATTGATGGAACCTTGTTGCATTCTTGAACTAGGGTTTTGATCTTTTTCTCCTCTCTTGCTTCTAATTTTCTAAGTTTTGATTAATGATTTGACTTATGTGAGTTTTAGTTATGTTTCTAGGCTTAAACTGACTAAATCTCATTATTCAGGGTTAAACGACGTATCTTAAGGGTTAAACGAACTAGGCAAAGACCAAAAGACCCCTGTAATAATTGTTGTCAGAGCAATCGATGGATTGGATTGACGGGCCGTTGTTCAATCGATGGACCGTTGTTTGGGTTCGTCATTTGAGTCAACTCGATAGGCCTTCACTAAAATGGGCATAACTTTTTACTCAGAGGTTGGATTTTAGCAAATTCGGCGGCGTTGGAAAGAGTATTCAATTATCTGTCATATCTTAGGTCATAGGACACATAATTCATTTTGTGCTAAGAGTTATGATCATTTGAAGTTGACCCAATTAGTAATTTCCTCCTAACTAACAACTATCTTCACCTACGATCAGACCTACAGATCGTAAATCTAATGACGGTCTGTGCTGGTCGTCCGTAGTTCATGTAAGAGGCTGGGTAACAGGAGTCTTGATCCATGGACACAGACCACGAACTACGATCTGACTTATGGACCGTAGGTCTGTCCGTGGGTCGAGACTTAGTCAATTTTGTGAGATCAGTTTTGGAAGGGCTACAGTGGTGAACCAAGGACCCACTGTAAGGGCCGTAGATCAGACTACGATTCGTAGATGGTGATCGTAGATTGCACATGCAATTTCAGAAAATCTAATTTTTGGTCTATTTTGGATACGAGGTATTACATTATCTCCCCTTGGGTACATTCATCCTCGAATGATGGCTAAACTACCTAAATACAAGGAAAGAGCTGCAATCCTTACAACTAAAAACTGAGAACTGAGTTTCTGACTGAATTGAGTTCCAAGAACATGAAATTACGCTGAAAATGTAAGTACAAACTGAGAGAACATGATTTTAAGGCTGAATTCACGCATGAATGACTGAAAATCTGTAGTGGAACTATTACCTCAAGCTAGAGTGGAATCAAAAGGAAAGAGGTGAGGATACTTCAATTTCATGGCTGCTTCTGCTTCCCAAGTAGCTCCCTTAATGGACTAACTCCTCCACAAAACCTTGACTGAAGCGACTTTTTTGTTTCTCAACCTTCGAACCTGATGATCAAGAATCTCAATTGGTACATCCTTATAAAAAAGGCTATCTTTCACAACCACACTCTCTAATGGCACTAAGGATGCTAGATCACCCACACACTTCTTCAACAATGAAATGTGAAAAACTGGATGCACTGCTGCTAATTCTGCTGGCAACTCTAACTCATATGCCACTTTGCCAACCCCTTTCAAGATCTTGTAAGGGCCTACATATCTTGGACTGACCTTCTTTTTCTTTCAAATCTCATCACCCCCTTCACAGGTGACACTTTCAAGAAAATCCAATCATCACCTTGGAACTCTAGTTCTCTTCTCCTTACATCTGCATAATATTTCTGATGACTCTGGGCTGTCTCAAGTCGATCTCTAATGAGTTGCACTTTCTCCATAGAAAAGGACTGAATCTGGTCCTATCAAAGCTACTTCACATACTTCAAATCAACCAATAGGAAATCTATATCTACGCCCGCCATACAGTGCCTCATAAGGGGCCATCTAAATGGTAGAATGATAGCTATACTTGTTGGCAAACTCAATTAGAGGAAGGTGATCATCCCAACTACCCTTGAAATCTATCACACAAGCTCTCAACATATATCCTCTAGGTTCTGAATGTACGCTGTTCCTGTCCATCCGTCTGCGGATGAAATGCTGTGCTAAGGTTAACTTGAGTACCAAGACCCTTTTGAAATGACTTCGAGAAATGAGAGGTAAACTAAGGACCTCTATCGTAGATGATAGACAAAGAACCCCATGCAACCTTACAATTTCATTAATGTAAAGCTTAGAATAGTCCTCCGCCAAATCTGTAGTCCCGACTGCCAAATAGAGAGAAGTCTTAGTCATCATATCAACTATCACCCAAATAGAGTCATAATGTTTCGAGTACGGGGTAACCCTGTGATGAAATCCATATTGATCACTTCCACTTCCAAGTAGGAATGTCTATCTCTTGAATCATATCCCCTGGTTTGTGATGTTCTACCTTGACTTGCTGGAAGTTGGGACACTTACTTAAAAAATCGGTCGTATCCCTCTTCATGCCATTCCACCAATAGACTTCCCACAGATCGCGGTACATCTTAGTGGCACCTGGCTATATAGAATATCTGGAATTGTGGGCTTCTGCAAGAATATGTTGTCTCAACTCACCCACATCGGGAACACACAATCTACCTTGGTAGCGAAGTACACCATCTCTCCCTTGGAAAAAACCTCCATTCTCTTATTATGGACTGCGCCCTTTAGTTCAAGTAAGATTGGATCACTGTCTTGATTTTCCTTAACCTCCACTACCAAAGAAGATTCTTCCCCAAATGGAACTGTTACACCACTGTCTGATATGCTCATAAGGCGAACTCCCAAGCGAGCAAGCAAGTGAACATCCTTAACTAGTTCCAAACTTTCTTACTCAACATGGGCTACACTATCCATAGATAATCTTCTAAGAGCATCTGCTACTACATTCGCCTTACCAGGATAGTAATGCACACTCATATCATAATCCTTAAGGAACTCAAGCCATCTCCTCTGGCGAAGATTCAACTATCTCTGGGTGAACACATACTGAAGGCTCTTATGGTCAGTGAACACATCTATATAACACCATACAAGTAGTGTCTCTAGATCAGAGTGCAAGCAACACTGCTGCAAGGTCGAGGTCATGAGTTGGATAGTTATTCTCATGCACCTTAAGTTGTTTAGAAGCATAAGCTATAACTTTATCTCGCTGCATGAACACACAACCTAGGCCAACTATGGATGCATCGCAATAGATCACATAACCATCTGAACCCTCTGGTAGAGTCAAGATAGGAGCTATAGTCAATCTAGTTTTCAATTCTACAAAATTTTTCTCACAATCATCTGACCATTGAAACTTGACCATCTTTTGAGTCAACCTAGTCAATGGTGAGGCTATGGCTAAAAATCCTTCCATGAACCTTCTGTAAAAACCCACTAGACCTAAGAAACTTCTGATATATGTAACAGAGGTAGGTCTGGGCCATTGTTTCAATGCTTCTATCTTCTGCGAATCCATTTGGATCCCCTCACTAGATACAATGTGACCAAGGAAAGAAACGGATTGCAACCAGAACTCACATTTGCTAAACTTAGCGAATAACTGTCAATTTGAGAGTTTGCAGAACAACTCTCAAATGACTCGCATGCTCTTCCTTATTTCTAGAGGAAATAAGGATATCATCAATAAAGACGATAACGAACAAGTCCAAGTATTGTTTGAACACTGTGTTCATCAAATCATGAAAGCCGCAGAAGCATTAGTTAGTTCAAATAACATAACTACAAATTCATAATGACATACCGAGTTCTGAAGGCTTTTTTCGGAATGTAACAATCTTTGACTCTGACCTGATGATAACTCAATTTGAGGTCTATTTTTGAGAAATGACTAGCACCCTGAAGTTGATCAAACAAGTCATCAATCCTAGAGATGTATACTTATTCTTGATTGTGACCTTGTTCAACTGTCTATAGTCAATGCACATTTTGAGAGAACCATTTTTCTTCTTTACAAACAACACTGGTGTACCCCATGGCGAAATACTAGGTCTGATGAAACCTTATCTAGAAGGTCTTTCAACTGATCTTTCAATTTCTTAAGCTCTGTTGGATCCATCCTGTAAGGAGGAATAAAAATAGGTTGGGTGTATGAAAGGATATCAATTCCAAAGTCGATTTCCCTTTTGGGAGGAACTCCATGATGATCTTCTGGAAACTCACTGACTACTGGAACTGACTCAAGAGTTGAGGTTTCAGAGCTATAATCCTTAACCCGAACTACATGGTAGAGATAACCCTTAGAGATTATCTATCTGACCTTAAGGTAAGAAATGAATCGTCCCATAGGCTCTAAACTACTACCCTTCCACTCTAAGATTGGTTCATTTGAACTGAAAACGAACAATCCTAGTTCTACAATCGACTGAGGCATAACATGAATGTAACCAATCAATGCCTAAAATGACATCGAAGTCTACCATTTCTAAATCTATAAGATCTGATGAGGTGACTTTCTCATAGACTGTGACAGGGCAATTTTTGTATACCGGTCTAGCTATAACTCGGTCACCAACTAGAATAGAGACTGAGAAAGGTTCTGAGAGAGTTTCTGGACTAACACTGAATTGGACTACTATGTAAGAAGTTACAAAGGAGAAAGTAGCCCCTGGATCTAATAATGCATAAACATCAAGGTCAAAGACTCATAATGTACCAATGACTGCATCAGGAGAGACTTCCTAATCGTGGCGAGCCTGAAGAGCATACAACCTATTTTGGCGTTGATCGCCACCTGTACCAAATGATTTAACCTGTTGAGTCAGGTGACTTGATGATGTTGCTGAAGTTGTAGACAGAGCTCTACCATTACTACCTCTTTGACCCTGCCTAGAAGGACAATCCCTCAACTTATGAACAGACTGACTGCATCCAAAACATCCTTCCTTTCCTGCTAGGCACTCGTATGGATGGTTCTTACCATACTTAGGGCAAGTAGGGTAAGTCTTAGTGCCTGAAGCACTTCCCTGAGACTTAGAGATTGGTGCCCTAACCTTCTGATCATACTTGTTCTTGGAGGATGGAACACTAGCTGACGAAAGGGCTGGGGTCGAAGACTTCTGCTAAAATTGCGAGCGATTTCCACCACTCGAATTTTGCTGAGAGTAGTCATAGTTCCCAGTCCTAGCCTTCTTATTCTCCTTGGTTTGTTCCCTAAGCTTATCACCCTCAACCTGCTGAGCATGATTCATAAGCAAGCCTAGAGATGTTCATGTCTCCCAGTAACATAGCATTTCTGGACTATTTTTTGACTAAATCTGACACTCCATACAAGAACTTATTCATCTAAGCCCTAGAGTCAGCAACCATGTGAGGAGCATACATGAATAGTTGGTTAAACGTAAGTCCATACTCTTGGACCGTCATTGTACTCTGCCTTAACTTCATGAATTCCTGGTCCTTTGTTTCTCTCAAATCTATTGGGAAGAACCTGTCCAAAAAGGTCTCACTAAAGCAAACCCAAGTAATAGGAGTTGCATCTGTACCCCTATTTTCCTTCCACATTTACAAGATATGAGTAACATCTTTCTACTGGTATGATTCCAACTCAACTCGATCATTCCCATTGACCTGCATCACCTCAAAGATCTTCTTTATCCCATCTAAGAAATTCTGGAGATCCCCATTAGTCTGTGATCCTAAGAACTGACGTATTCATTTTAACAAAGTCACAGATCCTAGCTGTTGTTGATCTACCATTTGAAATCACATGAGCTTGAACCGCTGATTGTTCTAGTTGGCCACACTCTTAGCCAACATCTGAATGGTGTTCCTGATCTCAACATTGGAGACTTCCTGATCTGGGACTGGAGGATGTGCGTTTGCATTCCTCACATTCACATTCCTAGCATTAATTCTACGAGGAGGCATGATATGAAACATAAAACGTCGAGTTAGAATGGAATTAGATCATACCTTACGCACGATAAGAGTAACAAGAAAGTGAAGTTTTTCTCAAAATACTTCATAGCTTCCCTCTCATTAGATAAGGTGCACTTCACACCCATGAAAAGTACTCTACTTAGTATGGTTTTTATACATCCTAGGACACTTAAACTAGTTCTCTAATACCAAGTTTGTCACGTCCTAAGCTACCCACGAGACGCGTACACGGGACCTAGGATCACAAGTGATCCCAAGCTAACCCTGCTAGCATGATCATGAGCATACTTAAGATAATAAACTGATGCGGAAGATAAATCATAAGTAAAATGAAAAATACCCATATACTATAATCGAGATATATGAAAACTGATGAGTTTAATACAAAGGAGATATTAACTCAATACCAAGCTGAATCTAACTATGTTTGAAAATAGCCTCTAACTGACTAGAATTGTTGGGACAGACCCTAGCTAAGCTAGCAAAACTGAAACTAAAGGACTAAGACAGTGAAAAGAAACTCATGATTATTGTCCTCGGCGAATGAGGACTCACTACTATTTCTGTTGAACTGAAGATCGAGAATCGATCTAAGCGTGATCTGGATGCTGAGAATCTGAACCTACATCACGAGAAGATGTAGCGCACGTATGCGTCAGTACTTGAAAGGTACTGAGCATGTAAGATAGAGTAAAGCTTAAATAATACATAACTGAACAAGCAAAACGCAAGTATAATATTCTGAACATGATATACTGAATGCTCAGCTAACTGGATGCAATGACCAAATTTATAACATGCTGACTGAATACTAACTAAACTGTAAATATGGTGAATGTAATAAAGTCTGACTAAATTGTGGGAGCTACTAATAACCTATAATAAAACCACATGAGCTAAATGTGGAGTCCGATGTATACGCCCCATCGAGAGGACCCAATATAGTCTGACAAAGGTATAAAGTCATGTTGCGTGATCACTAAACTGATGCCCACAGAGGGGACTTACAATCTACTTGGCCAGTAGTTTTAGAACTATTTAGGTACACTAAACCCTAGTACAACTCGGTATTATGCTACTCCCAGTGAATTAAGTGATTAACTAATTATGACTAAGTTTCTGTAAAATACTGAATAGCTCAAACTGAGCATGCAACAATTAATCTGATAATGATGCATTAATAACCGAGGAATGTATATATGAAGTAACTGAAATATCTGACCTAACATGTGTAATTCAAGAAATAAAGAAATACATAGCTAGGGTTCTGAAATTCACGCAATAAACTGAGTAATAACATGGTAATTTGATTTGGATCATTCTAATAGCTAAGAACTCAATAATTCTAACATTCAAGAAATCCTAAGTCTAATCATGATATGGGAATCAAGAAACTGACTGAACACTAGGGACCTAATGGGTGAAAGAAATGCAATAGTGAAATTCCACATACCTGGTAATAAATTCCACGGAGAAATCTTTAGATTACGGGGTGGAATTGATTGAACCTGGTTGCGTTCTTGAACTAGGGTTCTTGACCTTTTTCTTCTCTCTTGCTTCTAATTTTCTAAGTTTTGATTAATAATTTTGACTTAGGTAAGTTTTAGTTATGTTTCTAGGCTTAAACTGACTAAATCTCATGATTTAGGATTTAAACGACATATCTCAGGGGTTAAACGAACTAGGAAAAGACCAAAAGACCCCTGAAATAATTTCTGTTGGAGCAATCAACGGATTGGACTGATGGGCGTTCAATCGACGGTCCGTCGTTTGAGTCTGCTCGACAAGCCTTCACTAAATAGGCATAACTTTTTACTCGAAGGTTAAATTTTAGCAAACTCAGCGGGGTTGGAAAGAGGATTCAATTATCTACCATATCATAGGTCATATGACACTTAATTCATTTTGTGCTAAAAGTTATTGTCACGACCCGAGCCTACACCCTGGACATGGACGATACTCGAAAACCATTGTTGGTCCCCAAACGAACCCTCATCCTGGCTGACTACAAACAAAAGACTAACTTAAGCATACAGAAGCTTAAAAAGATTTTAATCATGAAACTCAATTGCAATGCTTTTATCTCAAATGAAAACTTTGACTGAAAATAATTTATTCAACTCGCCACAAAATAGGCAACTTAAGTCTTTAAATTATTTAAATAAAAATGAATAATACAGACTTCTTAACTAAAGTGACTATCTATGAAGCCTCTAAGTGATAAAAATGGATGTCGAGACATACCCACGACCTCTTGACTAAACTGAAAAGTAAATGAAATCCTCCGAAAGTAAAGGAGGCACACCATAGCTAACTCGAACTCTCGAATGTATCAACGAAGCTCCTGTTGATGATCCTGAATACTTGTGTGTGCATCATCAAAAGATGCAGGCCAAATCACTCAGTATGTGGAATGTACGAGCATGTAAGAGGAATTCTAAAGCATAACACATAGGCTTGCACTTAATCAAAATGAGACATACTTAACTCTTTTCAACTCAACTCAAATCAAGAATATGATGCTCAACTCAAAGATTAGGTATTCAACACAAAGATTAGATACTCAACTTCAAAGATATGATACTCGACTCAATGAAACACAAATCAACTCAAGATACTCAACTAAGGTATTTAACTCAAAATACTCAACTGAACTCATTTTGATATAAATCATTTTAAAACAAGTGCTATATAAAGATAAGTTATTTTAAAACATTATGTCAACTTTGTGTATATATCAAGGATACAACATGACTTTGAAATGTATATTAAAATACAATTAACAATATAAAAATACAATAACTTTGTGGGAGTTTCTCTAACCGACAATCATCACTGTGATCCTAAGTGATGATACAACGTTTTACGACCATCCTATACCTTGCCATTGGTATAGGACTTTACTTAACTTAGTGTAACCACTAGCTTAACTTACGTGATCATCTAAAAAGTATGACCCGTTAATACCCATGATGGATACATCGTTACATGGAGACTTGATTTAATATGAATTATCATCCCAACATCGGTGCTCAATACTACTCCCAAAATATACTTTAGCTCATGCTTTTGAAACAACTTTCTTTCTTTGGGTTGAGATAATTTGCTCAACACTTTAGCTTTAAAAAGCTCTCTTGGAATCAATGTTCCCTTTTCTTGTTCAAAGTTCTTTTTGGAAATCTTAATTTCCCCTTAACTTAAATGTGAAAACATTTATAAACTCTTAGGGAATACTTAGTTCCCTTATAAACTTTGAGAAATGAACTCAGCTCTTACTTTTTGCTTAACTTGAAACTTAACTCTTAGGGAATACTTAGTTCTCTTATATTACTTTGAATAAAGATCTTAAACTCTTTACTCTTTACTTGACTTGAACTTTAAGCCTTTTAAACAAAGTGAAAACGTTTGTGAAAGAGTTTAGAAAACTTTATAAAATTTACTTTGACTTGATCTTAACTTCTAGACTTGACTCTTAACTTTCCTTGAATTGAAGTATAGATTCAAGGTTCATGATCTCATATTTATGGATGATTTCATAATTTTTAACTTGGAGGGTTCATGCGGAATTATGAGCATGAACTACTCAATTCGAAGGTCTACATAACTACATGGAACTAATGAGTACAACTCTTCTCATTCTCTTACATATTTCCTCCAATATTAGCTCAAATAATTAGTTGATCTCAAAAGATTCATAACTGAACTCGAAAGCTTTCTTGAACTCTACTCTGAACTCTCTCTTGAATGTGAATTCAAGAGTTATGATTCATGATATGAAGTATCTAGGTGATATTGTAAACTCATGAATACATTCTCCTCACTTTATGCTCACTTACTTGAGTCTTGAAATAAGTTACTAGAAGTTGTATAAGACTCCTCAAAAGAACTCGAAGGGACTCTCTCAAAAGGTTCGAAAGAACTCTCAAAACTTAATATTGACTTTACCTTGAATTTTAATTATCTTTTTAAGGTTATGATTCATGTTATGAATGATTTATAAGTGTTTAGAAGTAGTTTAAAGTGTTTAGAATCAAAAGGAGTGAAGATACACTTTAAATAAGCACAAATGGAGCGACCGGGGGCAAACTGGAGGGGGCAGGTGACCCTGGGGATATGAGTGGCGTGGGGAGAAAACCCCTGAAGTAAAGAGAAGGGTTTGGGGCTCTCAAGAAGGTGTGTCGCGCCAGGCCCAAACCCAGAAAATCTGTCGAACATCCTTGCTCATTTTCTCACCATAACTCGCCTAAAATCGAACGGTTTCTTCCCCAATCACTTGAATTCGATTACTTAACTTAATTACACTCTAATATACTGAAAATAACACTCAAATCACTCAATTAAACCGAAGAATTCATCAAAAACCCAACATAACAAGATTTAGAATGAACCTCAAGAACACCTATCAAGAACACTAATCTTTAAACTTTAAGAATGAAATTTAGTTGAAAAATAACATGATTGGCATGTTGGTGAACTAACACAACACTATGGAAGCTTAAATAATTCTTTGGAATTAAACCCACAGCGAAAATCTGCAACTAAACTCAAGAACGTCGATGAACGCTTCATCCTTTCATTTTTTCTCCTCTTTTCTCTTCTTTTCTCTTCTTGCCTCTTCTTGAATTCTCAACTAAAACCCTAGGTGTATATTAGGATTATAAAACTGAACCTAAAAGGATTAGACCCCTAAAATATTACTAAAAATGAATTAAATCTGATTGGGTAAGGAAAGGACCAAAATGCCCCTCATATTTTTGGCTAACTCCCTTAACTGGACAACCAAACTTCAAAAGGTCATATCTCACTCATCCGAACTCTAAACTTAGCAAACTCGACTTTGGATAGATAATTCAAGTATCTTTCCAATGATATGTTGTAGCACACATAACTCATCCTATGCTAGGAGTTATGGTCGTTTGAAGTTGACCTAAAACTTATACTTAACTTAACTCTCCAAATTTTAGATTTTTGCTAATTTCAATTTAGTACTTTTTTGGAACTCTTGGTGCTAAGTATAAAGTATAGTGAAATGACCTTAATACTTAAGAGATTTTTAATTCCTTGGTAAAATCTCACTCACTACGATGAACGGTTCGAGTATTAGTTCGAATTTTTTTTCTGGTGTGTTACAATTATGACTATTTAAATTTGACCCATTCAGTAATTTCCCCCTAACTAACAGCTAACCTTCACCTACGGTCAGAACTACAGACCGTAGATCTAACGACAGTCTGTGCTGGTCGTTCGTAGTTCATGTTAGAGGCTGGGTAACGGGAGTCTCGATCCATGGACCTGGTCTGACTTATGTCCGTAGGTCTGTCCGTGGGTTGAGACATAGTGGATTTTTTGAGCTGAGTTTTAGAAGGGGCTACAATGGTGAACCACAGACCCACATAACGGGTCGTAGACCAGACTACGGTCCATAGATGGTGACCGTAGATTGCACCTGCAATTTCTAAAAAGTTGATTTCTGGTCTGTTTTGGATACGGGGTGTTACAAGTTAGGTGTTTCTAGATACCGTAAGAAAGATCGTGGAAATATATTTTCAACGCCGCCGAGGGTTCTCAATTCCATGTTTGTATAAGTTAGATATGTCTATTTGAAGTTTGACTGTCTAGTTAGAAAAGTCAAAACCAGATTTCAGAAGGGTAGTTTGGTCTTTTCCTTGCACTATTATTTTAATTCGTATTTGGTAATTACTTAGGGGTATAAACTGAACTTTGTCAGTTTACGCTTTCAAAATTTAGTTAGGGTTTTAGAAAAGAGAAAAGAAGAGGAGAAAAGAGAAGGAGAAGCAAGGAAATCGTCAAGTTCTTGAACCAAAGATTGTGGATTTCTTCAAGAGGAGATCCCTTTCAGGTATGTGAGATCACATAGCGTTGAGTTATTTCACCATGCACCAATCATGATTTATTCAGCGAAATTATGTTCTTGAAAGTAATGAAATTGAGTTCTAGATGGATTTGTTTGAAGTTTCTATTGGGTTCTTGATGGTTGAAATGGTTGAAGAATTCTTGATTTTAATTCATGAAATTAGGTGTTGTTATGAGTAGATTCTTGCGTATTTTATTTATGTAGTTGAATATAAGTTTTTGGGGAAAGAACTAATCAAAACTAGAGGTTTTAGAGTTGAAAAATGAGCAAGAAAAATCGGAGTTTCCGGGGGATCCCTTTTATCGCTTTGAGTATTAGTTAGTTCATTATGATATCGTGAATCTTGTCTAGACGTCCACCTCATTTATTTTAGAAGCCTCATAGATAGTCAAATTTTAGTTCTTGAGCTTTCGATTTCCTGTTTTAATGGTTGAGACTTGAGTTGCCACTATTGGAGAAAGAATGTTATCTTGATACATTATAAGTATTTATTAAGTAGTTTAGTTTACTTTTAAAGGTGTTTTTCTTCACGAGTTAAGTCTTTCGCTGAGTAAGTAAGCCAGGTCAAGGGTTCTCTTGGATCAACAATGGTTCTTGAGTGCCAGTTCCGCCCAGGCTGTAGGCTCGGGGTGTGACAAAATCCTTCAATCTTTACTTTCCAAAAAAGGGCTTCACATAAGAAAATTCCTAAAATCTCCTCCATTAACATTAAAAAATAACAATAATTCATAAAAATAGTTTAATAAGTTGGTAAAATGTCAACTCATCAAACCCCCAAACTCTAACTATTGCTTATCCTCAAGCAAAACATTCACAAAGCATAGGATTTATGTTCAACCACATATGATAGGGACACACACGATATGATATGCATCACTACACACTATGATTCAAAGACATCAAAAATAGATTGGGTTTTTGGGATCTTTCAATGGACAGTAGACTATGGGCATGTAGAGGCAATGTTTTTGAATCCAAGTGTATCTGATCATTCACCAATTTTTATACAAGTGAGCACAAGACCTCCTTCTAGACCAAAACCCATTAGATTATTCAAAACAGTCCCGGAGCCCCCTGAGTTTGAAGATATTTTTACAACTATTTGGAATAAAAGATACCATGTTACTAGAATGAGGCAATTATGAATCAAACTTAAAGCATTAAAAATAGGACTAAAGGACCTCAATACTTATTTGTATTCTTACGACCAGAAGCTACAAACAACTAGACAAAGTTTGAAATTAGTACAAAGTTAAATGACAACCCAACCTCTCAATTGTGTGTTGATAGAGAAAGAATTAGTCCTTTTAAATGATATCATAATATGGATTTTAGCGGAGGAGAAGGTTCACAAACAAAAATCTAGAATTAATTGGATTAACGTTGGAGATGGAAATACCAAGTTCTTTCATGCTCAAATGAAGATTAGAAGTAGTAAGAACACCATTACGTATATTTATACATCTAATGGGATTAGACTGCAGGATTCCAAGCTAGTGGAGGAAGAGTTTATTTCAAGTTTCACTAAGTTGATGGGAATAGTTGTGGTGGATTTTCCATGCCCAAATGGATGTTATAAGGAATGGCCTAGCTTATCATACCAACAAAGATGCTTGCTTATAATTCTGATCACAGATCAGGATATTGTGACAACAATGAAAGGTATGGCCCTAGATAAGACACCAGATATTGATGAATTCCCTGTGGAATTCTTTACTAAGCATTGTAACACTATGAAAGAAGATGTATTATGTGTTTTCAGAGAATTGTTTTACTACTGGGGTGTTGTTGAAAGAGTTTAGCCTTCCTACCATTACTCTTGTGCCTAAGAAAGCTACCCTTACCAAGCTGCAGAGTACAAATCTATTGCTTGTTGCTCTATTATATACAAGATCATCACAAAGATCATGACCAACATAATCAAGCATGTTATAGGTTCTATTGTTAGTCCTTCTCACTTTGTCTTTATAAAGGGAATAAGTATCATCGATAATATATTATTCAGTCATGAGATACTAAAGTGGAATTCTATGAAGGGACTATCCCCTGGATGTTCAATGAAGGTGGATTTATGGAAAACTCCTAAGGAGATTGCTTTCTGAAGTGGGCTTTCCCTTTAAGTTTACATCTTGGATAATGGAGAGTATATGTCTAGTCTCATATTCTTTACTGATAAATGTGGGCCTATATAAACAACTCATATCATATGAGGAAGAGGAATCAGTTAATGGGTTCCTATGTTCCTTTACCTATTTGTATTGACTATGGAATATTTTCAAAGGGAACTAAGAATGTTGAGACTCAATAAAGACTTCAAATATCACCCAAGGTGTAAGAAATTTAAGGTGAATTATATATGTTTTATTGATGACTTGTTTCTCTTCTGATATGAAGTCTATTCAATTGCTACAAGGAGAATTTCAGAGATTCTCTCTAGTGTCAGGGCTTCAAGCTAATAACGAAAAGAGTTCCATCTTAATGATAAGGATATATCATTCAAGTACTTGGGTGATCCTATATCATCCAAGAAACTAACTATTGCTCAATGTATGGCTTTGGTAGAGAGGATTATAGAAAGGATTAAATGTTAGTCTGCAAAGTTACTATGTATGTCGGAAGAATCCAAAATGATTAAAACTGTAATATTTGGTATGCAAACTTACTGGCCTAGATCTTTGTGCTACCAAAGAGGATTGTGAAAATGATTGATAACATATGTATAATTTATTTGTAGGCAGTTCCACTATTAGTTCTTGGAAAGACCTAGTCTCATGGGGATAAAATATGTTTTCCAAAAGCTGCGGGGGGACTTAACATAATGAATTTGAAATTGTGGAATAATGTTGTTATTTTGAAGTTATTATGGATTATTGATGATAAAAATGATAGCTAGTAAGTACGATGGGTGAATGCGTACTATATAAATAATGAATCACTAGAGATTTTCCTAATATATTGAATGCTACATGGGTGGCAAGGAAAGTAATTGAATCCAGAAAGTATCTAGAATGCTTAGTCTAGTTAGAGGACCTTGGAAGTAAGTTGAATTCAGTCGTTGAGAGTGGTTAATTTTCCAATAAGAAAATGTACGACAACCTCATGCCTCTTTACTCAAGGTTCCCTGGAATAGTATACTTCTGCAACACAATATTCATCCCAGACACAAGTTTCTGTTACGGCTAGAAGCTTAGCGAAGATGGGCAACTGTTGAAAAACTACAAAAGTTTGGAATTCAGGTTTCACCTGATTATGCATTTTTTGATGCACCTATTGAACATTTAATCATCTTTACTTGAGTGTCCTGTGACTAGGGACTTACGGAGTAGACTGTTGCTGTGGATGGGTTTAACTAGGACCATAGGGAGTTGGCAGCAAGAACTAGAATGGGCAAATGCCTGGGCAGGGAAGAAGATTGGGAAAGGTGTAGTTGTCAGCTATGTTGTTTTTGCTATGGGTGTATAATTATATGGCAGGAAAGAAACAACATGCGATTCCAAGCAAGAACCTATAATTGGGACAGAGTTAGCAAAGAGATCGCTCTCCACATTCAAGTTTCCGGAAGAGACATTGCAAAATGGAGGACTGCACTACTGTTGTTGGATTGACTACCTTGATATGGAGCTGGCAGAAGACACTGAAAGAGTTGGTTTTGGTTCTTGTGGAATCAAACTAAATGGAAGATGAATTAATATGAATATTTGGTAGGAAGATAATTAGTACAAAATTCAAGTCAAAGATTGTATCTTGGTAGGTGAAAGTTAGGCAAACCATAAAATGGTTTGCTATCTTAACCTTGACAATTTTGACACATAGTGATGTCATGGATGACATCAATAGGATGAATTTATTCCTATAAATAGGTAGCTCTTAATTCATTTTCAAATCATCCTCTCACTTGCCTTCTCACCTTCTAAGGCATTTGTGTTCTCTCTCTTGTAGTATTTCACTTGTATTCTTTGTAGAGTGAAATAAATATCAGTGCAGTTGTTCTTTGGTGGACATAGGATCATTTTGATCCGAACCACGTTAAATATTGTTGTTCTTCCTTGTTCTTTAGTTTCACGTTTCCGCTAACAATTGGTATCAGAGCCAAGGTTCTGTCTGAGTATGCTCTGTGGTTGCAGCACAGTCTGAACTTCCACATCAGAAAAGGATTACTTTGGTTTTCTGTAGTTCCAAATACATTATAGTAGAAAAGGAAGAACAAGTAAAAGAATGAGTTCCATGAAGTTTGAAATTGATAGATTTAGTGGGCGCAACAACTTCAATATCTGGAAAATCCAGATGATAGCGTTACTGCGGAGGGAAGGTTCAATCCATGCTATTGACGGAAAGTACCCCGATAAGATATCGGATTTCGACAAGGAAAAGATTGAAGGAGATGCATTGAGTGCAATCCAACTGTCCCTTGCACCTAACGTACTTTGTGAAGTGAGTACAAGTACCGAAGAGACGGCCAAAGAATTATGGGAAAAGCTGGAAGGGCTTTACCAGGACCAGTCAGTGACAACAAGGATGTTGTTACAACGGCGTCTTCATACATTTAAGATGGATTCAGGTACTTTGTTGCAAGACCATCTAGATGCGTTCAATAAACTTGTGATGGACTTACAAACTGCTGGAATTAAAAAGGACGAGGAGACACTTGCATGTTCTTTACTATTTTCATTGACTTCAAAATATCGTGATATTGAGAATTCAATGATGTATAGCAAACAACCTATTAAACTTGAGCAAGTGCGGCAAGCACTAAACTCTTGTGATGTGCGGCTGCATTTTGAAGGAGACAAAAGTGACGAAGCTAGTGGACTCTTTGTAAGAGGTCGTACTAGCCAAAAGGGAAGGAGCAAATCGAAGTACAAATCAAAGTCTCGTGTGAACAAAAAGAATGCGGAATGTTGGGGCTGTCACAAAAAGGGGCACTTTGAACGAGATTGCCCTATGTCGAAGTCCAAAGAAAAGGCGAGTGCATCCATTGTTGAGCAAGTACATGATAATGATAATGATTATGTACTAACAACATCATGTAATAGTGGAGTCTATGACAACAAATGGGTCTTAGACTCTGGTTGTACTCTGCATATGACATTCCGAAAAGATTGGTTCAGCAGCTATGAAACAAGTAGAGGAACTGTATTAATGGGCAATAATGCAACTTGTAAAATAGTTGGCATTGGTTCAGTTCATGTTCGCTGCCATGATGGAATCGTGAGGACTATTACAGAAGTCCGTCATGTTCCTGATCTAAAGAAGAATTTGATCTCCCTGGGTACTTTAGATAAACAAGGCTATAAGTACATGAGTGAAGGAGGAACTATGAAAGTGACTAAAGGGTCTTTAGTCATGTTGAAGGCCAAGCTGGAGGATGGCCTCTACACACTTGCGGGAAGCACCATTATTGGCTCTGTAAATGCATCTACAGTGCAGTTATCTAATGATGACAAGGCAAAATTATGGCACATGAGACTAGGCCATATGAGCGCACGAGGATTGGAGATGTTGAGCAACCGCAACCTTTTAATGGTGAGAAGATCAGCACACTTGAATTTTGTGAGCACTGCGTCTTAGGGAAGCAGAAAAAGGTCAGCTTCAGCACTGGCAAGCACAAGACGGGAGGGGTGCTAGACTACATCCATTCAGATTTATGGGGTCCCTCTAAGCTTCCATCGAAGGGAGGAAAGAGGTATCTTCTCACATTCATTGATGATTTTTCACGAAAGGTTTGGGTGCGTTTCCTGAAGACAAAAGGTGATGCTTTTGAAGCATTTAAAGAGTGGAAGATTTTGGTTGAAAATCAAATGGAGAGGAAAATCAAGTATCTTCGCACGGACAATGGCTTGGAGTTTTGCAGTGAAGAGTTCAATGATTTCTGCAAGGTTCATGGGATCGCAAGGCATAAGACGGTCAGGCACACACCACAGCAGAATGGAGTTGCCGAGAGAATGAACAGAACTCTTCTTGAGAAGGCTCGTTGTATGCTCTTACAAGCTAAGATGTCCAAAGTATTTTGGGCTGAAGCAGTTCATACTGCTTCTCATATTGTCAATCGGTCTCCAGCATCAGCGATTGACTTTAAGACTCCGAATGAGGTCTGGTCAGGTGAACCCTCTAACTATTCATACTTGCGAATATTTGGGTGTCCAGCTTATTATCATGTTAATGAAGGTAAGCTTGAACCAAGGGCTAAAAAGGCCATATTCGTAGGGTATGTAGATGGAGTAAAAGGGTACAAACTATGGTGTTTGTCTTTACTCAAATTTGTAGTTAGTAGAGATGTTACCTTTGATGAATCCTCTATACTTGATCCTCGTAAAGTTTCTGTGGAGTTATCTAGAAACGAGAACAACGAGCAGGTGGAGCTACCGGTGGAGCTTACCAAGGAACGGGATCAAGAGACTCAAATTGATGAGTCAAAAGATGCAGATCTTAAAGAACTTGCTTCCAATGAACCATACACAATTGCGAAGGGAAGGGACAAAAGGCAGATACGGAAACCGGAACGTCTTATAGAGCAAGAAAATCTGATTGCACATGCGTTCGTAGCTGCAGAAGAAGAGATTAAGGATCTCGAGCCCTCTTCGTATGTTGAAGCAACTTCTTGCAAAGATGCTGCACAATGGCAGTTAGCCATGATGGAAGAGATGGAGTCTCTTCACAAAAATGATACATGGGTCTTAGTTAAAAGGCCAAAGGGGATGAGGACAGTTGGATGCAAATGGGTCTACAGAAAGAAAGAAGGTATTTCAGAAGTGGAAGATGCTAGGTTCAAGGCGAGATTGGTTGCAAAGGGTTTCAGTCAGAAGGAGGGAATTGACTACAATGAGATCTTTTCTCCAGTCGTGAAACATAGCTCAATTCGCGTGCTACTAGCATTGGTTGCACAATTTGATTTAGAGCTTCAACAGCTTGATGTCAAAACTGCTTTCTTACATGGTGATCTAGAAGAGACAATCTATATGGATCAGCCAGAAGGTTTCCTAGCTGAAGGAAAAGAAGACCATGTATGCCAACTGAAGAAGTCTTTGTATGGTTTGAAGCAATCCCCTAGACAGTGGTACAAGAGGTTTGATGCATTCATGACTACACATGGATTTTCGAGGAGTGCATTTGATAGTTGTGTGTATCACAAGAAGATGTCTGGTAACTCTATGATTTATCTTTGTTGTATGTTGATGATATGCTTATTGCTGCTAACAACATCACAGAGATAAATATTTTGAAGAAACTGTTGAGCAAGGAATTTGACATGAAGGATCTAGGAGTTGCAAAGAAAATCCTTGGAATGGAAATTTCAAGAGAAAATGGTGTTGTACATCTTTCTCAGAAGAGGTACATCGGAAAAGTTCTTGAAAGATTCAATATGCATATGAGCAGCCTGTAAGTACACCGTTAGCTTCTCATTTCAAGCTTTCAGAGTTACAAATGCCTCAATCAATGGATGAGGTGGAGCATATGTCAAAGGTTCCTTATGCGAGTGCAGTTGGTAGCATTATGTATGCTATGGTATGCACACGTCCAGATATTGCCCAATCTGTAAGTGTGGTAAGCAAGTACATGGCAAATCCAGGAAAAAGGCACTGGGAAGCTGTCAAGTGGATATTGAGATATCTCAAAGGAGCTCCTGATGTTGGCCTAACCTTTCGGAAAAGTGAAGGTATTTCAATTCTCGGTTATGTTGATTCTGACTATGCAGGGGATCTTGATCGAAGGAGGTCCACAACTGGATACATCTTTACTCTCGTTGGCAGTGCCGTTAGTTGGAAATCGACTTTACAGTCGATTGTCGCTTTGTCTACAACAGAAGCAGAATATATGGCAGCAACGGAGGCAGTGAAAGAAGCTATCTGGTTGAAAGGTTTGGTGGCAGAATTGAGTTCAGTTCAGCTTAAATCAATTCTAAAATGTGATAGTCAAAGTGCTATTCATTTGATTAAAAATCAAAGATTTCATGAGCGCACCAAACACATTGATGTCAGATTTCATTTTATTCGAGATGTCGTAGAAAAGGGAGCTATCAAGGTTGAGAAGGTTATCACAGACGATAACGCTGCAGACATGTTGACCAAAATAGTCCCGCTTGCCAAGTTTGCACACTGCAAGGACTTGGCGGGAGTATGCATCAATTGATGCAACTCTAAGAGAACAACTGCTAGGTGGAGCTGGTATGTTCAACAAAGGTTTGATTCTTCTTGTTTCTTACAATGGGATTGCCCAGTAAGCTTAGAAGTTTTGGCCGGAGTTGTTTATACGCATGCTTGGAACACAAACCAAGGTGGAGATTGAAAGAGTTGGTTTTGGTTCTTGTGGAATCAAACTAAATGGAAGATGAATTAATATGAATATTTGGTAGGAAGATAATTAGTACAAAATTCAAGTCAAAGATTGTATCTTGGTAGGTGAAAGTTAGGCAAACCATAAAATGGTTTGCTATCTTAACCTTGACAATTTTGACACATAGTGATGTCATGGATGACATCAATAGGATGAATTTATTCCTATAAATAGGTAGCTCTTAATTCATTTTCAAATCATCCTCTCACTTGCCTTCTCACCTTCTAAGGCATTTGTGTTCTCTCTCTTGTAGTATTTCACTTGTATTCTTTGTAGAGTGAAATAAATATCAGTGCAGTTGTTCTTTGGTGGACATAGGATCATTTTGATCCGAACCACGTTAAATATTGTTGTTCTTCCTTGTTCTTTAGTTTCACGTTTCCGCTAACAGACACTATAATGGAAGAGTAGATAGTTATATTATTGCTATTAGTTTTTCTTCGAAATTGCTACATTTTGTTTAATTCGCGGAGAAGTAAGTGTTCAGCTCTTACTTGGGTATGTAAGTAACAATTTTGGTATTAATAACATTGTCAGTTTCTACCAAAACCAAACGACTTTATAAACAAACACAACCCACAATTGATCCCACCATCAACTTAAAGCAAATGTTATCATCTTTTGAAACCTTTCCCATTTGAAATCAATTTATCAAGCACAATTCGGGGACAATATTTCACTGAAGCATAACTCAAGAATATCTCAAGTCAATGACGTCAACCTTCGGTTTTCCTAAGGGTTCATAAGAATTTATCGCATTCATGCAGATCAATTGAAATAAAAACCTCATTATTCTCTTGAAGGATAAGAGAAAATCTCACTCTTAAGCATGAATATCATATCAAATTATTTTGGATCATGCAAATTCATCTACTCTCAGAAATATATTTAAGTATACACATATTAAATCATAGGTTTCTCCATATGTAAATCATCACTAATATAGATTGACAAAGATTAGAACCACCGATGACTTGGTTAAATTTAGGCTTGGGAAAACAATAGAATCATTCTATTAGAATGTCATTTGGTCAAAGTGACTTAAAAACATCCCTAATTCCATCAGATCTCATTTTGATTACACCGATATCATTGACTTGTTTTCACCTTATATCTCATAATTGTGACACCAATAAAACAATTATACCCTTTTTTCTTTTCACATGAGGTGTGTTCACCACACGAGCTAGCACCAAATTTTAATTCTTCCTTATTTTTCCCTTTTGAATGCACTAAGCACTTTTCAACACTCTTAGCTCATTCCCCTTTCATTTTTTGTGCACACTCCCTTACCCCCCCCCCCAACTTGCTTTTAGCCTACAATTCATCATCAACAATTAGGTTAAATAGGTTGATTAGGTTAAGGATTAATCGGGTTGACTAAGAACTATGTCAAGGAAAAAAAAAAGTTGGATAAATTAGCTAGTAAAAGAGGGCCTAGGTTCATCTTCCAAGCCAATCCAAATCTAGAATTTTCCTTGAATTACACATGGGGCATCTTCTACACAAAATGCATATACAAGAAGTTTTCAAAACCTCACCTCATAAGGTATCATAAACCAATAAGGCTTCAAGTTAGTCCCGAAATCAATTAAACCAAATGACTTTTGATAAACTATAACGGGATGATTTAACACCCACTTGTAAATCACAAAGAAAAATGAAAAATATGTACAAGCCATGATAAGAGATTGCTTCAAATTTTATTCTCCCTCATTTTTCAAAACAGTTTCAACCTTTCTTTGCCAATTTTTTTTGGTGGTCTCACTTGTGATAAGCATGAAAGAAGACTAAACTAAAACTAAAAAATGACATTTTTATTAATAAAGTCACCTCATAATCTATCATAGGAAAACATCGATCCGGTTTGCCACACAAAATAAAGACTCAAGAAAAGAAAATTTTTCTCCTTGAAAAAGAAACCTGTTAGAAAGAAAATACTTGAAATTTATTTACTTATCTACTATTTAAGAAGGTGATATTGAATCGCGCTCTCATAAATTCATTGAGAGAACAAGGCCCATCGAAGACACTAAGTGCAACTATCTAACATAGGTAGTAAAACAATGGAAAATATAAGACCAACCCTGCCAATATATAGCAACACAACCATCTTAAAATAAATTCCGACAAGGAACAATTTAGAACATTAATAACAGGTCCAACAATGACCTTAAATATCCAACATGCCCAACAAGGGCTCAAAAATGATTATACATTCTAAATACATAAACCCTTCAAGGGCACAAACTAACCACGAGAAATAAAAGAAAACAGACCATATAATAATTATATCACCTTAACTGGAAGATAAATTTCCTTAATAGTAGTACAACCAAGAAGTAAAGGGAAAAAGACTTCCAGAGTTTCTTGCATCTCTCCTGGCGCACTCGATCCTGCTACACCTTACTATCTCTATGGCATAAATTTTGGCCAATTGTTGAGTATTGTAATCCACTCTAGCCGAAATAAAGTGAGTTCATTTAGTCAACGTGTCAAGAATGACCAAAACGGAATCATACTTCCTCAAAGTCTTAGGAAGACCCACCATGAAGTCTATGACTATTCTTTCCCACTTCCATTTAGAAATAGACATCCTTTGAAGTAATCATCTAGGATAATATATTTTGGTTACGCCCAGATTAATTGAGTACCACAATCCATGAGCTTCCGCCAACACAATATGAATTATGTTGCCAACCTGAGGGAAACAAATCTTCTCTCTAAAATATAGAATTTTTCATGCTTCAAGTGTGGCGCCCTAGCCTCACCAGACACTACTTTGTTCCAAAGATTGTTCAATTACTCATCTTAAAATTGTTTTGTCTTGATCTCCTCTGGGAATGTGGATTTGATTTTGATATTGGACAACACTCTACCCTTTTCCAAAATTCCCAACTGCATAAAACGTGATGTTAGAGTTTGAATCTCTTTAGATAGAGGTTCCTTAGTCATCCCTAAATAAGCCAAACTGTCAGTGTTGTTTTTTTTCCATCTAAATGTATCTTCCACCACATTGGCCTTACTCAGATTTTACTAGATGGTCACATCATAATCCTTCAACAACTCCTTCCACCTCCTATGTCTCATATTAAAATACGTTTTGTGCGAACACATGTTGCGGCTATGATGATCACTGAACACTTCACTTTATACGATAGAGATAATGTCACCAAACATTGAGTGAAAAATATATTTTTGCCAACTCCAAGTCATGGATTTGGTAGTTCTTCTCACAGAGATTTAATTGCCTTGAAACGTAGGCTATCACATTCTTGTTATGCATTAACACAACACCCAAACCTGAATAGAAAGCCTCACAAAACATGATGAAATCCTTACCTTCAATGGGAAATGATAGGATAGGAGACGTAGTCAAGGGTATCTTGATATTTTGGAAAGCCTTCTCACACTTGTTAGACCATGCAAAGAGTAGATCCTTCCGAGTCAGTCTAGTCAAATGAGTATCAATGGAAGCAAAGTTCTTAATAAATTTTCGATAATATGTAGCAAGGCTCAAAAATTCTAACCTCATTTATAGAGCTAGGTCAAACCCAACTCTTACTTGACTCAATCTTTTATTTGTCCACCATCACCCTTTTTTGATAGACCAATGTCCTAACAAAGCAACTTAAGTCAATTGACAATCACACTTTCAGAACTTGGCATATGATTTTGTTTTCCTTAGATACCTAAAACAATGTAAAAGATGCTCTACATGACCTTCTTTAATCGTAAAGTACATCAAAATACCATTTGTAAACACAATCACAAAGGAATCCAGAAATGTTTGAAGATTATATTCAGCAAATTTGTGAAAGTCATCGATGCATTTTTGAACCCAAACGACATCACCAAGAACTCATAGTGTCCATATCAAGTCCTGAATGCCATCTTAGGTACATCCTCAAGCATATTTTTCAACCAATGGTACCTTGACTTTAATTTAATCTTTGAAAACACTGAAGCACTCTACAACTAGTCAAATAGATCATTTGTGAGGTAAATGATACTTATTTTTTTTTTATAGTAACCTTATTCAATTGTCTGTAGTGTATACACATCTTTTTGATACCATACTTCTTTTTCACAAACAATATTGGAGTACCCCAAAGTGATGTACTAGGACGAGCAATCCCTTATATAAAAGTTTGTGAAGCTAAGTATTGACTTTAGTCAATTATTTTTGTGCCATATGATAAAAAGGAACAGTGATTTGGTGAGTGCCCGACTATAAATCTAAGTAGAATTCAATATCCCTATTTGGTGGCATACAATGCAAATTCATAGGAAATATCTTCTAAATTTTAGAAACTACTAGGATTGACTCAAGGGAAGGGCACTTGGCACGAATATCCCAAAGATGAGCCAAGTAGGCTAAACAACCCATCCATACTAGCCTTTTAGCCCAATAAAGGATATGATCCTTACATGTTAAACCTATACACACCTTTTCGCTCCGGTCCATTCCTACTCGATATCTCTATTGTCTTAGCGTAACAATTTAACACAATATGATAAGGAGATGTCCAAGTCATTCCAAGATCATATCAAAATCAAACATATTAGTATAACTAGATCTACCCAAGTATGAATAGCCTCAAACACCATAGAGCATGAGTGTTATACATGAGTCACTAATAGTGACTCATCCAATTAGGGTGAAAACATTAATAGGAAAGGTGTGTACATCACTAAGAAAATAAGAATCATATCATTTATCTGGGCGAAAGCCTAATCAGGATAGCCAATTCATACCCAAGATAACATGAAAATACAATATATTCATCGTAACCAAATATACCCAAGTACGAAGACCCGCAAACACCATAGAACATGAATGATATACATGGGTCACTACTACAAACTCCTCAATTGGGGTGGAAACATGAATTGGAGTATTAAGAGTATTACAAACCAAATCAAGACCCAAAGAGAATTTAACATATACATAAGATTAGTGGATCATGGATCAAATAGAACTAAATCCATCTGGTCCCACGCAAGAATAGTACTAGCTATCCTTGTATCAGACGTCTTAGTCTATGATCTAACTGGAAAGGCATAAAATCGAGTTATATCCATAGTATGGCGATGCTTACATTTAGCTAAACAACTCTCATTCGCGCGATACCTTTATCTATGTTCACACTGTCTCCCTGGTTATTACCTTTCCCATCCTGAGAATGCTCTTATTACCACATCTACCTATTCGAACTACAACTCTAGTATACTTTTGTTCATGATTACCTGCTTGTCTAAGAAGGAATTCCTAATTAAAGTGACCCAAGTCACCGTAATTAAAGGATCCTCGATCAAGAAATGGCCTATTAGCAAAAGAATAAGAAACTACATGTCCTCTAGGAGCCAGAGGTTGTTGGATGACCCCAAAATGGCCACCTATAGAACTTGGAAAGGTTGATTGAATAGGAAGAGCTGAATAAACCTACTAATTAGAACTTCTAAAATAAGAACCACTATTACCCATACTCTTGGGTCTCTTGGCCAACACCTTTGCATGTCCAACCTATTTGGCTCCCTCCAAGGCTCCAACTTCTTCACATGGCCAGTCACCTCATTGAAGCTCTTACCTACTGAACCATATGCGTAGATAGGACTTGGAACTCAATTTTCAAACCTTTTACATACAAAGGATCCTCTCCTCCTCAGTTCCCAACTTGGTAGCATAGCGAGACAAAACATGAAACTTAGCATCATAAGTTGCAACCGACATACTTCCTTGCTCAAGCGCTAGAAACTCATATTTCTTGTAGTCTCGAGTACCTACTTCTTTGCGAATAGAGCATGAAACTAGGCCCAAGTGTCACACCTCGAGCCTACACCCTGGACATGGCCAACACTCGAGAATCATTGTTGGTCCCTAAGCAAACCCTTGGCATGGACAACTACTTAGAGGAAGACTTACTCAATCTATAAAAGGCTTAAAATGAATTTTTGACCATTTAAACTCAAAGTAAATACTCAACTCAAATTGCCTGTAAAATACTCAACAATACCGGTATAATAGTTTGCAAAAACATCTCAAGGAAGAGATTACATACTTAAAGACTCCTTAAATTTATTTATATATGAAGCCTCTAATGTTTAAGATAGGTTTTGAGAGAAGACCCACAACGCATCTAAACAACTAAACTGAAAGTAATCGTGACGTCCTCCGAAATACAAAGAGGCTCACCAAAAACTAACCGGAGTGTAGATTGATCTTAATGAAACGCTTGTTAATGATCCCGATGAACTTAACCTCATCACATAATGATGCAGGTCGAATGACATTAAAATATTTAAATGTACGAGTATGTGATATAGCCAAAGTTAAAATAACTAAATGAAAGAACTGCAATAGGTAAAACATGAACTCAACTGAATGTAAAGAATTCAAAAAAATAAAATCATTTGAACTTTACAAAAGACTTACTCATCTATGAAATTCAACATAATAAATGATATATAAATCTACACCTTAACTCTATTTGGGAGATTCTCTAACCAACAACCATGACTATGAGTTATGTGATGATACATCGTCTCACCCACGCTGCCAGAACTGTCCATTCCTTGTCGGGGTATAGAAAATCTCAATTAAATGGATCTACTAAGCTATGCGTGAAATTAGTAATGAGTCATATAAAAAGTATGATCATTTACTAATTTTGGCATGCATGGTTTATGAGATTTTGAGTTGTCTGAACTTATCCCCATATCAGTGCTCAATACTACTCCCAATAATACATATATATAATCATGCTCAACTGTATAATACATACTCTTTATCTATTTTAAAATAATTACTCAAACTATCCTCTTAGAAGTGGTAACTGCTCTGAAATATCTCTGAACTTGTGAACTCATTAAGAAATCAAAGTTTTTCTCTTCTCATAATAATACTCTTTTTCTTCATGCAAAAATTAAACATTTGGGAACTACGTAGTTCCCTTATACTCTCTATCAAACACTTCATAATTACTCAAAATAGGGTTCATGCTGAAATATAAACATGAATGAATCAACTCAAAAATCTCAATAAACATATAGAAAGCTCAATACTCAAAACTCAATGATAATCAAGAATAGAATTTAAAAATAATAGGAACTCAAGAACTCAAAATCAACTCAATAAAGACTCTTAGAACTTTTCTCTTAAACTCACTTTAGTTTCACTAGAAAAAACAGGCTAATTTGCAGAGGTTTATTTGTGGTGTTTTTAAAAAAGTGTACTATAAAATTATTTTGTAGCGTTTATTTTTACCCCTGCGATATAATATATTTTGTTACGGTTTTATTGTTGAGTCTTATGATAATCTCCGCAAATTGCACCAATTTGTGAGGTTTTGTGAACCACAATTTATTAAAATTTGTAGCGGTTTTATTGAGGAGGTTTGTGATAACCTCTGCTAATTATATCAAATTGTGAAGCTTTGTAAATGCCACAATTAATTACCATTTGTTACACTTGTACAAAATAGGAAATAAATCAAAAAACTTGAAATATAGAAAACAAGGTAATCATGGAAAGTAGAAATACAACTGATTATATGCATAACAGTTTAATTAGCACGAGAAGAGCAAATTAAGTTGTAAATTAAATTACGGTATCAAAGTATAAACAATTTAGATATTTAGGTTCATTCTTTCAAGAAAATGAAATAATAAATAAAAATGTTACTCTATAATATGTAATCGAATGGTTAAAATAAAAAATTTATTGAAATCTTATGTGATATATATATATATATATATATATATATATATATATATATATATATATATACACATACAGAGAGAGAGACACAAACACACTAAAGTAAAAGGTAAATTTATATGATGACAATTATAAGATAATAATCACTAGGTCGGTAAAGTTTAACATATTTCCATAAGATGAATATTTCAGAGAAGTGGATGTTGGATGTGCAGTCATACAAGATTAGGTAAGATTAAAAAATAACAATCTTTACCATAAGGTACTAGTAACACATTTTGACTTTAAAATGAGAAATCATTTGAGAGATGATTTAGGTATCATTTATTTTTAATAAGATTAAAATGTTAAATCTGAATATAATTAAGTTGTGCGTCTAAATTTTAATATTTGACTTCAAGTACATGTTTTTGAATAATAGGATGTGCTATTAAGATCCAATTACTATATAGTTAAGATTATTTTAACATATAAATGTATAAATTTGTTTTTATCTAAGAATTAATGAATATAAATTTATTAAAATGTGAAATTCATCTAATACTATATATCAACAAAATATCATTATGTTATAAGAATATATGGTATTGTTGAGATGAAAGAAAATATGAAATAAAAATAATAAACTCAAATTATTATATTACCTTTTTTTTTCAATTTGTTTGATGTGAAATCACTTGTTAAAGTTTTAAACTTTAAGTTATCAAACATAGTTACTAATTGTGTCAATTTTTCATAAATTAAGATTTATGTTGTTTTGTAACTTGAATATTTTAAATGTAGTTTATGTTATAAATGACAGAACTCAAGTTTGTTAGGTTGCGAGTTCGAGTCACCGAGGGAGCAAAAGGGGTGAGAGCTTCTAGGGAGGGTAAAAAATAATTAAAAAAAATGATAAAAACTATTTCAAAAGAATTAAATAAGATATTGAGACTATATTGCGTGGGTTGTAAACCTTTTGTAGAGTGTAGTTATTAAAGTTCTAAAATCATTTTTAAGGGGTTATAAATTACCACAAATTGATTTTAAGAACTACCACAAATTGAAAATTCATTTTGTGGCGGACGTAATGGAGGTTCTAATAAACCGTCACAAATATGCTTGTGGAATAGGTAATTGTGACAATTTCTAAAACTGTCTCAATTAATTTTGTGTGGGTCAAAAACTCCCACAAATCGATAAAAAAAACCTCTACAAAATGAATCTTTTTTGTAGTGTTCTGAACGCACATTAAGACATGTGATTCAGATATATTGGAATTCTCAAAGGTAAAGGGAGCACATACAAACTAATACAGGGAAGGGAAACATAGCCACAACTTAATGTAACACGTGCAAGATGAAATAAGGAAAGATTGGCCAGAACTCCTTGGCGTATTGTTGGCATGTCGCTCCAGGGCCTGAACTTCAGAAGTTATGCCTTGGTGTACTGCTGCCACATCGCGCCAGTCCTTGAACTATTGAAGTTCAGTCTTGGTGCTATCATGGTGCGCCGCCCACGCCATTTCCCAGCAACCCAACGAATTTGAAGCTTAAATTAGGACCCCAACTTACTTTAGAATTGGGAAATTTCTCCTTAACTCTTCTTGATTCTCAAACTCAACACGATTACATGAGAACTTTCATACAATCTCTTTGAAACACAACTTTTACAAAAGGTTCGCAACACAAAAGAATCAAAAACTCTATTGTAAAACAATTGAACTAAAAATTAAGAACTATAAATGAATCCTTTAAATATAACGATTTCTTGACTAAATTGAGATATAAGGCGTGAGGACGAGCAAGTACATCACCGTGAGAAGCCTTACATACCTAGAAAGAACAATGGTTCATGGCGAAAATCGTTGTAAACTTGAAGACGCTTTAAACCTAGTTTTTTCTCCTCTTAAAACTTTGTTCTAATTTCTCTAAGTGTTAAAGAACGTGAAAACATGGTTTATGCTGATTAGACCCTTATTTTGCTGAATAAAAACATGACATAGGTTTGGAAGGAAAAGACCAAACGACCCCTATAAAAGCTATTTAGATGTCTTAAAAGAGTGGCTTCACCGAAATGACCATAACTTTTTACTCTGAGCTCGAAATTAAGAAATTTGCAGCGTTGGAAAGAGGACTCTAAGACATTTAATTTGATAGGTCATACACCACCTAATTCTGTATGTGCTAAGATATATGATCATTTGAAGTTGACCCAAGTAAAACCTCATATTGAAACTCAATCGACATGGAAGTTTTCAACTCAACTTTGTGCTAGGGAATTCTAGAGACCTTAATTCATATCCAAAATCATTCACATACTAAAAGAATTGATCTTAACACCTAATAACTTTCTAGAATCATTCGGTACAATCTTATTCACCAATGAAGATTGGTTCGATTCTTAACTTAAATTTTTTAGGGATGCTACACCAAGTTAGCTGAGCAAAAAATAGAAACAACACTCCATATGAGTCCTCCACCACATCTTAGCATTCCCGTACAGCAGAAAAGTAACAAACTCTACTACATGTTGCTTCCCATACCCTACTTATGCGACCTCTTATAACAGTACAAGATTAACTCAAAAGTATTCTTGTTCTCAACACATGAAATGATGGAGGTTTCGGTCTTAGAAACTTGGTTAATTAATTGCTCATGCTCGGTCCCAGCCATATCAGGCCTAGTAACAGGAAAAATACTGTAAGTACCCAAAGCTTCATCCATCATTTGAGAAACAGTAGCTATGTGACGAGCTCTTGGGCAAGAGTAAGTGACATAGTAGGAGTGGCTCTCGTACCCCTTAGACCATCTCCAACCCATCTCTATTTTACTCTCCATTCTCTATATTTGGAGAGTAAAATCCAACCACTCTCTATTTAACTCTCTATTCTTCAATTATAGAGAGGTGAATAGTAGTTCTCCATTTGGAGAACTACTATTCACCTCTCTATTTTACTTTTTGATTATTATAATATTATTTCTATTACGTTACTAATTTAATCGTTATCATTAGTATTTATTTTCTAATGCAATATAGCAATTAACAAGTTACTACTTCCGCCAAATTACTCATTTTTTAATTTTATTTTTTAAAAGAAATTGTCACTTTAAATATGAAACTTAAAGTTATTTGAATAATATTTATATTATATAGGATTATTAGTTAAGTCTCTAATATTTGTAATTATTTTCCAAGTAATATAACATCTAAAACATATTATTGATTTTTTAATTTTTGGTCATTTTGAATATGTAATTTAGATTATAATTATTTTTCGTTATGAAGCATGCACAAAATTTACATGATAATTCAAACAATGTATTTTTATGTTATAGTGATAAATTATTAAACTACACTTTTTAAATAGCATGAAAATATTCGATTCAATATTTTAAAATGGAATATGGGAAGTAAATTAGTACACGAAATAATTAGATACAAGACAAAATTGTTTATTTATACAATTTTTAGCTACACATAAAAAAATAAGGACAAAAAATGCTCATTTTGAGCTCCATAATACATTAATAGAACATTCATGAGAGTAGCGTAATAGTCTTGAAAGTTGAGTATTTATGTAAGATTTAAAATAAATTTTATGATAATACAATAGTTATGATGCAATATATTTCATCAATAATTTCACTTTTATTTGAATTGTTCGTTAATATGTATTATATATAATATTTATCACAATTTATGTTATTTAGAATAAAATATAATTTTGTATTAAATGAAGAATTTGAAAAAAAGAAAATTTTGTATTACATAAAGATTATAGATTGATTATTTTCAAAAAGAAGAAATGATTTATATTATGAAATAAGAAAATAAGAATGAAATAGAAATAATAATATAATATTAAGGAGAGGAAAAAAAAAACCTTTTTTTAGAGTGTAAATAGAGAATTGGTTTGGAGTTGGTTGTCTGAAAAAAATTGAGAACTCTATATTGGAAGTAAAATAGAGGATAGGATTGGAGATGCCCTTATCCTACTTAAAAAGGCCAACACCTACAAAACAACCTCAGAAGTCATAGTGGGAAGGCACGCATCCCCAACATGTATCACTATCATAGATTCAACATCCTTCTCATGCTTTAGCCTCATCTCCTTCTAAACACGATCCATGGGTGGGGTAGCATTCGCTGGTCTCATCTCTCCATCGCTTCAGCTCCACCCCTGGTAAGTGTTTCTCTTTCTCTACCCCGACCCTTTTCTCTGACCCATCCTAATCCTCACACTACATATTCTGTAGTTGTACCTAGTGTCTTCACTTTGTTAAATGTGGTGTCAACCATCTGTGGATAAGAATGAGTGAAGTGAAATATTAATTGGATTCAAGTTATATCAAAAAGAAAGAAAATAAGAGTTAATTTCCTTAAGTCATGTAGCCTCCCAAAAATAAGTACAAACATTTCCATACTATTTTGCAAGACTCTACTAGATTTGTTTTGGTACGATAAGATCAACTAACCTAGGGCTTTGAGACCAACCTTGTCACAACCCAACCAGTTGCAAGAGGCAGCCACACTATACCCGTAGTGGGAAAACCAACTATCGACTAAATACAAAAGTATGTAATAGATTTTAAAACAACATTTTTTATAAGAACAAGTTTCAAACAAGATAGTCACCAAAACATATGTGGAAACCAAACTTCCTGGAACCTTAAAGTCGTGTCCAAAACATCTATAAGTCTAGAATATGAGACCGATGCACCCAAAAAAAAAACAGTATGACTCCGGAAAATAGACCATAGGTAAAAGATAGACCCATTGCAGTCTTAAAGAACAAATCACCCTTGGATTCAGGAAGCACTGGAGTCACAACTAAGGTCACGTAGTAGCCAATCAAATATTTATGTACTCAACAAAGGAATATCAAGTGCAGTATCAGTATATAAAGTCAACAGTCTACCGATAAGATCATTGACAAGCTACAATTGTACAAATATGAAAATGTAACCACAAATCAGTAAACTTGCCAACATGTTTTTATAAACAAAGTCAGAAACATAAACAAGAAGTCCCCATCTTGAAAAAATAATCACAACAAACATGCTCAAAAACATTGTAATGAAGCCATCTTGATTCATTCATGGAACCAATACACAAAAATTACATATGTACCAAGAATGATATCCAATCCAATTGATATAGACCCTGTACAAGGCGTGGTACCCAAGCTAACTGATGGATATGTCACACTAGGCGTGGACCCAAACCAACCAATAATATGTATTAGACATGGTAGCCGATCCAAATAAGATATATCTTATACCAAGTGTGGTACCTGAACCAACTAAAATTTTGTACCAGGAGAGCTACTTGATCCACCAACAGTCATACACAATCACAATCATAATCACAATGAGTTCAATCCCACTTGAAAACACAAGAAAATATGATGTTTATTGCATGAAAGTATGAATAGGATATCATTTCCGTTTCATCCCTTTTATCTCCATAACCCTGTATTGTACAAGTAATACTAGCAAAACATTTAACATGCACATGCAACATAAATGGGAAACAAATTCAACCATCACCCCTTTTATGATATATAGCTTGTTCTTGGTGTATAAACAATCAATATAACACATAATCAGACCCAAATAGCCTAAATTCACCCAAATTATATCATAATCTCATACCCCACGCCATTCTCGCAATTATCCCACCCAAACAAGGGGTTTTCCACCATTAAATCAAACAAAAATGTCTCTTAAAGTCACCATGATATATTCTAAGGCCTAGGAATTAATTTACCAAGTTAAGGGAGTAATTTACTTACTTTTACAGATGATTCTGATAAAAAATTGATAAAAATACCATAGGTTACTTATGCACTTCCCAAACTATTCTTGAATGATAATGGGCGATTTTTGAGATTTTTCTACTTTATTAGTGACTTACCTGTTATATCGGTCCAATCCCACTGTAGTAACGGCGCCGTAGGAGGGATCTTCCTATATAGAGGGAAATTATTTGGCCACCATAGCTACAGGTCCCCCTTTGAAGCAGAACTTAACTCACTATAGTGGCTTGCACGATAGAACGTAAAAATCCTCAAAAACTTGCCCATTTTGCAATACAACTTCAAACCTTGACGTTCCAAACCAATCCTTCATACCAAGTTCGATATTAGACGTTTTACTTACCCGAATTGAGTTGTAAAAAGTTCTATGGACTACTTAAAATCTTAGAAATAAGAAAAACCACTCTACTTAGATGTTTCACACCAATCCTTAATCCGAATTTTTCTAGACCCAATCTTGCTCAAATTTCGTCCAAGACTAGCCGCCTCAAAATTTCAAGTCAGTAGTCTAGAAATTTTCTCGCATGATTGCTCTTACAATTAGCTCACCCATGACAACCGAAAGGGCCGTTACATGATTTGTAGGCTCAGTTGTAGAACGAGAGACATAAAAATAAGAGGTTGAGAAAGAAATTAGACTTGTTGAAGAAACATGTGTACAAGAAATCATCTGCAAATAAGTGATCATGTGAAGAAGACAACCAAGCTTTTGAAAATGAAAGTGATGATGACTTTGATATCATGAATGAAAGAGATTCTGACACGAATAACGTGAATGAAAGTAGCTATAATTATGATTCAGAGGGTTTGTAGTATTATTGAGGATTCAAATTATTTTGGACCAGTTAAGAATCATAAATTGTTGACGTGGATGTTATGAATTATGATTTTTTGTTAGTTGAAATGGTTTACATAAGACAATATTGAATGATGTTTTAAAGAATTATCGAGGTTTCAAATAGATTTTGTTTAATTATGAAATTTGTCTAGCGATTTAAATGTGAACTGTCATTTAATTTGGGATTTCCATGATAGATATTCATGAAAAATTTCTTGCAAGAATTTGTTCTTGCGAATTTACTTGGGGTATTTCATAGGAATTTTCTTGCGAAATCATTTCATAAATATTCATATGAGGTTTTATTTTATTAATCAAGGCTATTAACCTCAAAATTTTATGTGAATTTACTTGGGGATCTTCATAGGATCTCCGAAATTTCATAGGTAAATTCCTTTTCATATGAAACTTTACTGAAAAATTCTTGCAAATGTCTGCTAGTTAATCACCGATAAATTAGTAAATAACACGCGCGCGAATTTATTCCTGCAACTAACTTACTTAGCTAGGGATTTTACTTTCTAAATTTGCAAGTAATAGTTAGCTACAAAATTTTTTTCATCGGATTTCAATTGGAAAGAAGATTCACATCAAATTACTTGAGAATTTTACTGTAATACCCTACGAAAATCTCTAGATAATCAACATTTTCTTGTAGTTAGAAATAAAGAACTAATAGGGGAGAGAGAAGAAAGAAGGGAGGGGAAAAGAGTAGGAGAGAGCGGGGGGGGGGGGGAGAATTTGAAGGAGTTGTGTATTTGACTTAAAATATGATATGAAGTTATCAATATAGGAGACTAATATGTAATTATTTGAAAGTATAGAATGAATAAGTATATATGCTAGGATGTTTGTACAATTTGATATATTAAAAAAAATCAATTATGTCAAACAAAATTTATAAGTTAGGTCCACATTAGACAAGCCCACTAGAAAATAGAGGTACTATATAAGTACATATCAAAGAGTTGAGTGTTTCTCTTTACCCTCTCATATAACAATTTATTTTTATCTCCTCCTTTTTATGTTTGAATAGAAAAAATCCTCAAAATATTGAAGCAATAGATAATCAATGGCAACTCCCAATTATGGTACGATAAAAGAAGTTCATGTGTTGCTTGTGGATAATGACAAAGAGTTTGTGACTAAGATGATTAATTTGTTGAAGTCCTATGACGGTAAAGGTAACATCTGTAAAAATATATAAAACTTATAACCTTTGGCCTTTGATATAAGTAAATTCTATGTGCTTTTTCTTTTAAAATAGATTTAATTGATATGATGGATGTTATCCCATTTGTTATTTTAACATCAATATTTTTTAAGGTTTCATTTTATATATCTTACAAATCTTAGATTTCTCTTTTCTCTTTTATCCTAATAATGTTTGTACGCTGCTATATGTTGATTTACCACATAAGAAATGAGTTTTGTGTGGTTATTAATAATCAAACTAGATTCTCTATTTTTGATTCTTGCTATAAGAATGTCACGCAATAGATCAACTTCTATGACCCTTTAGGGAATTATTTATTTTACACTTGACCTTCTTTATTTACAAAGGATTGAGGGAGGGTTGGATTTTCCTAGAGTGACAAATAGTTGGCGAAGAAAATAATTTAATTTTCTCAAAAATTATATTTGAATGTTTAGATCTTTACTTCTTTTATCAATTTATCTATCATTTTAAAATACAATGTTAAGGTGGTGGAGACACAAAATTAGGGTAAACAAAGGAAGGAGAAAGAGTAAGAAATGATAAAATAAGAGCTGATATGACTTCCTACTTTGAGATAACTTTTAATTTTGTCTTTTATCGGATGTAGACAAAAAAAAAAAGTGTGGAGCCTTGATTTTCATAAAATAAAAACATTCTTCTTCCCCCCCCCCCCCTCCCCTCTTTTTTTTTTTTGCTTCATTTATTTATTTTCACCATTTTAATTCAACAAAAAAATCATCTTCTAAAAAAGCTTTTATTAATTATTTTTAATATACACATTTTATTTCATTATTTTGACCACACATAAATCTTAAATGTTATAGTAGAATTAATTTATTAATTTTTTTCCTAATTTGGAAGAAAACAAAATTTTGGATCTAGTTTATGGTTTCTTGCACTAATTACTTTATGTCTCAACCTTGATGTGAACACAATCGACAATTGTTAAATCTTTGAAAAGAATAAGTAAATGTTATAATTGTTTTATCCGAAAATTATTTTTAAGGATGATTTTCTTGAACTATTTTACCTTGCAAAGAAAAATGGTATATAACTACAAATTTATAGTTAAGGTGTGTTTATGGCTATTTCTTCTTTTTTATTTGTTTAGTTTTTCAATAACTTTGTTAGTATTCACTTATTATTTTTTGCTCAAGGTGTATCAAATTATATTTACTTGAATTTCATTGCTAACGACTTTTGTAGGTACGATGTAATATTAATGCATAAAAGCAACTAATTTTGAAATAATAAATAAAGCAACTGTAGTGATTAACTAAAAGAGAACTTTAATTTGACAGCATGATTAAGAATGTATATAGCAAAATATGTTTAAAAAAGGGAAGTTTTCCTTGTTACTGATAAATCATTTTATCATTGCTAAATCTTTTAATCTTATTTGTTGCATGTTTTGATCCTATTATCTTGGGGGGTTGATTACAAAAATAGTTGTTTGATTTCAACAAGTTATTTGAATAAATTAAAATATATTCTTATTATCCCTATATATGATCTTCTCTAAACTACCTAATCTAATTATTAATTCAAAATATATTGTATATAGAGTTATTATGTTAACCTTTGTCTAAGATTGCACACATCTATTAAAACATAAGTTGATTAAAATACATTGTTGCATAAATAAGGTGTAGCAATCTAACCTAAAAAATATAATTGAATTGGTATATCCCGTTGATAATTTTGTACTATTTTCTTCACTGACTTTTAAAATATATTAATGAAGTTACGACCGTTGATACCACTTCAGCAGCATTGTCAACGCTTATCAGAGAAAAACAAAATTTTGATGTCATTATAATCAATGATCATTCATCAAACATGCTTTCTTTGTACCTCTTAGCTAAGGTTGTGGCCATGGATATAATTTCACTCGGTAAGTATTTATTTACCCTTTCACTTATGACGTCTAATATGGGTTAGTTGAGTTATTTTTAATTAATCCAGTGTGTGTAACAAATTTAGCCATAAAAAGTTCACCATTAATTGGTTTCTTAATAGTTCGTAGCTACAGTAATTTTCTATAATCCATCGTTAAATATGATTAACATTGAATCTTTTTATTTAGTGACATAAATTATTGATTACTCATTCTTATTCTTTCAATTTGTGATAGCTAGTTATTTGATAACATTGGTATTATAATGAATATGCATTAAATTAACTATTTACATAATGTATGATATAATTCAATTCTAATTGTTACTTTCTGAAAATAACTATGCAGTTGTTTGTGATGAATACAATGAGCTCGTAGCAAAGAAGATTTTGGATGAAGGAGCTTATCTTTACTTTGAAAATTCATTTGGGAATGATATTGTGAAATACTTATCAAAATTTGTATCGATGAAAAAAACACAAAGGAAACAAGCGGAAGAAGGATCAGAAATAAATACAGATCAGAACAATAATATTATTGGAGGCAATGGAGAATCCGAAGAGAGACAAAATGTGTCAAATACTACAAAACAAAGAAATAATATTGATGTGGCTGAAAATGATGTGGGATCGAATGGAAAATACAAGTTAACAAAGAAGAGAGAGAGAGAAAATATGAATGAGACTGATCAAAGAGAACATCAAAGTAGTGATTTTATTAGGAGAAAAGCTTGCCTAGTTTGGAATGACGATCTGCATGCAAAATTTATGAAAATTGTACACCAATTCGGAAAAAAAAGTAAGTTTTCTTCACTATTATAGTAATAGCTACAACGTTAATTTGTTTAAAATTAAGGCATAACGATTGTTGTATTTACATGTACCCTCACTTGATTTAATAAAATTATAGTTATAAATTTAAACTTACATTTTTATGAAATATGCAGGATGTCGTCCGAAAAAGATATGGGAGCAGATGAATGTGCTTGATATAACTAGGGCGCAAGTGGCAAACCACTTACAGGTACATTTTTATAAGACTAGTGGTAAATTATATATAATTTATATGTGTTTAGTACTAGAAAAATTATTTTGCAAACCATATGTTACTTAAATTTCATTGCTAACGACTTTTGTAGGTACGATGTAATATTAATGCATAAAAGCAACTAATTTTGAAATAATAAATAAAGCAACTGTAGTGATTAACTAAAAGAGAACTTTAATTTGACAGCATGATTAAGAATGTATATAGCAAAATATTTTTAAAAAAGGGAAGTTTTCCTTGTTACTGATAAATCATTTTATCATTGCTAAATCTTTTAATCTTATTTGTTGCATGTTTTGATCCTATTATCTTGGGGGTTGATTACAAAAATAAATTGAAATAAATTCTTATTATCCCTATATATGATCTTCTCTAAACTACCTAATCTAATTATTAATTCAAAATAGTATTGTATATAGCGTTATTATGTGAACCTTTGTCTAAGATTTTGCACATCTATTAAAACATAAGTTGATTAAAATACATTGTTGCTTAAATAAGGTGTAGCAATATAACCTAAAAATATAATTGAATTGGTATATTCCGTTGATAATTTTGTACTATTTTCTTCACTGACTTTCAAAATATATTATTGCAGTTACGACGGTTGATACCACTTCAGCAGCATTGTCAATGCTTATTAGAGAAAAACAAAAATTTGATGTCATTATAATCAATGATCATTCATCAAACATGCTTTCTTTGGACCTCTTAGCTAAGGCTGTGGCCATGGATATAATTTCACTCGGTAAGTATTTATTTACTCTTTCACTTATGACGTCTAATATGGGTTAGTTGAGTTATTTTTAATTAATCCAGTGTAACAAATTTAGCCATAAAAAGTTCACCATTAATTTTGGTTTCTTAATAGTTCGTAGCTACAGTAATTTTCTATAATCCATCGTTAAATATGATTAACATTGAATCTTTTTATTTAGCGACATAAATTATTGATTACTCATTCTTATTCTTTCAATTTGTGATAGCTAGTTATTTGATAACATTGGTGTTATAATGAATATGCATTAAATTAACTTTTTACATAATGTATGATGTAATTCAATTCTAATTGTTACTTTCTCAAAATAACTATGCAGTTGTTTGTGATGAATACAATGAGCTCGTAGCAAAAAAGGTTTTGGATGAGGGAGCTTATCTTTACATTGAAAATTCATTTGAGAAGGATATTGTGAACTACTTATCGAAATTTGTATCGAGGAAAAAAACACAAAGGCAACAAGTTGAAGAAGGATCAGAAATAAATACAGATCAAAACAATAATATTATTGGAGACAATGGAGAATCCGAAGAGATACAAAATGTGTCAAATACTACAAAACAAAGAAATAATATTGATGAGGCTGGAAATGATGTGGGATCGAATGGAAAATACAAGTTAACAAAGAAGAGAGAGAGAGAATATATGAATGAGACTGATCAAAGAGAATATCAAAGTAGTGATTTTATTAGGAGAAAAGCTTGCCTAGTTTGGAATGACGATCTTCATGCAAATTTGTGAAAGTTGTACACCAAATCGGGAAAGTAAGTAAGTTTTCTTCACTATTATAGTAATAGCTACAACGTTAATTTGTTTAAAATTAAGGCATAACGATTGTTGTATTTACATGTACCCTCACTTGATTTGAAAAAATTATAGTTATTAGTTTAAACTTACATTTTTATGGAATATGCAGGATGTCGCCCGAAAAAGATATGGGAGCAGATGAATGTGCTTGATATTACTAAGACGCAAGTGGCAAGCCACTTACAGGTACATTTTTAAAAGACTAGTGGTAAATTATATATTATTTATGTGTTTAGTACTAGAAAAATAATTTTTTAAAATGTTATTTGCAAAAATATTAATTCGAGAAGTTATTATTATTTTTTCAACACTCATTATTTTGATTTTATATAAAAATCAAGTAAAAAGTGTTCTAAGTTTATCTTATTTTAGCATGTAAAAGTTTAGACTTTATTTTTACCATTTTATACTCAAATGTCATATCAAAGCATTACTAATAAACCAAGATTAACGTAAATTTTTGTTACTTGTTTTTAGTGATAGAAGTTAATTATTCGTTGGTCAACTCTAATATTTTGTAGTTCAATGAAAAAAAATATTATACTCATTATTTAATTCATATTATTTGAAAAGAATTTTACCTTTCGCTAATTATCAAATATAAAAAAAAAATCTATTAAAATGAATTTGGTCATTTCAAACACACCGAAATAACAATAAATTTAGATGATAAACATATACATGATCTAACTCTCTCTTCTTCTTTTTTCTGTAACACCTTTTAGAATTGTCGTCTCCATTGGAAAATTTCAGAGAAGAAGAAAGCTACTCGTCGCCCATCAGACCAGAGATACTCAAATAGTTCTCAGCAAATAAGTAGCTTTCAAAAATTTGGGACTATGCCTTTTCTTCAAACAAATGAAACAAATCTTCAAGTTCACTCAAATCGAACCCAAATAGTATCAGAGTTTCCATTTCCAACTCTCAAGACTAATAATACTTTTTTTGGAGGAGAGAGTTCAATCCAACAACTTTATCATCCACAATTTCAGGCTCAACCCGTTTACCCCACAATTGGCAATTCATTCAATAACTCATCTCAGTGGACCAAAACTTATTTTGCTGGTGAGCTGCACCAACAACATGGACCGTTACTTGATGTTTTGGGTTCACAAGGACTACAAATATCAAATATTGAGAGTACTAGTTCTAAACCTAGCATGGCGTTCAATCGTGAATATCATAATATTCAAAGTGATTACAACATGAATCACAATGTGTCCCATGGAGCATCATATTTAGGTAGCAAAAAAGTGTCCAATGCAAATGGTTGGAATGCAATAACTAATGACAACAACTTGAATATCAATGCAGACAATGTGACAACTTTTGTAGGTAGCAGATTGATACCTGATATACATGTTGGAGATACATCCACTAATGAATTCAGTGCAATAGATACAAATCCAAGAAATATTGTGGTGGCAACAAATGATCAGACTGAGATTCATGAAGAAAGTGATTCAGATGAGAATCATGATTGTGATGCATATTTTGCTTTCACTAATATAGATTCTCTCTCCCAAAATCTTGAATCTCCGAGTACTGACCCACCTAGTGAATAAGACATTTGGTCAAGTGTACTCTGTTGATCAGGTTAGTACTTCTATCTAATTTAGCATTATATAAATTTCATGTTACATTATTGATATAAACTAAAATAAGTATAAATTTTGAATTACTTTTTTTGTATTATATATGCATATCAAACACCGGATTAAATTGTATTTTCTCCATATTTGGTTTGTATTATAATCTGTGAGTTTCTTCTTCTTCTTAATTAAATGAGTCCTTAGTGTTTGAATAAAATGTCTTAGTATTAAAAAGATGTCTATATATTTATATTTATGAAGTACTTATATTTATCCTTTGGTAAAAGATGTTTTCCATGATGGTATTTTCAATTGACTTTATTTTTAAGAAAATATTTTGTCACACCCATAATATCTTCTACATTTTATCATTATGCAGGTGATCAAATGTTATCAGGACTATCAATGACAACTCTCATAAGGACTCTTTATAGTAACAAATTTGTTTTCTCTAGTGAAAAGTTCATATACCATATTTGTAGTAACTATTTTGTTTCGTGTGACTTGATTTGATTTAATTTTATATTTCATTTATAACTAATGGTCAGTATAAGATTTATAGCATTTCATTAATTTATTGACTTGATATTATTGCTTTCTTTAGTATCGGTCCATTTAGTTTTTCCATTTTATAACCTTTTGGTTGACTTGTTATATATTTTATATATGAGATAGATTATTTGGTAGATTTAAACTCGATATAGCAAAACTTAGTTACAATAAAGATAACTTGAACCGAATGGTGCAAAAGTTAGTAACAACAATTATTGTATCTCTCTTTGTAACTTTTGCAGACATCACAAGTTTAAGTAATATATATATCTTTATCGTAACTAACTTTAGCGTCATCCAGTCATTTTCACTTGTTGTACTAACAAGTAATGTACCATTGAGATCAACAATATTAATATTTCTCAATGTATTATTTGTGAATAATATAAAGGAAGTTATTGAAATGAAGGAAAATTATGATGTCTCTTTAGGTTTAAATAATCTAAATCATCTCTACAAGCATTTTGGACCTCCAAGTTTATAATAATGATGGCAGTGTGCTTAATGAAGTTTATGTAAATGTTATGGGTTGGTTAAGACGTACTCTTGTTAGAGTCTCCGCAGTGAACTTGAGCTTATAAGAATTCAATGATGAGGAGGTTTAAAACAAAAAATTATTTATAAATTTTGATTGTCATATTGTGTTGTATTCTATTAGAAAGTGTCCTAATTACCTAGACCTCTATAGCAGAGTTTAAGACAATAAATGAGTTTGTAGTAGGTATTTGTAGTGGTTTCCACATCTGATTTATGTCGTGAAGTTTTGTAGTTGAGAATTATGTTATGAAATGGTGCTTAACTCAGACTTTCATCGAGTTTGTGATTAAAGGGTTCCTGTTGTAGCGGTAGGGTTTTCACCGTAGCGAAACCTCTATACTGACAGAGACTCACCATAGTGAGGGTGATCTATACCACTCTGAATCACCAAAGTGAGGTAGTGATATCCATAGCAGGTCTGCTACAATGAAGAAGTGGAAATTTTGGTGGACGATACATGGCAAGATGGGTATTTAAGTTAATCATTTCAAGATTCTCCCTCATAACTTAAAGAGCTCATCCTAGAAACGAGAGAGCAATTTTGATCTTTTCTGTTTTCTCTTGAGCTCTTTCCTCTCAAAATAAGTCTTAAGACTTCCTTAGGAGAAGCCCTCACAAAAATTGAATAAAATTTAGGTTATGTAAAGAAAACAAATTAGTTTTAATTACTCATGGGGCTTCGCCATGGTAAAGGGTATTTGCTATAGCAATATTAGCCATGACGAGACACAATTTCTATAGCGAAGCTCATGGACCAGTCATCTTTGACCGTGAAGGTCAACAAAAATTTAGTATTCCCAATAAAAATTAATAATCTACTTTTTCATGAATATTTTCAAACATTGCTGAATGAATTGTTACATAAAATAGAAATTAAATATTTGTTCATCCCCGAATGGACTAGGTATAAGAACGGTGGAGCGAGGACAACAGAAACTAACAAGCAAGTTTGAAAGGAAATATAACAGACACTTAATGAGCAGAAAGATATCTAGCATTTTTAGACTGTTTTCATTCATCACTAGTAATGCCTTTTAAATAGGCTCACAGCTCAAGTAAAATGCAATATTAAAAGGGAACTAATTTAGTATTACTTTCAACTGAAATAAAACTTAAGAACCAAATAACAATTATCATAGACTAAGTCAGAAAGTAGTAAAATACTAAAAGAAAGTTGTAGTAACCTTTTCTAAACCAAATACAAAAAGAAAGTTGTAGTAACCTTTTACACGTCTTTTTGAATCATTTAGATTCTCCGCAGTGAGCTTATAAGAACTCAATGACGAGGAGGTTTAAAACCAAAAAAATTGTTTATGAATTTTGATTGTCGTATTGTGTTGTGTTGTGTTCTATTAGAAAGTGCCCTAGTGACCTAGACCTCTATAGTGGATTTTAAGACTACGAATGAGTTTGTAGTAGGTATTTGTAGTGGTTTCCACATCTGATATATGTCGTGATGTTTTGTAGTCGAGAATTATGTTATGAAATGGAGCTTAACTCAGACTTTCATCGAGTTTGTGATTAAAGGGTTCCTGTTGTAGCGATAGGATTTTCACTGTAGCAAGACCTCTATAGCAGGCAGAGACTCACCATAGTGAGGGTGATTTATACCACTCTGACTCACCAAAGTGAGGTAGTGATATCCATAGCAGGTGTGCTACAATGAAGAAGTGGAAATTTTGGTGGACGACACGTGGCAAGATGGGTATTTTAGTTAATCATTTCAAGATTCTCCCTCATAAATTAAAGAGCTCATCCTAGAAACTAGAGGAGCAATTTTGATCTTCTCTGTTTTCTCTTGAGCTCTTTCCTGTCAAAATAAGTCTTAAGACTTCTTTAGGAGAAGCCCTCACAAAAAATGAATAAATTTAGGTTATGCAAAGAAAACAAATTAGTTTTAATTATTCATGGGGATTCACCATGGTAAAGGGTATTATCTATAGCAAATTAGCCATGACGAGACACAATTTCTATAGCGAAGCTCGTGGACCAGTCAGCTTTGACCGTGAAGGTCAACAAAAATTTAGTATTCCCAAGAAAAATTAATAATCTACTTTTTCATGAATATTTTCAAGCAATACTGAATGGATTGTAACATAAAATAGAAATTAAATATTTGTTCATCCCCGAATGGACTAGGTATAAGAACGGTGGAGCGAGGACAACAGAAACTAACAAGCAAGTTTGAAAGGAAGTATAACAGACACTTAATGAGCATAAAGATATCTAGCATTGTAAGACTCTTTTTCATTCATCACTAGTAATGCCTTTTAAATAGGCTCACAACTCTCAAGTAAAATGCAACATTAAAAGGGCACTAATTTAGTATTACTTTCAACTGAAATAAAACTTAAGAACCAAATAACAATTATCATAGACTGAGTCAGAATGCAGTAAAATACTGAAAGAAAGTTGTAGTAACCTTTTCTATGCCAAATAATCAAAGAAAGTTGTAGTAACCTTTTCCACGCCTTTTTTGAATCATTTATTCAATATATTTCCTTGATTCAAAATCACTAACACCAAGCAATGATATGAAATAGACATCCTTCTAACATAGAGGTGTTTCGCGTATATATTTGCTACTTTTTCATTTGTGTAGAAAATCTTCAATGTGATCTCTCTTTTCCAATCATCTCACAAATAAAATAAAAACAAATGTCAATGTGTTTTGTTATTCTATGTAATGCCGAATTCCTAGCAATTGAAATTGTGAATTGCTTGTTGCAATAAATTTCAATTGCTTTCTCTTTCTTTTAGTTTAGATCAACAAAAATTCTCATGTCAAATGGATTGACAAGAAGATATCAGTTTGTTCAAGTTCAAATGGGGCCCAAAACGAGAAATAGAGACTTTCTTATGATTCGTGTATTATAGTCCAAAGATTTTGTGTGATATGTCCGTCTGTCAATTTTTTGGCAGAAGTTTTTTATGAGCATCCTGGATGATCTATTTAATGGACCAGGTTGGTTTGGAGGGTAAAACATAGATTTATTTCAAGTTCAAACGAGGCTAAAAATGGGATACATGGATTTTTAAAATTTTCATGTATTATAGTCTATAGATTTTGTGCGATATGTGCGCCCGACGGTTTTTTGATAGAAATTTTTCATGTGCGTCTGTGATGATCTATTTAATGGTGCAAGTTGATTTGAAGGGGGGAAATGTAGTATTTTTCAAGTTCAAATGAGGCTTGAAACAGAAAATAGGGATTTTTTTTCTCTTTGTGTGTTTAGTCAATTTATTTTGTGTAATATGTGCGTCCGACGGTTTTATGACCAAAATTTTTTGTCAGCGTTCTTGATGACCTATTTGTTGGGAAAATGTTATTATATATCTCAAAAGAAATTATTTTATCTCCTAATATTTGGAAGAGAATATTATTTTATGTCCTAAATATTTCCTCTCGTTAAATAGCCTTAACTGGCTATTAATAGTCCTTAAACTCTTCTGTTACAAAAATTTTCTTACATTGACTGATTTATTATCATTATTGATTCTTCATTATGGACATTAATCCGCTTATCAAACCGTTCGAGGCTTTAGACTAATGTATGTTTCCATATAAATTTGGTCTTCCTCTATTACATATGGAGATAGAACACATACATATTAGAGTAAATCTTTTCTTCTATAGTCTATTGTGTGCTGGGCTTTGTTCATTGAAACTTTGTTAGCATCTCGCTCCTAGTACATACTAGAAGAGCTTGTTGAATCTTGGGGGATAATACTCATACCGGGTGAAATATCCTTAAGAAGAGTGTCTTTCGGCACGCCTCAAGCTATTAGAATTTCCTATATGTGTTATTGACGAAGTACAAGCTTTGGTGAATTTGGTATAAGTATTCGTGATGAAGATATGTTCTGTAAGTTTTACAACAATCTTAAGGATAATTCTAATACTAATTCTCATGGAAAATACTAATTACAGAGAGGGCCGAAATGACTTAATAAAGAGATAAGTAAATAATTCTTTGACTTTTTAAAGAAGTTCTCATTGTGTTTAAATTAACCTTTAAAAGTTCATGAATGCAGTGACGGATAAGTCATATATTTCTTATGTTTGGCTCACAATGTTAATATTATTGATAACTAACTTCTTAGTAGCATGACCTATAGATGAGAATGATTTAGTCCAATAGTGCTCTAGCTCATTGTCTTAGTGCACTGGACTAATTGCCACTTTATTGGTACCTTTGAATTGTTGAGAGGTGTTGGGATTAGATAAGACAAAATGACATAAAGCAGGTTGTTGGGAGAGAAATATACTACAAAATTTATTACTGTGAATGATAATTGAATCTTTGCATTCGTGTTAATAAGGTATGTGATGATGTTATATGTTTATATTTTTTTTTTTGAATTTGTGTGTGACAAATTAACTCATCATATCTTTCTATGTTTAAGAAGATTCGGAGAAATGATAATACCCTTAAGGACAGTGTCTTTCGGCACGCCTCAAGCTATGTGATTTTCCTATAAGAGTTATTGACGAAGTACAAGCTTTAGTAAATTTGATACAAGTATTCGTGATGAAGATATTTTCTGTAAATTTTACAACAATTATAAGGATATTTCTAATACTAATTCTCATGAAAAATACTAATTACAGAGAGGGCCGAAATCACTCAATAAAGAGATAAGTGAATAATAAGTTGCAGGAAGGATAAGTCATATCTTTCTTATGATTATAAAATTTTACTTTGCCTCACAATGTTAATATTGCTGATAACTAACTTCGTAGTAGCATGACCTATCGATGAGAATGATTTGTAGTCCAATAGTGCTCCTGTTCTTTGTCTTAGTGCAGTGAACTAATTGCCATTTTATTGATACCTTTGAATTGTTGAGAGGTGTTGGGATTAGAGAAGACAAAATGACATAAATTAGGTTGTTAGGAGAGAAATATACAACAAAAGTTATTATTGTGAATGATAATTTAATCATTGCATTCGTGTTAATGAGGTTTGTGATGACATTATATGTTCATATTTTTATTGAATTGTGTGTGGCAAATTAAGTCATCATATCTTTCTATGCTTGAGAAGATTCGGAGAAATGATAATTCCCTAAGTAAAAATAAATGTGACTAAGCGGATGATGTAAATTGTTGTGGTCATTTATCAAGCGAATCTTGTGGCTAATATGTGAAAGTGAGAAATTGTTTGTTAGATTTTTGTAATGTTAGGTATATTTATGCCAACTAAAATAATTTTGTGTTCCCAAATAGAAAAATGAAGAATAATTGTATATATGTTAGTTATTCTTGAACTACTTAAGTTCTTAAAATGAAAAATTCTTTATAAATATTCACATCTATATATTGGCATTCTTTGAGATGGTACATGATTTTAATATTTGTGCTGATTGGTGCTTATGGATTTATGAGAAAAGATTGAAAGAATGTTTATTTGAATTTGATAATGTGTTAACAAATGTAATTAAAGACAATGAAGATATGTAGAGCATGATTTAATTGTGGTTAATATTGTTCTATATAAAAATGCTAGTGATTACATTTCTTGATTGATTCATTTGAATTATGACATATTTTTAATTATTTTTACTTTAATTACACACAATGTATTATTTCTATAAAAACTTGAAGTGTGAAGTTTGTGTTGGAATTGTACATAAGGAAAAATAAAATAAAATTATATGCTTGCGTTTAGAGAATTTAAATTGTTCAAAATGTCTCTTCAAATTTTTGTGAGACTTGTATAAATAATGAGTAAAGGTGACAAATGTAATTGTGCTACATTTATTGACTATTTCTCTAGGTATGCTGAAGTAGTTTTTGTTGAGAAATAATAATGAAGTCTTTTGATATATTTTAATATGCTATTGTGGCATACAAAATTGAAAACTTTATGAACATTGACTATTATGAAATATTTGAAAGTGTAGGGGTGTCTATCTAATATTGTGCTACATGATCCTAAGAAAGGAAAAACCAAATTTAAGATTTTGAATTGTTTGTTAATAAATGTTTATAGATATATATTTGTGGTAATCAATTGTGATTTTATTGAATGCAATATTAGAGTTGCAAAAAAAATGAAATAAAGTGTTGTTGAGTTTTTAAAAGTGAAAATACTTCCAATGTTCTTGTTGTTGAAAATGATATTGATTATTGATACATTATCTCAAAAAGAGTCTTTGGTAATACATGAGAGGTACGATAAGTACAATACTAAATAAATGGAATATTTTGTTGCACAGGAAGGGCACAGTGTATGATGAAAAAGATAAAAAAAAATGTTGAGACACTTTTGTGGATGCCATAATATAAAAACAATTAATTAGAATTAGTTGTTGTGGAGTTGATTGGTGATGAGACTAAGTGGTTAAGAAAACTATTAGTGTGTATTCCAGTTGGAATAAAATCAATTTTTATGTTACTAAACTAGATACATGTACTTGAGACACAATGTGATGAAAATACTACCGTGAGATGAATTATTTATGTAAATAAATTATGTATACGACATATGCAATATATAAAAGCTTGTAAAATAATGAAAACACTTGGTTCGTTAAAGTAAATGTAATAACAAACTCAACTTTTCTTATATATGAAGTAATATAGTTTCTGTAGGATTATCTAACCGACAACCATCAATATGAGCCTAAATGATGGTACAACATCTTATCTCACGTTGCAAGAGGACCATCCTATACCTTGCCATCGGTATAGAACCTGAACTACTAAGTGGATCCACTATGCTAAAAAGCACTAAGAAATCATCTAAAAAGTATGACCCTTCTTCTGTACATGTTGTCTACATGGTTTATGGGGGCTTGACTTAATATGAACTCGCATCCTCATATCGGTGCTCAATACTTATCCCAAAAATACTTAGCTCATATGTTTTTGAAAAAACTTCTTCTGTGGTTTGAGGTAATTGCTGAAACTTAGCTTTAAAAGCTCTCTTGCAAATCATAGTTTCCTCTTTACTAAAACTAGTCAAAGGCTCTTTTGGAAGTCTCAGCTACCTTCTATCAAATTGTGAAAACATTTGTAACTCTTAGGAATACTTAGTTCCCTTGTAACTTTGAGAAATGAACTCAACTCATTACTCTTTGCTTAACTTGCAACTTAAAACTTAGGAAATATTTAGTTCACTTATAACTTTTGAGAAATGAACTCAACTCTTTACTTTTTGCTTAACTTGCAACTTGAGCCTTAAAACAAATTTAAAACATTTGTTAAATACTCTTGAAAACTTTAAGAACTTACTTTGACTTGCTTCTTAACTTTTAGACTTAACTCTCAACTTCTTTGACTTTGATCTTAACTTTCCTTGAATTGAATTATTGATTCAAGGTTCATGATCTCGTGTTTATGGATGATTTCATGATATTTAGAGGTACTTTAGAGTGTTAGAATCAACTAGAAAATGTAGGTACAATACTTAGAAACTAGTTCGAAAAAATGAATGGGGTGAACTGGTGTCCTTGGCGCTCTGAGAGGCATGGGCCGCCACGCCAACTTTCAGAGGCCAGGTTGGGGTGCTCTGGCTGGCGTGGCGCCCCAAGGCCCTACGGACATAGATTGTATGGGAGGCACGGCACCGCAACCCCTGTATCCAGTTGTTCTCAACTTTTCTCCTCCATTTTTATCTCTAGACCCTCTAAACTTTCACGGTTCTTTCCCCCAAACACTTAGAATCATTATTACCCTCAATACCCAATATATTCTACTCAAAAAACATCCCGGAAACACGAATCAAATTAACATTAGGCATTCAACAACTCAACCAACAAGAGTTCAACAATGTTCTTCAAGAACTTCACTTTTTATCATTCACCTAATTAAAAAATAACATAATTGAAACAAGTTTGGTGTGTGGGTGAACTAACCCAACACTTGACGAATACCACTCGCAACTCTTGACGTTCTTCGTAAATTTTTGACTTCTCTCCCTTTTTGACTGACCATCACGACACTTACCGGCGTGGTTCCTACCACACCTACCATATACCGTAGCCCAACTGCTTCCTTGTGCCACCCTACCTTGGGACTGTGCTGGTCTAGGTTTGAAGTTTTGTGAATTCTGGCCATTAAACTCACCTCTGTTTCTGGGTGCAGGTGCACTAGCAGATGATGGCGCATGCCCCTTTTGTTTCTGAAAAGATGGACGGTTCATACTACCTAATGGTTGACCAAACTCATTCCCAATCTTAGCTTTCTTGGTTCTATGCTTTACTTTGTCCCACAACTTCTCCTTTTCAACCTGTTGCACATTGACCATCAACTTGGATATGTCCATGTCACCTATCAGCACCGCAACTCTGCCCTCTTTGCTTGATGAACGACCCAAGCAACCGACAAACAAACTTATTCTGCTCCTCATTTCCTTAACCATCTAAGGAGCATAGCGGGACAGCTGGGTGAACTTCAACCCATACTCGTGCACACTCTAAAAGTCTTATTTCAAAGTAAGAAACTCCCATACCTTAGCCTCTTTCAATTCCCGGGGAAAGAAACGCCCCTAGAAAGTTTCTTCAAAACAGACCTAACTCATATGTGGCACATCCTCATCTCTCCCCTTCTTCTAATGATCGAACCAAGTCCTAGCCACATTTTTCAGTTGATATGAAGCTAGTTCAACCCTTTAAGAATCAGTAACATGCATCACATCAAAAACCTTCTTCAGTTTTTCGTCAAAATTCTCCGGATCCTCAGTAGCAATCAAACCCATGAAACTTGGAGGATTCTTTCTCAAGAATTCATGAATCCTCGAAGTGTCAGCCTATTCTCTCCTGGCTCCTCTTTTCTGTACAACTTGATTAGTTACCACTTGGTTCAGCATCTGAATTGCCTCCCGAAATTCAGCATTAGTGACCTCGTCTTGAGGTTGCACGTTTGGTGCATTCGATACCCCTTTCTCTTGCGGCTGAATGTTTCTCCTAGCTAGACTACCTCTGGCTTATCTTAGTGGAGGCATGTTTATATGAAACACGCGCAACCACAAATTAGAGAAAAACTTTTAGAGATAAACTCTAAATCACGAAGGAAATGTGAAAGATGTGAATAAATTCCTAAATGTTGCAGCCTTCTAATTATAGATGTGGCGCGCTTCACACCGATAACTAGGAATCTACAAACATGACTTCATAGACTCCATAGGACTCTTGAACTCTATGCGCTGATTCAAGTTTGTCACACCCGAGCCTACACCCTCGACGTGGCCGACACTCGAAGACCATTGTTGGCCTCGAGCGGACCCTTGGTCTGGCTTGCTTAACTCAGCGGAAGACTTAACTCATTAAAACAGTGTCATTTAATAACTGTAAGAATAATAAGTTGGCCAAAATGACACTTAAGTATCATAACAAAATATCTGCAATACAAAGATGAGAGACTCAAAACTAAATTATCTGACTGTCTATGAAGCCTCTATAATACTAAGATGGATGTTGGGACAGACCCCACAATATCCTATAAATGAAAGACTAAAAAGCGAATAAAAATGTCCTCTAGAATGCAAGGAGGCTCACCACTAACTCTGAGTTCTCAACTGGATCAACGAGGGGCTGGATGATGCTTATCATAGTTACCTGTGTCTACATCATAAGAAGATGCAGGCCAACTGGCATCAGTACATTAAATGTACGAGTATGCGTGTTGGAATACTAACAACAACTTAAGCTTGAAAAAAGAGAGTAAAAAGAAACACTTACCTTGGTTCTGCTTAAGTCATGAATACTAGACTTAATATAAAGCAATAAGACACATGGAATATATAAAATCTTGTGAAACAATTAAAACACTTGGTTCGTTAAAGAAAATGCAACAAAAAATTCAATTTTACTTATATATGAAGTAATATATTTTATGTGGGATTCTTTAACCGACAACAATCACTATGAGCCTAAATGATGGTACAATGTCTTACCTCACGTTGCAAGAAGACCGTCCTATATCTTACTGTCGGTATAGAACCTGAACTACTAAGTGAATTCACTAGTCTATGCTAAAAAGCACTACAGAATCATCTAAAAAGTATGACCCTTCTTTTGTCCATGTTAGCTACATGGTTTATGGGGTCTTGAGTTAATATGAACTTGCGTCCTCATATCGGTGCTCAATACTACTTCCAAAAATACTTAGCTCATATGTTTTTAAGACAACTTCTTCTCTACTTTGAGGTAATTGCTGAAACTTAACTTTAAAAGCTCTCTTGGAAATCATAGTTTCCTCTTTACTAAAACTAGACAAAGGCTCTTTTGGGAGTCTCAGCTTCCTTCCTTGCTCAAATTGTGAAAACATTTGTAACTCTTAAGGAATACTTAATTCCCTTATAACTATTGAGAAATGAACTCAATTCTTTACTCTTTGTTCAACTTGCAACTTAACTCTTAGAGAATACTTGTTCCCTTATAACTTTTAATAAATGAACACAAATCTTTACTCTTTTCTTAACTTGCAACTTGAGCCTTAAAACAAAGTTAAAACATTTGTTAAACACTCTTGAAAACTTTAAGAACTTAATTTGACTTGTTGCTTAACTTTTAGACTTAACTCTCAACTTTTTTGACTTTGATCTTAACTTTCCTTGAATTGAATTATGAATTCAAGTTTCATAATCTCATATTTATGGATGATTTCATGATGTTTATTGGTACCTTAGCGTGTTAGAATCAACTGGGAAACGTAGGTACATCACTTAGAAACTAGTTCAGAAAAATGTGGGAAGAATGGGGTGAACTGGCGTCCTTGGCGCTCTTAGAGGCGTGAGGCGCCTGGCCCCAAACTTCAGAGGCCAGGTTGGGGCGCTCTGGCTGGCGTGGCGCCCCAAGGCCTTACTGACAGAGATTGTCCTGTGGGGCTATGGGAGGTGCGGCGCCGCAACCCCTCTAGCGAGGTATTCTGGACTTTTCTCCTCCGTTTTTTATCTTTAGACCCTCTAAACTTCCATGGTTCTTTTCCCAAACACTTAGGATCATTATTACCCTCAATACCAATAAATTCAAGTAAAAAATAACCTGAAAACACGAATCAAATTAACACTAGGGATTCAACAACTCAACCAATAATAATTCAACAATATTCTTGAAGAATTTCACTTTTTATCATTCACCTAATTCGAAAATCACTAAATTGAAACATGTTTGGTGTGTCGGTGAACTGAACCAACACTAAAAGATCTCACATACCTTGATAGGGATTATCTCCGATGAATTTCACTCACAACGCTTGACGTTCTTGGCGAATTCTTGACTTCTCTCCCTTTCTTTCTTCTTTTCTCTCTTCTCCAAGCCCTAAGCGTAATTCTAACTTTTCCAAACTGATCTGAGACTTGTTTTTACCCCAATATAACCCTAAAATGAAATAGAAAATTAATTGGTGAGAAGACTAGTTTGACCTTCCCTAAATTCGGATTGGTACTTTCCTCAATCCAACATCCCAACTTCCGAAATGAATACTCACTCATACGATAACGAAATTGCGCAAACTCATCGGCGTTGGAAAGATTGTTCCAAGATCTTTCAACCCATATCCAGAAAAACCTCAAAATCACCTTGATGTAGAAGTTATGGCCGTTTGAAAATGACCAAAACTCACTTTCTTAACTTAGAATTTTTTCCAGATTTTTCCCTTTCTTTCCAAAAATGATTAGTTTTAGTTTCTTAACTTATTCTTAGTTATCTCAAGTTGCGAAATGTTATAAATACCAAACCTCCTGGTAACTCAAAGTCGTGTACCAAAACAACGACTAGTCTAGAATATGAGGCCGATGCAACCCCCCCCCCCATCCCAAAAAAAAATAACAAGAAGTATGAGTCCGGAAAAGAGACCATAGGTAAAAGATAGACCCATAGCAGTCTTAAAGAACAAATCACCCTTAGATTCAGGAAGCGCTAGAGTCACAACTAAGGTCGCGTAGTAGCCAATGAAATATGTATGTACTCAAAAAAGGAATATCAAGCGCAGTATCAGTACATAAAGTCAATAGTCTACCGATAATATCATTGGCAAGCGACAATTGTACAAATATGAAAATTTAACCACAACTCAGTAAAACTTGACAACGTGCATTTATAAACAAATTCAAAACATAAAAAAGAAGTCCTCAACTTGAAAAAATAATCACAACAAACATGCTCAAAAACATTGTAATGAAGCCATCTTGATTCATTCATCGAACCAATACACAAAAAAATACATCTGTACCAAGAATGATATACAATCCAATCGAAAAAGACCTGTACCAGCCGTGGTACTCAAGCTAACTGATGGATATGTAAAACTAGGCGTGGATCCAAACCAATCAATAATATGTATCAGACGTGGTAGCCGATCCAAACAAGATATATCTTATACCAAGTGTGGTACCTGAACAACCTAAAAATATGTACCAGGAGAGGTACTTGAGCCACAAACAGTCATACACAATCACAATCATAATCACAATGAGTTCAATCACACTTGAAAACACAAGAAAATATGATGTTTATTGCATTAAAGTGTCAATAGGACATCATTTCCGTTTCATCCTTTTTATCTACATAACCGTGTATTGTACAAGTAATACTAGCAAAACATTTAACATGCACATGTACATAAATGGGAAACAAATTCAACCATCACCCCTTTTATGATATCTAGTTTGTTCTTGGCCTATAAACAATCAATATAACACATAATCAGGCCCAAATACCCTAAATTCACCCAAATTCTCACGATTATCCCACCCACACAAGGGGTTTTCCACCATTAAATCAAACAAAAATATCTCTTAAAGTCACCATCATAGATTCTAAGGCCTAGGAATTAATTTACCAAGTTAGGGAAGTAATTTACTTACTTTTACAGATGATTCTTATGAAAAATCAGTAAAAATACCATAGGTTACTTTGCACTTCCCCAAACTATTGTTGAATGATAATAGGCGGTTTTTGAGATTTTTCTACATTATTAGTGACTTACCTGTCATAGCGGTCCAATCCCACTATAGTAACGCCATAGGAGGGATCTTCCTATATATAGAGAAATTATTTGGCCACCATAGAGACATGTCCCCCTTTGAAGTAGAATTTCACTCACTATAGTGTCTTGCACGATAGAACCTAAAAATCCTCCAAAAATTGCCCATTGCAATACACCTTCAAACCTTGACGTTCCAAAGCAATCATTCATGCGAAGTTCGATATCAGACGTTTTACTTACCCGAATTGAGTTGTAAAAAGTTCTATGGACTACTTAAAGTCTTAGAAATAAGAAAAACCACTCTACTTAGACATTTCACACCAATCCTTAATCCGAATTTCGCTAGACCCCATCTTGTTCAAATTTCGTCCAAGACTAACCACCTCATAGTTTCAAGTCACTACTCTAGAAATTTTCTCGCTTGATTTCTCTTACAATTAGCTCACCCATGACAACCGAAAGGGTTGTTACATGAGCTCAGTTGCAGAACGAGTGACATAAAAATAGAGGTTGAGAAAGAAATTAGACTTGTTGAAGAAGCATGTGTACAAGAAATCATCTGCAAATAAGTGATCATCTGAAGAAGACAACCAAGCTTTTAAAATGAAAGTGATGATGACTTTGATATCATGAATGAAAGAGATTCTAACACGAATAACGTGAATGAAAGTAGCTATAATTATGATTGAGATGGTTTGTAGTATTATTGAGGATTCAAATTTGAAATATTTTATTTTAGACCAGTTAAGAATCATAAATTGTTGACGTGGATGTATGAATTATGTTTTTTTGTTAGTTGAAATGGTTTACATAGACATATTGAATGATGTTTTAAAGAATTATCGAGGGTTTCAAATAGATTTTGTTTGATTATGAAATTTGTCTAGCGATTTAAATGTGAACTATCATTTAATTTGGGATTTCCATGATAGATATTCATGAAAATTTTCTTGCAAGAATTTTTTCTTGCGAATTTACTTGGGGTATTTCATAGGAATTTTCTTGGGAAATCATTTCATAAATATTCATAAGAGGTTTTATTTTATTAATCAAGAATATTAACCTCAAATTTTTATTAGAATTTATTTGGGGATATTCATAGGATCTCCAAAATTCATAAGTAAGTTCCTTTTCACATGAAACTTTACTGAAAAATTCTTGCAAATGTCTGCTAGTTAATCACCGATAAATTAGTAAATAACACGCGCGCAAATTTATTCTCGCAACTAACTTACCTAGCTAGGGATTTTAATTTCTAAATTTGCAAGTAATAGTTAGCTACAAAAAAATTTTCATCGGATTTCAATTGGCAAGAAGATTCACACTTGAGAATTTTACTGTACTAGCCCACGAAAATCTCTAGATAATGAACACTTTTCTTGTAGTTAGAAAGAGAGAACTAATAGGGGAGAGAGAAGAAATAAGGGAGAGGAAAAGAGAAGGAGAGAGCAAGGGGGGAATTTGAAGGAGTTGTGTATTTGACTTAAAATATGATATGAAATTATAAGTAAAGGAGACAAATATGTAATTATTTTAAAGTATATAATGGTATATATGATAGGAATGTTTGTACAATTTGATAGATTAAAAAAATCAATTAGGTCAAACAACAATTATAAGTTAGGTCCACATTAGACAAGCCCACTAGAAAATAGAGGTACTATATAAGTACATATCAAAGAGTTGAGTGTTTCTCTTTACCCTCTCATATAACATTTTATTTTTATCTCCTCCTTTTTATGTTTTAATAGAAAAAATCCTCAAAATATTGAAGCAATAGATAATCAATGGCAACTCCCAATTATGGTATGATAAAAGAAGTTCATGTGTTGCTTGTGGATAATAACAAAGAGTTTGTGACTAAGATGATTAATTTGTTGAAGTCCTATGACTATAAAGGTAACATCTGTAAAAATATATAAAATTTATAACCTTTGACCTTTGATATAAGTAAATTCTATGTGCTTTTTCTTTTAAAACAGATTTAATTGATATGATGGATGTTAGCCCATTTGTTATTTTAACATCGATATTTTTTAGGTTTCATTTTATATATCTTACAAATCTTAGATTTCTCTTTTCTCTTTTATCCTAATACTGTTTGTATGCTTCTATATGTTGATTTAACACTTAAGAAATGAGTTTTGTGTGGTTATTAATAATCAAACTAGATTCTCTATTTTTGGTTCTTGCTATAAGAATGTCACGCAATAGATCAGCTTCTATGTCCATTTAGGGAATTATTTATTTTACACTTGACCTTCTTTATTAAGAAAGGATTGGGGGAGGGGAGGGGGGGGGGATTTTCCTAGAGTGACAAATAGTTGGCGAAGAAAATAATTTAATTTTCTCAAAAATTATATTTGAATGTTTATATCTTTACTTCTTTTATCAATTTATCTATCATTTTAAAAGTACAATGTTAAGGTGTTGGAGGCACAAAATTAGGGTAAAAGAAGGTAGGAGAAAGAGGAAAGAACAAAATAAGAGCTGCTATGACTTCCTACTTTGAGATAACTTTTAATTGTGTCTTTTATCAGATGTAGAAAAAAAAAAACAAGTGTGGAGCCTTGATTTTCATTATTTTCACCATTTTAATTCAACAAAAAAGCATCTTCTAAAAAAGCTTTTATTAATTATTTTTAATATACACATTTTATTTTATTATTTTGACCACACATAAATCTTAAATTTTATAATAGAATTAATTTATTAATTTTTTTCCTAATTTGGAAGAAAACAAAATTTTGGATCTAGTTTATGGTTTCTTGCACTAATTACTTTATGTCTCAACCTTAATGTGAACACAATCGACAATTGTTAAATCTTTGAAAAGAATAAGTAAATGTTATAAATGTTTTATCCGAAAATTATTTTTAAGGATGATTTTCTTGAACTATTTTACCTTGCAAAGAAAAAAGGTATATAACTACGAATTTATAGTTAAGGTGTGTTTATGGCTATTTCTTCTTTTTTATTTGTTTAGTTTTTCAATAACTTTGTTAGTATTCACTTATTATTTTTTGCTTAAGGTGTATCAAATTATATTTACTTGAATTTCATTGCTAACGACTTCTGTAGGTACGATGTAATATTAATGCATAAAAGCAACTAATTTTGAAATAATAAATAAAGCAACTGTAGTGATTAACTAAAACAAAACTTTAATTTGACGGCATGATTAAGAATGTATATAGCAAAATATGTTAGAAAAAGGGAAGTTTTCCTTGTTACTGATAAATCATTTTATCATTGCTAAATCTTTTAATCTTATTTGTTGCATGTTTTGATCCTATTATCTTGGGGGTTGATTACAAAAATAGTTGTTTGATTTCAACAAGTTATTTGAATAATTGAAATAAATTCTTATTATCCCTATATATGATCTTCTCTAAACTACCTAATCTAATTATTAATTCAAAATAGTATTGTATATAGCGTTATTATGTGAACCTTTGTCTAAGATTGCACACATCTATTAAAACATAAGTTGATTAAAATACATTGTTGCATAAATAAGGTGTAGCAATATAACCTAAAAAATATAATTGAATTGGTATATCCGTTGATAATTTTGTACTATTTTCTTAACTGACTTTTAAATATATTAATGCAGTTAAGACGGTTGATACCACTTCAGCAGCATTGTCAATGCTTATCAGAGGAAAACAAAAATTTGATGTCATTATAATCAATGATCATTCATCAAACATGCTTTCTTTGGACCTCTTAGCTAAGGCTGTGGCCATGGATATAATTTCACTCGGTACGTATTTATTTACTCTTTCACTTATGACGTCTAATATGGGTTAGTTGAGTTATTTTTAATTAATCCAGTGTAACAAATTTAGCCATAAAAAGTTCACCATTAATTGGTTTGTTAATAGTTCGTAGCTACAGTAATTTTCTATAATCCATCGTTAAATATGATTAACATTGAATCTTTTTATGTAGCGACATAAATGATTGATTACTCATTCTTATTCTTTCAATTTGTGATAGCTAGTTATTTGATAACATTGGTGTTATAATGAATATGCATTAAATTAGCTATTTACATAATGTATGATGCAATTCAATTCTAATTGTTACTTTCTCAAAACAACTATGCAGTTGTTTGTGATGAATACAATGAGCTCGTAGCAAAGAAGGTTTTGGATGAGGGAGCTTATCTTTACTTTGAAAATTCATTTGAGAAGGATATTGTGAACTACTTATCCAAATTTGTATCGAGGAAAAAAACACAAAGGCAACAAGTGGAAGAAGGATCAGAAATAAATACAGATCAAAACAATAATATTATTGGAGACAATGGAGAATTCGAAGAGATACAAAATGTTTCAAATACTACAAAACAAAGAAATAATATTGATGAGGCTGGAAATGACGTGGGATCGAATGGAAAATACAAGTTAACAAAGAAGAGAGAGAGAGAAAATATGAATGAGACTGATCAAAGAGAACATCAAAGTAGTGATTTTATTAGGAGAAAAGCTTGCCTAGTTTGGAATGACGATCTTCATGCAAAATTTATGAAAGTTGTACACCAAATCGGGAAAGAAAGTAAGTTTTCTTCACTATTATAGTAATAGCTACAACGTTAATTTGTTTAAAATTAAGGCATAACGATTGTTGTATTTACATGTACCCTCACTTGATTTGAAAAAATTATAGTTATTAGTTTAAACTTACATTTTTATGGAATATGCAGGATGTCGTCCGAAAAAGATATGGGAGCAGATGAATGTGCTTGATATTACTAAGACGCAAGTGGCAAGCCACTTACAGGTACATTTTTAAAAGACTAGTGGTAAATTATATATTATTTATGTGTTTAGTACTAGAAAAATAATTTTATAAAATGTTATTTGCAAAAATATTAATTCGAGAAGTTATTATTATTTTATCAACACTCATTATTTTGATTTTATATAAAAATCAAGTAAGAAGTGTTCTAATTTTATCTTATTTTAGCATGTAAAAGTGTAGACTCTATTTTTACCATTTTATACTCAAATGTCATATCAAAGCATTACTAATAAACCAAGATTAGCGTAAATTTTTGTTACTTGTTTTTAGTGATAGAAGTTAATTATTCGTTGGTCAATTCTAATATTTTGTAGTTCAATGAAAAAAAATATTATACTCAATATTTAATTCATATTATTTGAAAAGAATTTTACTTTCGCTAATTATCAAATATCAAAAATATTTTCTATTAAAATGAATTTGGTCATTTCAAACACATCGAAATAATAATAAATTTTGATGATAAACATATACATGATCTAACTCTCTCTTCTTCTTTTTTCTGTAACACCTTTTAGAATTGTCGTCTCCATTGGAAAATTTCAGAAAAGAAGAAATCTACTCGTCGCCCATCAGACCAGAGATACTCAAATAGTTCTCAGCAAATAAGTAGCTTCCAAAAATTTGGGACTATGCCTTTTCTTCAAACAAATGAAACAAATCTACAAGTTCACTCAAATCGAACCCAAATAGTACCAGAGTTTCAATTTCCAACTCTCAAGACTAATGATACTTTTTTTGGAGGAGAGAGTTCAATCCAACAACTTTATCGTCCACAACTTCAGGCTCAACCCGTGTACCCCACCATTGGCAATCCATTCAATAACTCGTCTCAGTGGACCAAAACTTATTTTGCTGGTGAGCTGCAACAACAACATGGACCGTTACTTGATGTTTTGGGTTCACAAGGACTAAAAATATCAAATATTGAGTGTACTAGTTCTAAACCTAACCTGGCGTTCAATCGTGAATATCATAATATTCAAAGTGATTACGACATGAATCACAATGTGTCCCATGGAGCATCATATTTAGGTGGCGAAAAAGTATCCAATGCAAATGGTTGGAATGCAATAACTAATAACAACAACTTGAATATCAATGCAGACAATGTGACAACTTTTTTAGGTAGCAGATTGATACTTGATATACATGTCGGAGATACATCCACTAATGAATTCAGTGCAATAGATACAAATCCAAGCAATATTGTGGTGGCAACAAATGATCAGAATGAGATTCATGAAGAAAGTGATTCAGATGAGAATCATGATTGTGATGCATATTTTGATTTCACTAATATAGATTATCTCTCCCAGAATCTTGAATCTCCGAGTACTGACCCACCTAGTGAATAAGACATTTGGTCAAGTGTACTCTGTTGATCAGGTTAGTACTTCTATCTAATTTAGCATTTTATAAATTTCATGTTACATTATTGATATAAACTAAAATAAGTATAAATTTTGAATTTCTTTTTTTTTGTATTATACATGCATATCAAACACCGGATTAAATTGTATTTTCTCCATGTTTGGTTTGTATTATAATATGTGATGTTCTTCTTCTTCTTAATTAAATGAGTCCTTAGTGTTTGAATAAAATGTCTTAGTATTAAAAACAAATGTCTACATATTTATATTTATGAAGTACTTATATTTATCCTTTGGTAAAAGAAGTTTTCCATGATGGTATTTTCAATTGACTTTATTTTTAAGAAAATATTTTTGTCACACCCATAATATCTCCTACATTTTATCATTATGCAGGTGATCAAATGTTATCAGGACTATCAATGACAACTCTCATAAGGACTCTTTGTAGTAACAAATTTGTTTTCTCAAGTGAAAAGTTCATATACCATATTTGTAGTGACTATTTTGTTTGGTGTGACTTGATTTGATTTAATTTTATATTTCATTTATAACTAATGGTCAGTATAAGATTTATAGTATTTCATTAATTTATTGACTTGATATTATTGCTTTCTTTAGTATCGGTCCATTTATTTTTTCCATTTCATAACCTTTTGGTTGACTTGTTATATATTTTATATATGAGATAGATTATTTGGTAGATTTAAACTCGATATAGCAAAACTTAGTTACAATAAAGATAACTTGAACTGAATGGTGCAAAAGTTAGTAACAAAAGTTATTGTATCTCTCTTTGTAACTTTTGCAGACATCAGTAGTTTAAGTAATATATATATCTTTATTGTAACTAACTTTAGCATCATCCAGTCATTTTCACTTGTTGTACTAACAAGTAATGTACCATTGAGATCAACAATATTAATATTTCTCAATATATTATTTGTGAATAATATAGAAGGAAGTTATTGAAATGAAGGAAAATTATGATGTCTCTTTAGATTTAAATAATCTAAATCATCTCTACAAGAATTTTGGACCTCCAAGTTAATAATAATGATGGCAGTGTGCTTAATGAAGTTTATGTAAATGTTATGGGTTGGTTAAGACGTACTCTTGTTAGAGTCTCCGCAGTGAAATTGAGCTTATAAGAATTCAATGATGAGGAGGTTTAAAACAAAAAAATTATTTATAAAATTTGATTGTCATATTGTGCTGTGTTCTATTAGAAAGTGGCCTAGTGACCCAGACCTCTATAGCAGCTTTTAAGACAATAAATGAGTTTGTAGTAGGTATTTGTAGTGGTTTCCACATCTGATTTATGTCATGATGTTTTGTAGTCGAGAATTATGTTATGAAATGGAGCTTAACTCAGACTTTCATCAAGTTTGTGATTAAAGGGTTCCTGTTGTAGCGGTAGGATTTTCACTGTAGCGAGACCTCTATACTGGCAGAGACTCACCATAGTGAGGGTGATCTATACCACTCTGACTCACCAAAGTGAGGTAGTGATATCCATAGCAGGTCTGCTACAATGAACAAGTAGAAATTTTGGTGGACGATACGTGGCAAGATGGGTATTTTAGTTAATCATTTCAAGATTCTCCCTCATAACTTAAAGAGCTCATCCTAGAAACCAGAGAAGCAATTTTGATCTTCTCTGTTTTCTCTTGAGCTCTTTCCTCTCAAAATAAGTCTTAAGACTTCTTTAGGAGAAGCCCTCACAAAAATTGAATAAAATTTAGGTTATGTAAAGAAAACAAATTAGTTTTAATTATTCATGGGGCTTCACCATGGTAAAGGGTATTTGCTATAGCAATATTAGCCATGACGAAACACAATTTCGATAGCGAAGCTCGTGGACCAATCATCTTTGACCGTGAAGGTCAACAAAAATTTAGTATTCCAAAGAAAAATTAATAATCAACTTTTTCATGAATATTTTCAAGCAATACTGAATGAACTGTAACATAAAATAGAAATTAAATATTTATTCATCCCCGAATGAACTAGGTATAAGAACGGTGGAGCGAGGACAACAGAAACTAACAAGCAAGTTTGAAAGGAAGTATAACAGACACTTAATGAGCAACTTAATGAGCAGAAAGATATCTAGCATTTTTAGACTGTTTTCATTCATCACTAGTAATGCCTTTTAAATAGGCTCACAGCTCAAGTAAAATGCAATATTAAAAGGGCACTAATTTAGTATTACTTTCAACTGAAATAAAACTTAAGAACCAAATAACAATTATCATAGACTAAGTCAGAAAGCAGTAAAATACTAAAAGAAAGTTGTAGTAACCTTTTCTACACCAAATACTAAAAGAAAGTTGTAGTAACCTTTTACACGTCTTTTTTGAATCATTTAGAGTCTCCGCGGTGAGCTTATAAGAACTCAATGACGAGGAGGTTTAAAACCAAAAAAATTGTTTATGAATTTTGATTGTCGTATTGTGTTGTGTTGTGTTCTATTTGAAAGTGCCCTAGTGACCTAAACCTCTATAGCAGATTTTAAGACTACGAATGAGTTTGTAGTAGGTATTTGTAGTGGTTTCCACATCTGATTTATGTCGTGATGTTTTGTAGTCGAGAATTATGCCATCAAATGGAGCTTTACTCAGACTTTTATCGAGTTTGTGATTAAGGGGTCCCGCTGTAGCGAGACCTCTATACCAGGCAGAGACTCACCATAGTGAGGGTGATCTATATCAATCCGACTCACCATAGTGAGGTAGTGATATACATAGAAGGTCTGCTACAATGAAAAATTGGAAAATTTGGTGGATGACACGTGGCAAGATGGGTATTTAAGTTAATCATTTGAAGATTCTCCCTCATAACTTAAAGAGCTCATCCTAGAACACCAGAGAGATAATTTTGATCTTCCCTATTTTCTCTTGAGCTCTTTCCTCTCAAAATAAGACTTAAGACTTCTTTAGGAGAAGCCCTCACAAAAATAGAATAAAATTCAGGTCATGTAAAGAAAACAAAATAGTTTTAATTATTCCTGGTGCTTCGCCATGGTAAAGGGTATTTTCTATAGCAATATTAGCCACGGCAAGACATATTTTCCATAGCGAAGCTCGTGGACCAGTCAGCTTTGACCGTGAAGGTCAACAAGAATTTAATATTCTCAACAAAATTTAATAATCCACTTTTTTATGAATATTTTCAAGTAATACTGAATGGATTGTAATATCAAACAGAAATTAAATATTTGTTCATCCCCGAATGGACTGCGTATAAGAACGGTGGAGCGAGGACAACAGAAACTAACAAGCAACTTTGAGAGGAAGTATAATAGACACTTAATGAGCAGAAAGATATCTAGTATTGAAAGACTGTTTTTCATTCATCAATAGTAATATCTTTTAAATAGCCTCACAACTCAAGTAAAATGCAATATTATAAGGGCACTAATTTAGTATCGCTTTCAATTGAAATAAAACTTAACAGTCAAATAACAATTATCAATAGACTACGTATGAATCCAGTAAAATACTCAAAGAAAGTTGTAGTAACCTTTTCTATGCCTTTTTGGAATCATTTATTCAATATATTCCCTTGCTTCAAAATCACTAACACCAAGCAATGATATGAAATATACATGCTTCTAATATGGAGGTGCTTCGCGTATATACTTGCTACTCTTTCATTTGTTTAGCAAATCCTCAATGTGATCTCTATTTTCCCATCATCTCACGAATAAAATGAAAACGAATGTCAATGTGTTTTGTTATTCTATGAAATGCAGAATTCCTAGCCATTGAAATTGTGAATTTCTTAGTGCAATAAATTTTCAGTGATTTCTCTTTCTTTTGGTTTAGATCAACAAAAATTCTCATGTGTCAAATGATTGATAAGAAGAAATTGCGATATGGCAGGCGCGTGTTGGTTTTAAGGGGCAAACGTAGATATTTTTAACTTTAAACAAGGCTCCAAACGAAAAATAGGAATTTTTCTATTTCCATGTCTTACATGTCATGGATTTGGTGTGATATGTATGTCCGATATATAGTTTTTTGGCTGAAAACTTTCACGAGTGTCTGTGATGACCTATTAAATGGTGTGTTGGTTCGGAGGGGAAAACGTAGGTTTTTTCCATTTCAAATGAGGCACAGAATGATAAATAGGATTTTTTTAAAATTTTTTTCATATGTTATAGTCTATGGATTTTGTCTGATATGTGTGCCCAATGATTTTTTGGTCAAATATTTTTTAGGCATCCGTGATGACCTACTTAATGACATGAATTGGTTAAGAGGGGAAAATGTAGGTCTTTTTCAAGTTCAAACAAAACATGAAACGAGAAAATAAGGATTCTTCCATTTTTCTTGTGTTATAGTCCATATATTTTGTGTGGTATGTGCTCTCTTATGTTTTTTGGCCAAAATTTTTCTAGGCATCTGTGACGACCTATTAAATGGAGTGTGTTTATTTGGAGGGGAAAAATCAGTTCTTTCAAGTTCAAATGAGGCCCGAAACGAAAAATACAAGATTTTCTGTGATTTGTGTATTATTGTCCAAGGATTTTGTGTGATATGTCCGTCTGTCGATTGTTTTGCAGAAATTTTGTATGGGCATCCTTGATGATCTATTTAATAGACCGGGTATGTTCGGAGGGGCAAACATAGATTTTTTTCAAGTTCAAACGACACTTAAAATGGGATATATGGATTTTAAATAATTCATGTATTATAGTCCATAGATTTTGTGCGATATGTGCACCCGACGGTTTTTTGACCGAAATTTCTGTGTGCGTCTGTGATGACCTATTTAATGATGCACGTTGATTTGAAGGGGGAAATGTAGGTTTTTTTCAAGTTCAAATGAGGCTTTGAACCATTGATTTTGTGTAATATGTGCGTTCAACGGGTTTTTAACCAAAACCTTTTGCCAGCGTTCTTGATGACCTATTAAATGGTGCGCGTCGATTCAGAGGGACATACATACGTTTTTTTTTCAAACTCAAACAAGGCCCGAGCGAGAAATAGAAATTTTCTATTTTTTGTGTGTTATAGTCCATGAATTTTTTGTGATATGTGCCCCTAGCAATTCTTTTATCGAATTTTTTATGGGTGTTCGTTACAACCTACTAAATGGCGCGCGTTGGTTCGGTGGAGCAAATGTAGGTTTTTCCTGCAAAAATATACTCTAACTTTTTTGAGTAAACGATGAAGGTAATTATGTAGTTTTTACCTCCATTAAAATATGGTGTTATCGATCTACAAATATCATAATGGACAACTTCAAGTGTCTTCCTTGCTCTCAATGAACCCTTTTGTGGAAAAGAGTTTTTAGAATGCTTCTTAACCACACACCTTCATAAATTTCATATGGAGATAAAACTTGAGGAAGACCAACCACCATATTCTTCAGTTGCAAGGTTTTTTATCCAGCAAAATTGAGATGTCTAAATCGAAAATGCTACAACAAGACTTCATCTCCTTATTTTCCTAAGCAACATGATTGTTGTATATTATTGAGAATGAGAGAAAATATTGTGTTTGCATTCATTTTAACTTGAACAATTAAACCCAAATTGTTGTCTTAAATCCGACAAAATCCATTTTGATGCCAATCTCATACCGCTTCTCTTGCAGCTTACCAAGACTCAAAATATCTTATGTTAACTTTGGAACATAAAGGACATCAGAGATTATTTGAGCAATATCTCTTTTAATTTGAATGGTTACTTGTTCTTTTTTCATGACTTTAACTTTTGAGTCATTCATAAACTTTACAGAATCTCGACATGACTCATCGAATGTGAATGACTTCTCTCCACACATATGCCTGTTGCAACCAGTGTCCAAGGGCCAGATATTCAGCAAATTTCCTCCATCACTTATTCTTTCTCTTGATAGGTCCTTAACAAATAGATCTCTTCTTCCTTTTCTTCAAAATTAGACAGTCTTCCATCATTACTATTTAAGTAATTAGTTCTGCATTTTAATTTATATTGGTCATACATGTGATATATGTAGCATTTAATCTTTCACTTGTCTACTGATTTCGCCTTATAACAACCTGAATTGTTGTTGTCGTTGTCAAAACTTCTTCCCCTTCCTTGAGAATCTTTTTCAAATTTTCGGTGTAAGTGTCTCCCACCACCAGAATTGTTTCCTCTCCCTCTTCCTCCCACCACCACCTTTTGAATGATGATAGTTGGATGGGACTTGAAGAGCTTCTTCCTCACTACTTGTCGATTTATCTTTTTCTCGTGAATTAACATTGAATTCTGAAATTCATCAATTGATAGATCAGTAGTATCTTTTGATTCCTCAATTGAACAAGCAACATAGTTAAATTTTCATGTCATGGAGCGAAGGAAATTTTTGGTGCCATCTTTCAACTTTTCACCATGAATCCGCTATTTATTTGTTATTGCCATAGTCCTCGAGAAGTAATATTCTTCCATCTTCATTTGTAATGTCTAGAAATCAGCGCAAAGTGTTTGCGATTCTGCCCTTTTTTCCTTCATCGTTTCCTCATACTTCTTCTTCATGAATTTTCATATTTTTTTAAAAGTATCTTTGCAAAGAATAGTTTTCAATATTGAGCGATCAATGGCTTGAAAATTACAGTTGTTTGCCTTCATATCTTTCAACCTTAGACTGTCTAACTCTGCTTTTTGTGCTCTAGACAAAGGAGTGTTGGAAAATATATAATAAATATGGGAAATTATAATATCAAAATAATAATAATACAAGAATTAAGATAAATACTACTATAATATTATTCTTCAGTAATATATATGTATGTATATATTTATATAATCCTTGAGTCGTGCTAGACACTGTCCTAAGAAACTATTTCAGGGTGAAATATTTCTTCAGGATTAGACAAGTCTTCTCTAATTAATTAGAGGATATGGGAATCAATAAAATATAAATAATACAAAAGAAAGCAAGTTGAGGGAAGAGATAAAGAGTTGGAGAGTTGGCTAAATACTAATCCTTTCCTTTGTTGTTCATCTTCAATACAAAACACACCAATATATATATATAGAGGCAAGGCGGAGGACAACAGCTACTTGGAGGCAGAGGAAAAAGTTAACTTGGGAAAAGGGGAATATCAACTTGGTGCTCAAGTTGATTACGTAAGTGCTGATGCACTTGGCAATCCTTGGGATCCAAGTCATTTAATATGACATAAGATTTGATCTCAATAAGGGTTTAAAGTTATTTTAAAATATCTCGACTTGCTTTATTTCGTATGATTAAAATGTTATAGGTTTGGGGTTTTTAGGACTATGAACCAAACTTAGACAGATATAATTTAAACTTACAGAATTATTGGTGAAATATAAAATTTCTATGAACCAATTATTCTTATGTAAGTCGGAGATTCTACCAATCATATTTTAAACCTCATATTTTGTTTTTCAACACGGTTTTGCACCAATAAGCCATGCCTGTGTCTGGTTATTAATGAGAGCTCTACAGACTAGGCCAAAATCTCATAAGAGCGGCTTTACTCCACTTCTCATATAGGTGAATTCATCAAGTGTATACTACTTTAAATACACCATCCATAAGGACTATGAATTCATTAAGAGTTTCTAACTCACCCCTCATAATTAGTAGCAGTTCAAGCACTCTCTATTAGTGTGCAATGTCAATATCGACTTGTTATTACCCATATGAACCCACTTCATGGGATCTCCAATCACATAGATTGGGTTACCATCTCTATTGACAATCATATTAGCCTTAACCCCATCTATTTCGAGGATTGAAGAATTAATTTTATTCCCACAGGTTTAGTCAGTGAATTAACCGAATTCAATTCTGACTTTACATAATCAATGGGAATTATTCATCTCTCAGCAGTTACTTAACAACATCATGTTTCAATTTCATGTGTCTACTCTTACAGTTGTAAGATTTATTCTTCGCACTAGCAATTGCGGCTTGACAATCACGGTGTATAAACACAGGAGGCAATTCATCCTTTATTAAAGGGATATTCACTAAGCAATTTCTTAGCGATTCAGCCTCAGAACCACCAACTCCGGAGCTACAAACTCTGACTCCATAGTCGATCTAGCAATGATCGTCTATTTTTCTGATTTCCATGATATTGCACCACCACCTAAGGTGAATAAATATTCACTAGTGGATTTTGTCTCATCTGAATCAGAGATCCAGTTTGCATCACAAACCCTTCTAATGTAGAAGGAAATCTACCATACTGATTATATAATTCATGGTTCCTCTCAAATATTTCATTAGTCTATTTAATGCAAACCAATGCTCTTTATTGGGATTATGAGTATATCTACTCAGTCTACACACAACATAGCCTATATCAGGCCTAGTAAAATTCATCAAGTTCATTAGACTTTCAATAATCTGAGCATACTTAGACTGAGAAACTGGGTCACCTTTATTCTTTTACAATTGAGAGTTAGCATTATAAGGAGTGGCCACAGGTGTCACCTAAAAAAATTCATACTTCTTAAGAAGTCTTTCCATATAATGTTCTTGTGACAACATTATACCATCTTCACTCTTTATAACTTTTAACTCTCAATATCATATTTACTTCATCCAGATCTTTCATATAAAAATTAGTAGAAAAAATGATTTGACATTATGTACAATATCTAAACTTGTACCAAATATAAGCATGTCATCAACATTTAAATATATTATTACATATTCATTGTCTACAATTTTCATATAAACGGATTTATCCACTTCAATAGAAGAAAAATCGTCTTTCATCAAGACTTGATCAAAATTTTCATGCCACTGCTTAGGAGCTTGTTTAAGGCCATAAAAGATTTAAGTAATTTACAAACTTTATTTTATTGTCCAGGAAAAATACATCCTTAAGGTTGAACCATATAATTTTCTTCTTCTAAATCACCACTTAAAAAAGTTATTTTTACATCTATTTAATGAATAAAAAACTTATGAATTGATGCTAAAACAATTAACATCCGAATAGAAGAAATTCTAATCACTGGTGTAAATGTATCAAAATAATCAATATTTTTTTTTAGGATAAACTTTAGCTACTAACCGAGCTTTATATTTATCTATAGATCCATCATGATTAAGTTTTCTTTTAAAAATCCATTTACAACTAATAGATTTTGCATCGGGAGATAGATGAGTCAAAATCCATGTATTTTTTTTCGTAACTGAATCAGTTTCAATTTTTATTGCCTATTTCCAAAATTTAGCATCAGAGGAAGGAAGATATAGCTTCAGAATAATTTTATGGTTCACTGTCAACAAGAAAAGTTTGAAAATCATTTCTATAAGAAAAATATTTTTTCCTAGGCCTTTCACTCCTCCTTAGTTCTTCAATATTAGAAATAGACTCACTATTCCTTTCATCAGGTACATGAGAAAGTTTATCACATAGTGGAAAAATCTTTTTAAAAAATCCATTATTTTTAGTCTCAATAATAGTATTGCAATCAAGCACATCACTCTTTAAAAAAAGAAATCTATATGGAACATATATTCAGCATATCCATTATGCATACAATCAGCTGTTTTAGAACCTATTTTCCTCTTCTTAGGTTCAGGAAAGAGAACTTTAGCAAGACTCCCCCATAATTTTAAATATTTTAAATTTGATTTAAAATCTTGTCACGATTCATAAGGTGTTTTGCCAGTTCTTTTTTATGAGGAATTCTATTTTGTAATTGACATGCAAATAATATGGCTTCACCCCACAAATTATTAGGTGCATGAGGACTTATTAACATATAGAGTTCGTCATTTCCTTTAATGTTCTATTTTTCCTTTCATCTACTCCATTAGATTTGGGAGAGTAAGGTGGAGTTACTTCATTAATAATTTCTTCTTTTTCACAAAAGGCATTTACGAATTAATATTCTCCACCTCTATCAGATCTAATTCTTTTGATTTTTCCACTAAGTTGATTTTTAACTTCAGTTTTATAAGAAATAAATGCATTAAAAGCATCATCTTTATTTCTAAGTAAATATAACTTAGTAAATCTAGAAAAATCATCAATAAATGTTACATAATATCTTTTACCACCTCTAGTCATTGTTTGTTTTAAATAACCTAAATCAGTGTGAATTAGAGACAATAATTCAGTTTCTCTACTAACTGAAAAATATGACTTTTTAATAGTTTTAGCTTCAGTACATACTTCACATTTATTAATATTATTTGAATCTAAGTAAGATAAAAAGCCAACTGATTGCATAGATTTTATATAAGAGAAATTAACATATCCTAAACTAGCATGCCATAAAGAAATAGATTCAATCATGTAAGCAGAAGAAGATGCTTTTTAATTCACAACATTACAAACATTAAGTAAAAAAGTCTTTGGTTACAATAGTCTTTTCCCACAAACGCATTATTTTTTGTCAGTATGATTTTGTCACATTTAAATGACGCTCACTCCAGCTTTATTAAGCAAGGCTATGGAAATCAGGTTTGCACGCATAATAGGAACATGTAGCACATCTATAAGGGCTAAAGTTTTTCCCGAAGTAAGTATCAGGAGCACTTTACCCTTACCCCAAGACTTTAGTAGTTCTTGAATCTCCAAGGTAGACTACTTCACTATCATCCCCTATTGATGTATAGGAGGCAATTGCTTCCCAATTCGCACAAATGTGCCGAGTAGCCCCAGAGTCTACCACCTATTCTTTTATATGTGCTACAATATTTACTTGAGAAATGTCAGTTGTAATAATTTCATCTCCTTCAGCTAAATTAACCTTGGGAGGACCTTTTCCTTGTCATTTTTTATTCTCCTCCTACACTGTGCGGCATGATGTCCTGGTTTTCCACAAGTAAAACAAGAGCCTTTATTTTTCTTAAAGTTTGAATTATAAGTCTTGTAAACATTGGACTTATTATCATACCTTTTGTTATTGCTGCTTTGACCTTGTACTAAGTTTGGCTCGAACGCCAACTCTTTAGCTTTGAATGACTCATTTATGTTGGTGTCTTCAATCATAATGTGAGTCACTATTTGCTCAATAGTGAAATTTGTTTGTTTATGCTTTAAGTTATTTTTGTAGTCATTCCATGAGTCCAGTAATTTTTCAATTAGCACTCCAACAACAAATTTTTCTGGTAGAGTGATTCCCTCGGCCTTTAAGTCTTCAAGCAAATTTTGATGTTTATTGATTTGAATTTTCATCTCCTTTTCGTTACTCATTTGTCATTGGTAAAATCTTCCAGCCATAAATTTTTGTTTGGCGGCATCTTCGACAGTGAATTTTTTAATCAAGTTATCCAAATGACTTTTGCTTCTTTACAGCTATAATATACATCAAACAACTCGTTAAAATAGTCTCTAATATAGTATGATGACATACCTTGTTGGCATATTGCCATGATTCCAAAATTTTGTTATCAACGTCTGCACCCGGTTATGGATGTAAGTACATGTGCAACACCATGAACATCAAGCAATGAAAATATACATCCTTGCCATATTTTGAATTTTCATCGGCAAAAATTTCAATATTTGACACATTCGAAAATGGTTTGGCATATGGTAGGACAATTGGAACTGAAGAAATGGGGAAAACACTAACATTGATAGTATCAGAAATAGTTTCTGAAGTATTTTTATTATTTGTCATAATTTCTTAGATTGTTGAAAATATATAATAAAGATGGGGACATTATAATATAAAAATAATAATAATACGAGAATTAAGATAAATATTACTACAATATATATATAAAATCCTTGAGTCGTGCTAGACACTGTCCTAAGAAACTATTTCAGCAGTGAACTGTTTCCTCAGGATTAAACAAGTCTTCTCTAATTAATTAGAGGATACAGGAATCAACAAAATATAAATAATACAAAAGAAAGCTAGTCAAGAGAAGAGATAAAGAGTTGGAGAGTTGGCTAAGTACTAATCCTTTCCTTTGTTGTTCATTTGATATACAAAACCAACCAATATAAATATAGAGTGGCAAAGGCGGATGACAACAACTACTTGGAGGCAAAGGAAAAAGTCAACTTGGGGAAAAAGGAATATCAACATGGTGCTCAAGTTGATTACGTAAGTGTTGATGCACTTGGTAATCCTTGGCATCCAAGTCATTTAATATGACATAATAGTTGATCTCAATAAAGGATTTAAAGTTATTTTAAAATATCTCGACTTGATTTATTTCGTATGATCAAAATATTATAGGTTCGGTGTCTTCCGGACTATGAACCAAACTAAAAAAGATAAAATTTTACTTCCAGAATTATTAGTGAAATATCAAATTTCTATGAACCAATTATTCTTATGTAAGTCGGAGATTCTACCAATCACATTTTAATCCTCATATATTGTTGTTCAACGCAGTTTTGCGCCAGTAAGTCATGCGTGTGCCTGGTTATTCATTAGATCTCTAGAGACTAGGCCAAAATCTCATAGAAGCGACTTCACTCCACTTCTCATATAGGTGAATTCATCAAGTGTATACTTCTTTAAATACACCATCCATAAGGGCTATGAATTCATTAAGAGTTTTTAACTCACCCCTCATAATTAGTAGCAGTTCAAGCACTCTCTATTAGTGCGTAGTGTCAATATCAACTTGTTATTACCCATATGAACCCACTTCATGGGATCTTCAATCACATAGGTTGGGTTACCATCTCTATTGACAATCATATTGGCCTTAAACCTATCTCTTTCAAGAATTGAAGAATTAATTTTCTACCCACAGGTTTAGTCAGTGAATCAGTCGAATTCAATTCTGACTTTACATAATCAATGAAAATTACTCCATCTCTCAATAGTTTCTTAACGACATCATATCTCAATTTCATGTGTCTACTCTTACAGTTGTAAGAGTTATTCTTCGCAATAGCAATTGCGGCTTAACAATCACAGTGTATAAACACAGGAGGCAATTCATCATTTATTAAAGGGACATTTACTTAAAAATTTCATAGTCATTCAGCCTTAGAACCAGCCAGCTCCAGAGCTACAAACTCTGACTTCATAGTCGATCTAGCAATGATCGTCTGTTTAATTGATTTCCATGATATTGCACCACCACCTAAGGTGAACATATATCCACTAGTGGATTTTGTCTCATCTGAATCAGAGATCCATTTTGCATCACAATACCCTTCTAATGTTGAAGGAAATCCACTATACATGATACCATAATTCATGGGTTCCTCTCAAATATTTCATTAGTTTATTTAATACAGACCAATGCTCTTTATTGGGATTATGAGTATATCTACTCAGTTTACACACAACATAGGCTATATCATGCCTAGTAAAATTCATCAAGTGCATCAGACTCCCAATAATCTGAGAATACTTAGACTTAGAAACTGGGTCACCTTTATTCTTTTTCAATTGAGAGTTAGCATCATAAGGAATGGCCACAGGTGTCTCCTCAAAACATTCAAACTTCTTAAAAAGTCTTTCCACATGTTCTTGTGACAACATTATACCATCTTCACTCCTTATAACTTCAACTCCAAATATCATATTTACTTCACCCAGATCTTTCATATATAAATTAGTAGACAGAAATGATTTGACATTCTGTACAATATCTAAACTTGTACCAAATATAAGTATGTCATCAACATATAAAGATGTTATCACATAATCATTGTCTACAATTTTAATATAAACACATTTGCCCACTTTAGTAGAAGAAAATCGTCTTTCATCAAGACTTGTTCAAATTTATCATGTCACTGCTTAGGATCTTGTTTAAGGCCATAAAAAGATTTAACTAATTTATAAACTTTATTTTCTTCTCCAGGAATAATACATCCTTCAGGTTGAACCATATGAATTTCTTCTTCTAAATCACCATTTAAAGAAGTTATTTTTACATTCATTTGATGGATAAAAAGCTTATGAACTGATGCTGAGAAAATTAAAATCTGAATAGACAAAATTCTAGTCACCGGTGCAAATGTATTGAAATAATCAATATTTTCTTTTTGTGCATAACCTTTATCCACTAACTGAGCTTTATATTTTTCTGTAGATCCATCAGGATTAAGTTTTCTTTTGAAAATCCATTTACACCCAATACATTTTGCACCAGAGGGTAGATCATTTAAAATCCATGTATTATTTTTCATCACTGAATCAAATTTAACTTTTATTGCCTCTTTGCAAAAATTTAGCATCAAACGAAGATATAGCTTAAAAATATTTTTATGGTTCACTGTCAACAAAAAAAAGTTGAAAATCATTTCCATAAGAAAAATATTCTTTTCTAGGCCTTTTACTCCTTCGTAGTTCTTCAGTATTAGAAAAAGACTCATTATTTCTTTTAGCAGGTACATGAGAAAGTTTATCACATAGTGGAAAAATGTGTTTAAAAATTTAACATTTTTAGTCTCAATAATAGTAGTGCAATCAAGCACATTACTCTTTAAAACAAGAAATATATATGCAGCACTATGTTCAATAGCATATTCATTAAGCATACAATCAGATGTTTTAGAACCTAATTTCCTCTTCTTATGTTCAGGAGAACTTTAGCAAGACACCCCCATACTTTCAAATATTTCAAATTTGGTTTATAACCTTTCCACAGATCATAAGGTGTTTTGCCTGTTCTTTTATAAGGAATTCTATTTTGTAAGTGACATGCAAATAATATAGCTTCACCCCACAAATTATTAGGTGCATTAGAACTTATTACCATAGAGTTCATCATTTCCTTTAATGTTCTATTTTTCCTTTCAGCTGCTTCATTAGATTCGGCAGAGTATGTGGAGTTACTTCATGAATAATTCCTTCTTTTTCACAAAAGGCATTTAACAATAAATATTCTCCACCTCTATCAGATCTCATTCTTTTGATTCTTCTACTAAGTTGATTTTCAACTTCAATTTTATAAGAAATAAATGCATTAAAAGCATCATATTTATTTCTAAGTAAATAACTTAGTAAATCTAGAAAATTCATCAATAAATGTTACATAATATCTTTTACCACCTCTAGTCATTGTTTTTTTTAAATAACCTAAATCAGTGTGAATTAGAGACAATAATTTGATTTCTCTACTAACTGAAAAACATGACTTTTTAGTAGTTTAGCTTCAGTACATACTTCACATTTATTAATATTATTTGAATCTAAGTAAGATATAAAGCTAAGTAATTGCATATTTTTTATTTAAGAGAAATTAACTTGTCCAAATTTGACACGCAGTAAAGAAATAGATTCAACCATTAAGCAAAAGAAGATGATTTTTCATTCACAACATTACAAACATTAAGTAAAGAAAGTCCTTGGTTACAATAGCCTTTTCCCACAAACACATTATTTTTTGTCAGTATGATATTTTCACATTTAAATGACACTTCCACTCCAGCTTTATTAAGCAAGGCTACGGAAATCAGTTTGGCACGCATAGTAGGAACATGTAGGACACCTATAAGGGCTAAAGTTTTTCCCACATTAAGTTTCGGAAGCATTTACCCTTACCCCAAGATTTTAGTAGTTCTTGAATCTCCAAGGTAGACTACTTCACTGTCGTCCCCTATTGATGTATAGGAGACAAATGCTTCCCGATTCGCATAAATATGCTGAGTAGCCCCAGAGTCTACCACCTATTCTTTTATATGTGCTACAATATTTACTTGAGAAATTACAGCTGCAATAATTTCATCTCCTTCTACTAAATTTGTCTTGGGAGGATAACCCTTTTCCTTGTCATTTTTAATTCTCCTCCTATATTGTGCGGCATGTCCTGATTTCCACAAGTAAAACAAGAACCTTTCGTTTTCTTAAAATTGGAATTACAAGGCTTGTAAACATTATACTTATTATCAGACCTTTTGTTATTGTTGCTTTGACCTTGTACTAAGTTTTCCTTGAACGCCAACTCATTTGCTTTGAATGACTCATTTATGTTGGTGTATTCAATCAGAATGTGAGTCACTATTTGCTCAATAGTGAAATTTGTCTGTTTGTGCTTTAAGTTTTTTTTTGTATTCATTCCATGAGTTCGGTAATTTTTCAATTAGCACTCCAACAATAAATTTTTCTTGTAGAGTGATTCCCTCGGCCTTCAAGTCTTCAAGCAATTTTTGATATTGATTGACTTGAATTTTCATGTCATTTTTGTTACTCATTTTTCATTGGTTAAATCTTCCAACCACAAATTTTTGGTTGGTAGCATCTTCGGCAGTGAATTTTTTAATCAAGGCTTCCCAAATGACTTTTGCTTCTTTGCAGCTACAGTATATATCAAACAACTCCTTAGAAATAGTCTGTAATATAGTATGACGACATACCTTATTGACATATTGTCATGATTCCAAAAAATATTTATCAACGTTTGCACCCGATTGTGGATGTAATAGTGCATGTGCAACGCCATGAACATCAAGCAATGAAAATATATGTTCTTTCCATATTTAGAAATTTTCATCAGCAACAATTTCAATATTTGACACATCCGGAAATGGTTTGGCATATGGTAGGACAATTGGAACTGGAGAAACGGGGGTAGCACTAACATTGATAGTATCAGAAATAGTTTCTGAAGTATTATTATTATTTTCCATAGTTTCTTAGATTGTTGGAAAATATATAATAAAGATAGAGAAATTATAATATCAAAATAATAATAATACAACAATTAAGATAAATACTACTACAATATTATTCTTAAGTATTATTTATGTATATAATTATATAATCCTTGAGTCGTGCTAGGCCGTGTCCTAAGAAACTATTTCAGCGGTGTGAAAGGTTTCTCCAAGATTAAACAAGTCTTCTCTAATTAATCAGAAACTAGGAGGTACGACTTATGAGATTAACATTCCTACATGGAAGTGGGGAGTGATAAACATGGACTCTATTACGGTTTTACCTCATACTCGTTGACAACATGACTCCATTTGGGTAATAGTGGACATAGTTACTAAGTCCTCTTACTTCTTGGCGATCAAGACTCTAGATTCAGTGGAAGGCTATGCCAAATTCTACATCCATGAGATAGTTAGGTTGCATAGGGTTCTGTTGTCTATATTATCACATAGAGGTCCATAGTTTACCTCTTGTTTCTGTAAATCATTTCAGTAAGGTCTTAGTACCCAGGTAAATCTGAGTACAACATTTCATCCACATATGAATGGTCAGGCAGAACATACCATTTAAAACTTAGAGAACATGTTGAGAGTTTGTGTTATCAATTTCAATGATAGTTAGGATGATCACCTACCTCTCATAGAGTTCGCCTATAAAAATAGTTTTCATTCTAGTATTCAGATGACCCCGTATGAGGCACTATATGGGCATTGATTCACGTCCTCGATTGGTTGGTTTGACGTAGGTCAAGCAGCCTTGATAGGGCTAGATTAAATTCATGGGGTTATGGAAAAACTCCAATTCATCAAAGATAGACTAAAGATAGCGCAGAGTCGTCAGAAGTCTTATGAAGATGTGAGGAGAAGGGACTTAAAGTTTGAAATCGATGATTGAATTTTTCTAAAGATTTTACCTATGAAGGGATGATGAGATTTGACAATAAGGGAAGCTTGTCGTAGATATGTAGGTCCTTACATAATCCAAAAAGGATTGGTAATGTGGCATATGAGTTAGAGTTGCCAATAGAACTAGCATTGGTTCATCCAGTCTTTCACATTTCATTGTGTAAGAAGTATGTGGGCGATCCGACATCAATATTACCATTAGGGACTGTGGTTGTAAAGGACAGTCTTACTTATGCAGAAGTTACAGATAAAATTCTTGACAGTCAGGCTTGTAGGTTAAAAATAAGGAAGTCGCTTCAGTGAAGGTTTTGTGGAGAAGTCAGTTTGTAGAGAGAGCTACTTGGAAAGCAGAAGCAGCCATAAAGGCCGAGTATCATCACCTCTTCCATTCTGATTCTGTTTTAGCTAGAGGTAATAGTTCCTCTCCAATCTCTCAGTTTATGCTTGTATAAATTTTGTCTCATTATCATGTTCTTTCAGTTGTTCTTGTATTCCAGCATATTTGCATGTTCTTGGAACTCAGTTTAGTTAGATATCAGTTTCTAGTACTTAACGATACGGATTGCAGCTCCTTCCCTCCATGTTCATCTTGTTTAAACTTAACTCGAGGACGAATATTACCAAGGGGGAGATAATGTAACACCTCGAATCTCTAACTAAAAATAATCCTAGTTTTCATAAGTTGGTGCCAAATCGACGGAATAACCCATAAATTGTAGGTAGAATCATGAACCATAGGTAGGGTTTCGTCGCTAAGGTCCAAATTTTTATGGTCTCTGATCCCACCCATGGTCGACAAGTACGGTCTGTGGTTGGACCGTTAGTGAGGATCAACAGCCAATTAGAGGGAATTGGTTGTTGGGTCAACTTCATACGGTTATATCTTTTAGCACATAATGAATTATATGGCCTATGCCCTATCAAATGAAATATAATTGAATCCACTTTCCAACGCCACCAAATTTGCTAAAATCTCATCTTTGAGTAAAAAGTTATGCTCATTTTAGTGAAGCCCTGCCGGGCAGAGCTTGACAGATGACTCCTACAGACGGTTGGTAGGTCAACCGACGGCCCGTCAGTCCTGTAGTAGGTGTCACCCGTCAGATTTAAGTCAAGGTCATTTTTGTCCTTCCCCTTAGGAGTTGGATACTTAAACTACGTTGTTTGATGTCTAAACTACGTTGTTTACTCAATTTAAGCCTAATAACTTAGTCACACATACCCAAAACCCTAATAACTTACTCAATTTGTTCTTGCGAATTAATTTGGGTTATTTCATAGGAATTTTCTTGCGGAATCATTTCATAAATATCCACAAGAAGTTTTATTAAATTAATCAAAGCTATTAACCTCAAAATCTTATATGAATTTACTTGGGGATATCTATAGGGATCTCCAAAATTTCATAGGCAAATTCCTTTTCATATGAAACTGTACTGAAAAATTCTTGCAAATGTTTGCTCGTTAATCGTCGGTAAATTAGTAAATAAGGCACGTGCAGATTTATTCCCGCAACTAACCTACCTTGATAGGGATTTTAATTTCTAAATTTGCAAGCAATAGTTATCTACAAAGGTTTTTTTCATCAGATTTCAATTGGCAAGAAGATTCACATCAAATTACATGGGGATTTTCACACTTTTCGTGCAGTGAGAAAGAGAGAACTAATAGGGGAGAGAGAAGAAAGAAGGGAGGGGAAAAGAGAAGGAGAGAGCAAGGGGGGAAATTTGAAGCAGTGGTGTGTTTGACTTGAAATATAATATGAAATTATTAATAAAAAAGACTAATATGTAACTATTTGAAAGTACATAATGAATAAGTATATATGCAAGGAATGTTTGTACAATTTGATAGATTAAAAAAATTAATTAGGTCAAACAAAAATTATAAGTTAGAACACATTAGACAAGCCCACTAGAAAATAGAGGTACTATATAAGTACATATCAAAGAGTTGAGTGTTTCTCTATATGTTTACCCTTTCATATAACAATTTATTTTTATGTCCTCCTTTTTATGTTTGAAGAGAAAAATCCTCAAAATATTGAAGCAATGGATAATCAATGGCAACTCCCAATTATGGTATGATAAAAGAAGTTCATGTGTTGCTTGTGGATAATGAAAAAGAGTTTGGGACTAAGATGGTTAATTTGTTGAAGTCTTATGACTATAAAGGTAACATCTGCAAAAATATATACTCCCTCCGTTTCGAAAAGAATGTCCCTATTTCCTTTTTAGTTTGTTTCAAAAAGAATGCCCCTTTCCTTTTTTGGCAACACTTTAACTTTAATTTTCCACGTGGCCTGTTTAAGATCACAAGATTAAAGGGCATTTTGGTACATTTGACATAACTTTAATTTAGAACCACAAGATTAAAAAGTCTTCTTTCTTTTCTTAAACTCCATTCCAAGTCAAACTAGGTCATCCTTTTTGAAACGGAGGGAGTAAAACTTATATCTTTGGACTTCGATATAAGTAAATTCTATATGTTTTTTCTTTTAAAACAGATTTAATTGATATGATGCATGTTATCCCATTTATTACTTTGACATCGATATTTTTTAAAATTTTGTTTTATATATCTTACAAATCTTAGATTTCTCTTTTCTGTTTTATCCTAATACCATTTCTATGTTGCTATATGTTGATTTATAAGTTAAAAAATGAGTTTTGTGTGGTTATTAATAATTAAACTAGATTCTCTATTTTTGGTTTTTGCTATAAGAATGTCACGCAATAGATCATCTTCTATGTCCCTTTAGGGAATTATTTATTTTACACATGATCTTATTTTTAAAGAAAGAATGGGGGAAATTTTTCCTAGAGTGACAATGTAATGACCGGGGAGGTCATTTTTTTAAAATTTTGAATATTCATTTACCTAGAGTGAATTAATTTATGGTTAATTATTAAATAACTAATTTTAGTTAATGTTCAATGGGTTAATTTATAATTAGTTTAATACCATTGAAAAATTGGGATTTAATCCTAGACTTGAAACTTGGAAAATATTATACTTGAAAGGTTAGTTGGCAGGTTAGTTGGCATCAAGAATTACAAACTTGACTATAAATTCGGGTGAATTTTAAGGTCAAGGTTAAACACATAATAATATGAGTGTTGTTAGTTCCGAAACCATATTGTGAATATATACTTGAATAGATTGTATCGATTCGGAAGCTCAACTAAAAGGGACGGCTCAATTCTCAAAGTGATTATTCGATTGACTAAGGAAAGTGGATTTCGAAACCCTTGTTAAGAGTTGAAATTCGTGTATTTCCTTGTGTGATGTTTGAGTATGATTCGGAGGCTTATTGCTTATTTGTTGATGTTGTATTACGGTTGCATTGTTGGGATTTGTGCCTTATTATCAAAATAGTTATTTCCTCATTATTTGTTTGAACATGTCATTTGAATTGCATCCGAGACATGGTTGTGATAATTGTTATTTGATAGAGGATGTACCATTTCGAGGGTCGTATCGCATGCCGCGATGGATATTATATTTCAAGGGACGTATCGCGCACCGTGTTGGTTACTATTATTGAGGATCGTATTGCACGCCGCGATGGATGCATGGACAGATATGTCCACCATGGATCCCAGACTGAGATACAACGGGTGTGTATCATTAGTTCAGACATGCATCACGTTAATTGACATTGCATTTCATGGCATTGCACAGTTTGAACATTGATGAACTTGAACTTGTGTTTTGCTGACCTTGTTTGTGTTTTTCTGTGGAACTCGTCACAGACGAATATTGAGTTGTTATTGAGAATTGTTAACTGTTAGAGTGTTGTTATTGAGTTGTATACTTTGTGAACTGTGAACTATTAGGTTGGGCAGGGCTGGTTTTATGCAGGTTGTAGTGTGGAGGTTCGAATAGGGTGTAAGGAGTACCCGAATTTTGTTCTCTTATCTTGTTTTTAGAGGTTTGCTTGTTGGGTGTCGTGTGGTTTGGTACTCACCACTTGCTTCTACAATTCTTTTTGTAGGTTACGAGCCCGGATCTTCGTGATACCTTCTAGTCTCTTCATTTTCGAAAATCTATGGAGATTTTGAGGTAGTTGTTGTCATCTCAACAAACTTTCTAACTCCTGTTTATGATTTTGTTTTTACTTGAATGACAATGTCATTTGAGACTAGTGTACTTTATTTCAATTCTAGTATTTACATTAGAGGCTTGTGCACGTGACAACCTGGTTTTGGGGATTGAATTAAGTGGACTTATTTTCGTAATAGAAATGTGTTATTGGACTTTTGTTTATTTCTCCACTTTGTTAGATGTTGGATTTTAGGCTGACTTGTCTTGGTGGGATAAGACGAGTGCCATCACACCCATTTTTGGGTCGTGAAAAAATGGTATCAGAGCCCAGGTTCATAGGTCTCACGTTATACAAGCTAAGTCTACGTAGAGTCTCAAGGATCGATACGGAGACATCTGTACTTATCTCTGAGAGGCTATAAAGACTATTTGGAAACTTCCTTTTGTTCATTCTTTCTCATCGTGCGTGGTTACCTTTTCTTTGTAGTGAGTTATTGTATACTCTTTTGACGGATGACGAGGATTAGAGCTCATGTTACTTGTGGTAGATGAGATGCACTTCTTGAGATAGTTGTTGAGGCCCCAACTAGGGGTAGGATTAGATCCCGAGCTAGCAGTTGTACTCGTGGAACGGCACTATCCATAGTTCGTAGCCGTGGAGCTGCACCAGTTAGAGGCCGTGCTAGAGAGATCTCTCCAGAGCCTTAGATTGATGCCAGAGAGGACCAGATTCCTCCAAAGCCTACAGTCACAGCCTTGCTTCAGAATACATTATTGAGGGTGTTAGGTGTGCTTGAGATCTTTACTCAGGTGGTGGTGCGACTAACATACCACATGACTTCAAACTAGAGAGGCGGCTCAGACCCATGAGCAGCAGCAAGCTCCAGTTGTTGAGGATGCGGTGGGGCAGCTACCAGTGGATCCCGCGGTTGAGAATGATGTTGCACCAGAAGTTAGGGATCAAGGTTCACCATTGGTTGTTCTAACACAGGATGAACAACGTAGGTATGAGATATTTCGAAAGATGTACCCACCTCAGTTTCAGGGCGGGAAGATTGAAGATGCTTAAGAGTTTCTTATTACATGCCGAGAGTTGCTAGAGGTGGTTGGATTAGCTGAGTCACATGGGGTTCTATATGCTACGCTCCAGCTTCTTGGGCTAGTGAGAGAGTGGTGGAGGACTTATTCAGGGGCTTTGCTGGTTGGATCTCCTCCACTGACTTGGGAAAAGTTCTCTAGTGCATTCCATGATCGTTTTATCCCTTGGAGCGTAAGAGAGGAGAGTCGCTTGAGGTTTGAGACTCTAAGACAGGAGGACTTATCTGTTACAGAGTATGAGGCGTGTTTTTTCCAGTTGTCTAGGCATGCTTTGTCTATTATTCCAGATGAGATGGAGGATTCGTAGATTTGTGAGAGGTTGACTTTCTCTATCAGATCAGCTGTGTTTAGGACATCTCGAGAGGGGGCTTCTTTCTAGTCCATTGTGAGTTCCGCCAAAGACGCGGAATTGATGGAGAAAGAGGAGTTTGGGGATCCTAAGAGGGCCCGTAATCATGTCAGTTTAATGGTGCCTCATCTGGAGGGAGGGGATCACATAGAGGAGTGGTTCATTTTAGGATCGGGGACCCGTTCATGCCTCTATGCCAACATATGAGAGTGGTCATATATATCGGGGTTCTTATAGCCCGTGTCAGCGCTCGTACGGTACACAATAGTAACCTACAAGGCGAGGCAATAATAGTGTGTTTTCAAGGTCCATACAACAGAACGCGGTTCAAAGATTTTGCTTTATTTGAGGAAATACCGATCATATGATGCGGAAGTGTACTTCTCGGAGGGGTTGTGGTAGGCCCCAAACTAATTCTTCATTTTAGACTAGACCACCGGCACCATAGGGTAGAGGCTGTGGTAGAGTTTCTAGTAGTGTTGTTGCAGCTCAGCATAGTGGGGGTAGAGGTACCACCCAGGCTGGAGGTGGACGAGGGGGCCACTGTTATGCTTTACCGGGAGACCTGAGGCGGAGACCTCTAATGTTGTTATTACAGGTATCATCCTAGTATGCCGTCGATCTGCGTCTATATTGTGTGATCCAGAGTCTACATTCTCTTATGTGTCTACCTATTTTGCTGTTGAATTTGATATGATATGTGATAGAATGATTGTACCTATTCGTGTTTCTACACCCGTGGATGAGCCCTTAGTGGTGGATTCAATGTATCGATCCTGTCTTATTTCTTTGGCTGGGTATGATACTTGGGTAGACTTAATCGTTATGGGGATGGTAGATTTTGATGTTATCTTGGGTATGAATTGGCTTTCTCCTTATCATGTTGTCCTTGGTTGTAATGCTAAGACTCTGACCTTAGTGATGCCTGGTGTTCCGAGGGTTGAGTGTAAGGGCATTAGTGGTTCTTATCCTAGCAAGGTTATATCTTTATCCGTGCTTAGAGATTGGTGGAGAGAGGTTGTTTGTCTTACTTACCTTTTATTCGGGATACTAGTGCCTCCCATAAACTCTGTTTCAGTGGTTCAGGAGTTTCCCGATGTATTCCCTTCTGATCTTCCAGGTGTTCCTCCCGATAGGGATATTGATTTTTCTATTGATTTTAGAGTCGGCACTAAGCCTATTTCTATCCCTTCCTACCGTGTGGCTCCAATAGAGTTGAAAGAGTTGTAGGATTTATTGAGTAAGGGTTTTTTTTCACCCTAGTGTGTCACCTTGGGTTGCCCCTGTATTGTTTTTGAAGAAGAAGGATGCGACTATGAGGATATGTGTTAATTAGAGACAGTTGAACAAGGTAACAGTGAAGAATAAGTATCCTCTTCCCCGTATTGATGATTTATTTGATGAGCTACAGGGAGCATCATTGTTCTCTAAGATTTATTTAAGGTCCGGTATCATCAGTTAAAGATTAGGGCATCAGATATCCCTAGAACAACCTTTCAGACCCGGTATGGGCATTATGAGTTCCTAGTGATGTCCTTCGGGTTGACTAACGCCCCTGAAACATTCATCGAGTTGATGAATGGAGTGTTTTGACCATACCTTGATTATTTTGTGATTGTTTTCATCAATGACATCTTGGTTTACTCCAAGACTGAAGAGGACCGTGTCCAACACTTAAGGATTGTACTTCAGAGGTTGAGAGAAGAAAAGTTGTATGCCAAGTTTCTCAAAGTGTGAGTTTTGGCTTAGTTATATGGCATTCTTGGGACACGTGGTGTCCAAAGAAGGTATTAGAGTAGATCCGTCCAAGATTGAGGCAGTTAGAGAATGGACGTGACCTACTTCTCCTACCGAGATTCGGAGTTTTGTGGGATTGGAAGATTATTACAGACGGTTTGTTCAGAGTTTCTCTACTATTGCAGCTCCATTGACTAGATTGAATCGCCAGGGTGTGGGTTTTCAGTGTCTGATGAGTGTCAGGAGAACTTTCAAAAGCTCAAGACTTTGTTGACTTCGGCTCCTGTGTTGACTCTACCTGAGGATGGTGTAGACTTTACTGTGTATTTTGATGCTTCAGGAGTCGGTTTGGGTGGCGTATTGATGCAGAAGGGGAAGGTGATTGCTAATGCTTCTAGGCAGTTGAAGTCCCATGAGAAGAATTACCCTACTCATGATTTGGAGTTGGCGATTGTGGTATTTGTACTTAAGTTATGGCGCATTATTTGTATGGGGTGTATTGTGCGATCTTCACTAATTATCGGAGTCTTCAATTTATTTTTAGTCATAGAGATTTGAACTTGATGCGGTGGAGGTGGCTTGAGTTGCTGAAGGACTATGATGTGACCATCCTATATCATCCGAGGATGGCCAATGTTGTGGCCGATGCTTTGAGTAGGAAGACTCCTAGCATGGAGAGTCTTGCAGCACTTAGTATTGATGAGAGACCATTGGCTAGAAATGTGGAGATATTATCTAACAGTCTTGTACGCTTGCAGATTTCAGAAGAGAATGATGGGATGATTTCTTTTTTTGAGGCTCGGTCTTCTTTAGTCGAACATATCTGTAGCTTGATGATGAAAATTTATGTCTCATTCGAGACAAAGTATTGAGAGGGGAAGCCAAGGAGGTTTTCCTTGATTCTAATAGTGACTTGAAGATCGGAGGAAGGATTTGTGTGCCCAAGACGGGTGAGTTGATTAGATTGATTCTTGAGGAGGCTCATTATTTTATTATTCCATCCATCCAGGAGAGGCGAAGATGTATCATTTTATAAGTCAGCATTACTGGTGGTGTGGGATGAAGAGAGATATTTCAGACTTTGTTTTGAGGTGTTTGACTTGCCAGCAGGTCAAGTGTGAGCACCAGCATCCCGGGGGTGTATCTCAGATGATGCCTATTCCTACTTGGAAGTGGAAGCGGATTACTATGGACTTTGTTGTGGGTTTGCTTACCAGAGTGGGTGGTTATGACTCTATTTGGGTTGTTGTTGACAGGCTTACCGAGTCTACCCACTTCATTCCGGTTCAGGTGAAGTATATGGCAAAGAAGTTAGCTGAGGTATGCATGGGTCCCTGTCTCTATTATATCAAGTCGAGGTTCACTATTCACTTCTCACTTCTAGAAGGCATTACAATATGTTTTGGGTACTCAATTATATATGAGTACAACTTTTCACCCTCAGACAGATGGTCAGTACGAGCAAACGATTCAAGTGTTGGAGGACATGCTCCGGGCGAGTGTGATCGATTTTGGTGCTAGGTGGGATCGACATTTACCCTTAGAAGAGTATGCGTACAATAACAGTTATCACTCTTGTATTCAAACGGCCCCATTAAAGGCGTTGTATGGCAGACGGTGTAGATCTTCGATCGGTTAGTTTGATTCGGTGGAGGTGGACTCTTTGGATAGTGACTTGCTTAGAGATACTATAGATCAAGTCCGTATGATTAATTATAGACTGTTGATAGCCCAGAGTCGACAGAAGAGTTATGCAAACAAGAGAGTTAGAGCCTTAGCATTTATGGAGGATGATCATGTTTGGCTCCGAGTATCACCCATGAAGGGTGTGATGAGGTTCTAAAAGAAGGGAAAGCTTAGCCTTAGATTCATTGGACCTTTTGAGATTTTTAGCCGAGCGGGAGAGGTGGCCTATAATTTGGCCTTGCCACCTAGTTTATCGGCAGTTCATCCTGTTTTCCATGTCTCTATGCTTCGAAAGTATATTTCGGATGAATATCATGTGCTTTCACTTAATTTTGTGGAGATGGGTCCAGACTCGACATTTGAGGAGGAGCCTATAGGTATATTGGATAGGCAGGTTCGTAATCTTAGGACCAAGGAGATTGCTTCAGTGAAGGTGCAGTGGAAGCATCGATCCGTGGGAGAGGCAACTTAAGAGACACAGTCTGACATGCGTGCTAGATATCCTCGGCTTTTCAAAGCTCCAGGTACTTTCTTTTACTTTATGTTCGAGGACGAACATGAGTTTTAGTGGTGAATAATGTAATGACCCGGGAGGTCATTTTTGGAAAATTTTGAATATTCATTTCACTGGAGTGAATTAATTGATGGTTAATTATTAAATAACTAATTTTAGTTAATGTTTCATGGTTTAAGTTATAATTAGTTTAATACCATTTGACCGCTATATGGAAATAAATTATTAAGGTTGAGAATTGTTCGGTCATAATTCATTTTTAAAAAAGGAGAAGGCAAGATCACCGGTTGGCGAAACAAAAGAAAAGTTCGTGGAGTTGTGGATCGCATAGCAGGTAATAATTCGAATGTTTGATCTTTGTTACTGTTAGGAGGAAAATATTTACTTAGACTAAATATTATAATAATTGAGTAGATGAACATATATCCTACTATTATTTTAATTTAGTTGTACATAAAATCTTAAAAATTTGGAGACAATTTTCAATGGAAAGTTAATATGCAATAATTGCAATGTTATTGGATAATGATGATTGGTTGATCATTGGCTACATATTCTGGAATTTGGACTTTTGTTTAGTGTGGATTTTACTGGTAAGGAGTTGTTCCTTGGCTTTAACGATTTGACACTGGTTTCGTAACCACTCGTTCTTCTACTTATTAATTTTTATATTATCATATTATGATTCAAGTTTTGATATATTGGTATAGGTAATTAAGTGTTAGGTGTAAGATATTATGTGAATACCCTTAGATTTATGATATTGAAAATATTGGATTTTAATCCTAGACTTGAAATTGAAAAATATAATAGTTGAAAGGTTAGTTGGCATCAAGAATTACGAACTTGACTATAAATTTGGGTGAATTTTAAGGTCAAGGTTAAACACATAATAATGTGGGTGTTGTTAGTTCCGAAACCTTATTGTGAATATATACTTGAATAGATTACATTGATTCGGAAGCTCAACGAAAAGGGAAGGCTCAAGTCCCACAGTGATTATTCGATTGGCTAAGGCAAGTGTATTTCTAAATCCTTCTTAAGCGTATGAAATTTGTGTACTTCCTTGTGTTATGTCTGAGAATGATTCATAGGCTTATTGCTAATTTGTTGATGTTGTATTACGGTTGCATTGTTTGGATTTGTGTCTTGTTATCAAAATGGTTATTTCCTCATTATTTGTTTGAACATGTCATTTGCATTGCATCCGAGACATGGTTATGATAAGTGTTATTAGATAAGAGGATGTACCATTTCGAGGGTCGTATCGCGCGCTGCAATGGATATTATATTTCGAGGAACGTATCGCGCGCCGCGATGGTTACTATTGTCGAGGGTCGTCAGAAGTCCTATGAAAATGTGAGGAGAAGGGACATAGAGTTCGAAATCATTGATTGGATTTTTCAAAAGGTTTTACCTATAAAGAGATGATGAGATTTGCCAAGAAGGGAAGCTTAGTCTTAGATATATAGGTCCTTACAAAATCCAAAAAGGGTTGGTAATGTGGCATATGAGCTAGAGTAGAACTAGCAGCGGTTCATCCAGTCTTTCACATTTCATTGTGTAAGAAGTGTGTGAGCGATCTGACATCAATAGTACCATTAGGGAGTGTGGTTGTAAAGGACAATCTTACTTATGGAGAAGTGCCAGTTAAAATTCTTGACTGTCAAGCTTGTAGGTTAAGAAATAAGGAAATCGCTTCAGTGAAGGTTTTGTGGAGAAGTCAGTTTGTAGAGAGAGCTACTTGCAAAACCAGCCATAAAGGTCAAGTATCATCACCTCTTCCGTTCTGATTCTGTTTTAGCTAGAGGTAATAGTTCCTCTCGAATCTCTTATTTTATTCTTGCATAAATTCAGTCTCAGTATCATGTTCTTTCAGTTGTTCTTGCATTTCAGCATATTTGCATATTCTTGGAACTGAGTTTAGTTAGATATTAGTTTTTAGTACTTAGCGGTACGGATTGTAGATTCTTCCCTCCATACTCATCTTGTTTAAACCTAACTCGAGGACGAATGTTATCAAGGGGGAGATAATGTAACACCTCGAAATACAAATGGAAAAAAATCCTAGTCTTCATAAGTTGGTGCCAAATCGATGGAACAACCCACAAATTGTAGGTAGAATCATGAACCATAGGTGCGGTTTCGTTGCTAAGGTCCAAATTCTTATGGTCTCTGATCCAACCCATGGTTGACCAGAACGGTTCGTGGTTGGATCGTAAGTATGACCGTTAGTGAGGGTCAAGATCCAATTGGAGGAAATCATTTGTTGGGTCAACTTCAGACGGTTATATCTTTTAGCACATAATGAATTATATGGACCTATGCCCTATCAAATGAAATATAATTGAATCTACTTTCCAACGCCACCAAGTTTGCTAAAATCCCATCTTTGAGTAAAAAGTTATGTTCCTTTTAGTGAAGCCCTGCCGGGAAGAGTTGGACAGATGTCTCCTACCGACAGTTGGTAGGTCAACCGACGGCCCGTCAGTCCTGTAGTAGGTGACACTCTTCAGATTTAAGTCAAGGTCATTTTGTTCCTTTCCCTTATGAGTTGGATACTTAAACTACGTCGTTTGATGTCTAAACTACGTTTTTTACTCAATTTAAGCCTAATAACTTAGTCACACATACCCAAAACCCTAATAACTTACTCAATTTGTTCTTGCGAATTTATTTGGGTTATTTCATAGGAATTTTCTTGCGGAATCATTTCATAAATATCCACAAGAAGTTTTATTAAATTAATCAAAGCTATTAACCTCAAAATCTTATATGAATTTACTTGGGGATATCTATAGGGATCTCCAAAATTTCATAGGCAAATTCCTTTTCATATGAAACTGTACTGAAAAATTCTTGCAAATGTTTGCTCGTTAATCGTCGGTAAATTAGTAAATAAGGCACGCGCGGATTTATTCCCGCAACTAACCTACCTTGATAGGGATTTTAATTTCTAAATTTGCAAGCAATAATTATCTACAAAGGTTTTTTTCATCAGATTTCAATTGGCAAGAAGATTCACATCAAATTACATGGGGATTTTTACACTTTAATTGTAGAGAGAAAGAGAGAACTAATAGGGGGAGAGAGAAGAAAGAAGGAAGGGGAAAAGAGAAAGAGAGTGCAAGGGGGTAAATTTGAAGGAGTGGTGTGTTTGACTTAAAATAGGATATGAAATTATTAATAAAGGAGACTAATATATAATTATTTGAAAGTACAAAATGAATAAGTATATATGCAAAGAATGTTTGTACAATTTGATAGATAAAAAAATCAGTTAGGTCAAACAAAAATTATAAGTTAGATCCACATTAGACAAGCCCACTAGAAAATAGAGGTACTATATAAGTACATATCAAAGAGTTGAGTGTTTCTCTATATGTTTACCCTTTCATATAACAATTTATTTTTATCTCCTCCTTTTTATGTTTGAAGAGAAAAAATCCTCAAAATATTGAAGCAATAGATAATCAATGGCAACTCTCAATTATGGTATGATAAAAGAAGTTCATATGTTGCTTGTGGATAATGACAAAAGAGTTTGTGACTAAGATGGTTAATTTGTTGAAGTCTTATGACTATAAAGGTAATAGCTTTAAAAATATATAAAACTTATAACCTTTGGCCTTTGATATAAGTAAATTCTATATGCTTTTTCTTTTAAAACAGATTTAGTTTATATGATGCATGTTATCCCATTTGTTATTTTAACATCGATATTTTTTAAGATTTCATTTTATATATCTTACAAATCCTAGAGTTCTCTTTTCTCTTTTATCCTAATACTATTTCTATGCTGCTATATGTTGATTTAACAATTAAGAAATGAGTTTTGTGTGGTTATTAATAATTAAACTAGATTCTTTTTTGGTTTTTGCTATAAGAATGCCATGCAATAGATCAACTTCTATGTCCCTTTAGGGAATTATTTGTTTTACACTTGATCTTATTTTTTAAGAAAGAATGGGGGGAATTTTTCCTAGAGTGACTATGTAATGACCCGGGAGGTCATTTTTGGAAAATTTTGAATATTCATTTAACTAGAGTGAATTAATTGATGGTTAATTATTAAATAACCAATTTTAGTTAATGTTCAATGGATTAAGTTATAATTAGTTTAATGCCATCATATATTTATATTAAAAAAAATCATAGGCCCGCCTACGTGGCACCACCACAAGCAAGAATTTCCTTTTAAATTTATTTATTTTCAAAACTAGTCTTCCTCTTTCATGAAAAAAGGTGACTTTTATGAAAAGTTCTGACTTTAATAAAGAGTTCCGACTTTAATCAAAAGTTGTGACTTTTATGAAAAATTGTGACTTTAATGAAGAGTTGCGACTTTTATGAAAAGTTGTAACTTCTATAAAAAAAAAAGTTGCAAACTTAAGGAAGAGTTCCGATAGAATGAAAAGTTGTGACTTTTATGAAAGGTTGTGAACTTTCCGAAGGGTTGCAACTTTTCCAAATAGTTGTAACCTTTCTGGTAATGCACAATAAACAATTGTTCACACTACCCTTTGTTTTCTATATATAGATGGACTTCCTCTCATTTCAAAATAACAAAAAGTCGGATGTTCTTTTTCTACTTTTGCTAAATTGAATATTTGTGTACTTTGCTCATGTTGAGTGACTTACTGACACCATTATTTTTGTATCAATAAGTTGGTCAATAAAATTGTTCCATCATGAGAGGATGTAATTCTTTAAACCTATGGTTTTGGAGGGGAATAGTTTTCTTAAAGGGACATTGTGCATTCTGTGTATTTGATTTTTCATTACTATTTCATTCTATTTTTACATAGAGAAAAGACATAAACTCACCACTGAAGTTGTCCCGTATTTTCATAAAGACACCTTAACTTTGGAAGTGTCCTATCACCCACAAAATTTTTAATATCTTTGTAAATGGGCCATTTTGACCCATTCTCTATTCTGCGTTGTGACCACGCACATGAGGAGCGTGATGTAATGTTTTAAATGTCATTAACCAGTTTAAAAGTGTCACGTGTCACTTTATTTCTCTATCATTAATTATTTTATTAATTTACATCATCTTCCCCAAATTAAAACTCAAAAGAGCCATTGATAGCCCACTTTTCATGATCTCATCTTCTTTATTTTTTCCAAAGCAAGATCAACATTGGTACTCTCTCTTTGACGAATTCATCATCTTCCCCAAACACAAAATGATAAGAATTTGTTTTCTCTTTTAATTTTCAGTAGAAAGATATTTTTTTTCTTGCGGATCACTTAAAGCTTCAGATTCGATTTTGTTACAGAAAATAATTAAGGATAAAAGAGTCGGAGAAATAATGTTAAACCAAAAATACACCACTCAGAAAGACAATGTAACAAAGAAAAAGGTCGAGATTAAGATGATTTATCGATCTTCTTTCTCCTCTCGTATGCTACCTGAGCTCTCTCCTTCCTCTTCCTCTTGTTCTCGAGTTCCTTGATTTTATCGAAATGGCTCCATCTAACCTCTGATGAAAGCTTCCCCAAGAGAAGCTTGGCTCTCTCCTTCCTCTTACTTGTGTCCAGCTTGGAGCCTCAATACCTTTTAAGCATCAAGAATAACCATCCTCTTAATCTTATCATATTGGGATTGGACACCCTCATAAATCTTGTGATTAGATTTTGATCGAAAATATCATATTCAATTTCTTGTTCCTCCAAGAATCTTGACAGAGAGAGAAGAAAATATCAAGAATTTGAAAAGTTGAAAAATAACAAAGAAAAAAAGATTTTTCTACTTTAGTAATGAATCGGGTCGGGCTAAACTGGTTGAAAAGAGTGAGCATCACGCACGACAACCCAGATGAAGGAATGAGTCAAAATGACCCATTAACAAAGATATTAAAAAGTTTTGTGGGGTGATAGGACAATTTCAAAGTTAAGGTGTCTTTATGAAAATACGTAACAACTTCAGTGGTGACTTTATGTCTTTTCTCTTTTACATATTATGGTATATTCTTTTACACTCATTAATTTATGTTTATCATACTAACTGTTGTTTTTGAGTACATGTTTTAAACTTTGTTTTTATGTTTGTGCAAACTTATTGTCTCTGGTTATACTGAACATATATGCATATAGTACGTATTTTCTTTATACATAAAATAATATTTGAACTGAGTTCAAAGAATTTATGTTTTGATATTCTATATTAAATTTTATAACTTAAAAGTACTATATATAAGCTTGCATATTGTCTATTTTTACATAGATATGAAATTTCTCACTTATCAATTGAAACAATTCATTATGCAAGTTCAAAAGTTATAATTTCTTTAATGTTGAAGCATCTTTTTATGTTCACGATTTTTGGAATTTTCTCCTAAGACATATATCACAATTGTATAATCTATGCAACTTAAATATTTCTTTATATTAGTAAATGTCTTTCTATATATATTCTTATTTTCTTCAGTATTTTCGTTTTAATGTTGATTAAAGAACCAATTATTTATTATTTCGTGTATAATTTATTCATTAGAGGTTCTTGAGTTATGTGATAATGACAAATAATCAAATTCATGTTGAAATATTGCTAATATTTTTTAAGAACATATTTTCCCATTATTTTTAATGTATGGATATTAGTTAAAAATTTAATTGCAAATTCAATGCAATTTTTATTTTTAACCGCGCAAAGCGCGGAAAAATTATCTAGTTTTACCCATATATGAAAATAAATTATTAGGGTTGAGAATTGTTGATTCATAAACTTTTTTAAAAAGAAGAAGGCAAGATCTCACCGATCGGCGAAAACAAAACAAAAGTTCGTGGAGTTGCGGCTTGCATAGCAGGTAATAATTCGAATGTTTGATCTTTGTTACTGTTAGGAGAAAAATATTTATTTACACTAAATATTATAATAATTGAGTAGATGACATATATTCTACCATTATTTTAATTTAATTGTACATGGAATCTTTAAAAGTTTGGAGACAATTTTCAATGGAAAGTTACTATGCAATAATTGCAATGTTATTAGATAATGACGATTGGTTGATCATTGGCTACATATTGTTGAATTTGGAATTTTGTTTAGTGTGGAGTTTACTGGTAAGGAGTTGTTCCTTGGCTTTAATGATTTCATCACTGGTTTCGTAATCAGTGGTTCTTCTACTTTTTAATTTTTATATTATCACATTACGATTCAAGTTTTGATATTCTGGTATAGGTAATTAAGTGTTAAGTTTAAGATATTATGTGAATATCCTTAGATTTATGATATTAGAAAAATTAAAATTTAATCGTAGACTTGAAACTTAGAAAATATAATAGTTGAAAGGTTAGTTGGCATCAAGAATTACGAACTTGACTATAAATTTGGGTGAATTTTAAGGTCAAGGTTAAACACAAAATAATGTGGGTGTTGTTAGTTCTGAAACCTTATTGTGAATATATACTTGAATAGATTGCATCGATTCAGAAACTCAACGGAAAGGGAAGGCTCAAGTCCCAAAGTGATTATTCGATTGGCTAAGGCAAATGGATTTCTAAACCCTTGTTAAGCATATGAAATTCGTGTATTTCCTTGTGTAATGTTTGAGAATGATTCGGAGGTTTATTGCTTATTTGTTGATGTTGTATTACGGTTACATTGTTGGGATTTGTGTCTTGTTATCAAAATGGTTATTTTCTCATTATTTGTTTGAACATGTCATTTGCATTGCATTCGAGACATGGTTGTGATAAGTGTTATTTGATAAGAGGATGTACCATTTCGAGGGTCGTATCGCGCGACGCGATGGATATTATATTTCGAGGGACGTATCGAGCGCCGCGATGGTTACTATTATCGAGGGTCATATTGCACACCGCGATGGATGCATGGTTAGATATGTCCCCCATGGGTCCAGACTGAGAGACAGCGGGTGTGTATCATTAGGTCAGACATGCATCAATATAATTGACATTGCATTTCATGGCATTGCACATTTTGAACATTGATGAACTTGAACTTGTGTTTTGCTAACCTTGTTAGTGTTTTTCTATGAAACTCGTGACAGACGAATATTGAGTTGTTATTGAGAATTGTTATTTGTTAGAGTGTTGTTATTGAGTTGTATACTTTGTGACTGTGAACTGTTAGGTTAGGCTGGTTTTATGTAGGTTGTAGTGTGGAGGTTCGAATAGGGTGTAAGGAGTGCCTAAATTTTGTTCTCTTATCTGTTTAGAGGTTTGCTTGTTGGGTACCGTGTGGTTTGTTACTCACCCCTTGCTTCTACAATTTTTTTTGTAGGTTACGAGCCTGGATCTTCGTGATACCTTCTAGTCTCTTCATTTCTGAGGCTTTCTGTGGAGATTTTGAGGTAGTTGTTGTCATCTCAACAGACCTTCTTAGTCCTGTTTATGATTTTGTTTTTACTTGAAAGACAATGTCATTTGAGACTTGCATATTTTATTTCAATTCTAGTATTTATATTAGAAGCTTGTGCACGTGACAACCTAGTTTTGGGGATTGAATTAAGTGGACTTGTTTTCATAGTAGAAATTTGTTGTTGGACTTTTGTTTATTTCTACACTTTGTTAATGTGGGTTTTAGGCTGACTTTCTTGGTGGGATAAGACGAGTGTCATCAAATCCATCTTTGAGTCGTGACAGACAAACAGTTGGCTAAGAAAATAATTCAATTTTGTCAAAAATTATGTTTGAATGTTTAGATCTTTACTTCTTTTATCAATTTATGTATCCCTTTAAAAATATAATGTTACGGCGGTGGAGGTACAAAATTAAGGTAAACGAAGGGAGGAGAAATAGCTAGAAAGGAAAAAATAAGAGTTGATATGACTACCTACTTCGAGATAACTTTTAATTTTGTCTTTTATCGGATGTAGACAAAACAACACAAGTGTGGAGCCTTGATTTTCATAAAATAAAAACATTTTTCTTCCCCCTTTTTTTTTTACTTTATTTATTTATTTTCTCCATTGTAATTCAACAAAAAAATCATCTTCTAAAAAAACTTTTATTAATTATTTTTAATATACACATTTTATTTCATTATTTTGACTACACATAAATCTTAAATTTTATAATAAATTAATTTATTAAATTTTTTCCTAATTTGGAAGAAAACAAAATTTTGGATCTAGTTTATGGTTACTTGCACTAATTTCTTGATGTCTCAACCTTAATGTGAACACAATCGACAATTGTTAAATCTTTGAAAAGAATAAGTAAATGTTATAATTGTTTTACCAGAAAATTATTTTTAAGGATGATTTTCTTGAATTATTTTACCTTGCAAAGAAAAAAGGTATATAACTGAATTTTATAATTAAAGTGTGTTTATGGCTATTTCTTTTTTTTGTTTAGTTTCTCAATAACTTTGTTAGTATTCGCTTATCATTGCTATCGACTTTTCTAGGTACAACTAATTTTGAAATAATAATTATAGCAACTGTAATGGTTAACTAAAAGAGAACTTTAATTTGACGGCATGATAAAGAATATATATAGCAAAATATGTTAGAAAAAAGGAAGTTTTCCTTGTTACTGATAAATCATTTTATCATTGCTAAATCTTTTAATCTTAGTTGCAAATGTTTTGATCCTATTATCTTTGGGGTTGATTACAAAAATATTTGTTTGATTTCAACAAGTTATTTGAACAAATTGAAATAAATTCTTAACAATTTATTCCTATATATGATCTTCTCTATTATACCTAATCTAATTATTAATTCAAAATAGTATTGTATATAGCGTTATAATGTGAACCTTTGTCGAAGACTTCACACATCTATTAAAATATAAGTTGATTAAAATACATTGTTGCATAAAATAAGGTGTAGCAATATAACCTAAAACAACATAATTGAATTAGCATATCCCGTTGATAATTTTGTACAATTTTCTTCACTGATTTTTAAAATATATTAATGCAGTTATGACGATTGGTACTACTTCAGCAGCATCAATGCTTATCAGAGAAAAATAAAAATTTGATGTCATTATAATCAATGATCATTCATCGAACATGCTTTCTTTGTACCTCTTAGCTAAGGTGTGGCCATGGATATAATTTCACTCGGTAAATATTTATTTACTCTCACTTATGTGACGTCTAATATGGGTTAGTTGTGTTATTTTTAATTAATCCAGTGTAACAAATTGAGCCATAAAAAGTTCACCATTAATTGGTTTCTTAATAGTTCGTAGCTACATTAATTTTCTATAATCCATCGTCTAATCCTTAAATAGGATTAACATTGAGTCTTTTTATTTTTTCAATTTTTGATAGATAGTTATTTGATAATATTGGTGTTATAATGAATATGCATTAAATTAACTATTTACATAATATATTATGTAATTCAATTCTAATTGTTACTTTCTCAAAATAATTATGCAGTTGTGTGTGATGAATACAATAAGCTCGTAGCAAATAAGGTTTTAGACGAGGGGGCTTATCTTCACTTTGAAAATTCATTTGAGAAGGATATTGTGAAATACTTATCGCAATTTGTATTGAGGAAAAAAACACAAAGGCAACAAATGGAAGAAGGATCAGAAATAAATAGAGATCAGATCATGAATGTTGTTGATATTAGAAACAATAATATTATTGGAGACAGTGGAGAATCCGAAGAGAGAAAATGTATCAAATACTACAAAACAAAGAAATAATATTGATGAGATTGGAAATGATGTTGGATCGAATGGAAAATACAAGTTAACAAAGAAGAGAGAGAGAGAGAGAAAATATGAATGAGATTGATCAAAGAGAACATAGTGATTTTAATATGGATACTAGGAGAAAAGCTTGCATAGTATGGAATGACGATGTTCATGCAAGATTTATGAAAGTTGTACACCAAATCGGAAAGAATGTAAGTTTTACTTCACTATTATAGCAATAGCTACATGTTAATTTGCTTAAAGTTAAAGTATAACGATTGTTGTACGTACATGTACCCTCACTTGATTTGAAAAAATTATAGTTATTAATTTAAACTTACATTTTTATGGAATATGCATGATGTTTCCCGAAAATTATATTGGAGCAGATGAATGTGCTTGATATAACTAGGGCACAAGTAGCGATCCACCATAAGGTACATTTTTAGAAGACCAGTGGTAAATTATATATCATTTATATGTGTTTAGTACTAGAAAAATTATTTTGCAAAAATATTTTTTTAAAATGTTATTTTCTCGTGTTTGGTTACTATAATATGTTTTTCTTGAGAACACTTTTTTATCGAACACTAATGCGAGAAGTTATTATTATTTTTTCAACACTCATTATTTTGATTTTATATAAAAATCAAATAAAAAATGTTTTAATTTTATCTTAATTTCACATGTAAAAATTTACACTTTATTTTTATTGTTTAATACTCAAATGTCTTGTCAAAGCATGACTAATAAAACAAGATTAGCGTAAATTTTTGTAATTACTTGTTTAGTGATAGAAGTTAATTATTCGTTGGTCAACTTAATATTTTGAAGTTCAATGAAAAAAAATATTATACTCAATATTTAATTCATATTATTTGAAAAGAATTTTACCTTTCACTGATTATCAAATATCAAAAATATTTTCTATGAAAATGAATTTGGTCATTTCAAACACACCTAAACAACAACAAATTTAGATGATAAAAATATAGATGATCTAACTCTCTCTCTTTTTTCTTTTATTTTTTCTGTAACACCTGTTAGAATTGTCGTCTCCATTGGAAAATTCCAGAAAAGAAGAAATCTACTCATCGCCCATCAGACCAGAGATTCTCAAATAATTATCAGCAAAGAAGTAGCTTTCAAAAATTTGGGACAATGCCTTTTTCTCAAGCAAATCTAATAAATTTGCAAAGTGACTCAAATCGAACCCAAAATAGTGCCAAAGTTTCCATTTCCAACTCTCAAGAGTAATAATACTTTTTTTGGAGGAGAGAGTTCAATCAAACAACTTTATCGTCCACAACTTCAGGCTCAACCCTATTACCCCACCATTGGCAATCCATTCAATAACTCGTCTCAGTGGACTAAAACTTATTTTGTTGGTGAGCTGCAACAACATGGACCCTTACTTGATGTTTTGGGTTCACAAGGACTACAAATATCAAATATTGAGAGTACTAGTTCTTAAACCTAATCTGGCGTTCAATCGTGAATATCATAATATTCAAAGTGATCACAACATGAATCACAATGTGTCTCATGAAGCATCATATTTGGGTAGCAAGAAAATGTCCAATACAAATGAAAACAACTTGAATATCAACGCAGACAATGTGAAAACTTTTTAGATAACAGATTGATACCTGATATACATGTTGGAAATACATCCACTAATGAATTCAGTGCAATAGATACAAATTCAAGCAATATTGTGATGGCAACAAATGATCAGAGTGTGATGCATATTTGGATTTCACTAATATAAATTATGTCTCCCGGAATCTTGAATCTCCAAGTACTAACCCACTAGTGAATAAGACATTTGGTCAAGTTTACTCTATTGATCAGGATAGTATTTCTATCTAATTTAACATTATATAAATTTCATATTACATTATTGATATAATCTAAAGTAAGTATAAACTTTTAATTACTTCTTTTTGTATTATATATGCATATCAAACACCGGATTAAATTGTATTTTCTCCATGTTTGGTTTGTATTATAATCTGTGATGTTCTTCTTCTTAATTAAATGAGTCCTTAATGTTTGAATAAAATCTTAGTATTAAAAAAATATCTATATATTTATATTTATGAAGTACTTATATTTATCCTTTGGTAAAAGAAGTTTTCCATAATGGTATTTTCAATTGACTTATTTTTTAAGAAAATATTTTTATCACACCCATAATATCTTCTACATTTTATCATTATGCAGGTGATCCAATCTATCAGGACTATCAATGACAACTCTCATAAGGACTCTTTATAGTAACAAATTTTTTTTCAAGTGAAAAGCTCATATACCATCTTTGTAGTGACTATTTTGTTTGGTGTAACTTGATTTGGTTTTAATTTGTTTTTCCATTTGTACCTAATGGTTAGTATAAGATTATAGTCTTTCATTAATTTATTGACTTGATATTATTGCTTTCTTTAGTATCGATCCATTAATTTTTTCCATTGCATAACCTTTTGGTTGACTTGTTATATATGAGATAAGATTAATTGTTGGATTTAAACTCGATATATCAAAACTTAGTTACAATAAAGATAACTTGAAACGAATGGTGCAAAAGTTAGTTACGAAAGTTCTTGTATCTCCCTTTGTAACTTTTGCAGACATCGCAAGTGTAAGTAGTATATATCTTTATGCTAGCTAACTTTAGCATCATCAGGTCATTTTCACTTATTGTACTAACAAGTAATGTACCATTGAGATCAACAAATATTAATATTTCTCAATATATTATTTGTGAATGATATAGAAGAAGTTATTGAAATGAAGGAAAATTATTATGTCTATTTAGATTTAAATGATCTAAATCATCTCTTCAAGAATTTTGGACCTCCAAGTTTATAATAATGATGGCAGTGTGTTTAATGAAGTTTATGTAAATGTTATGCGTTGGTTAAGACGTACTCTCAATTGCACAGGCAAGTGTACGTGGTTGCGCAAGTAATATAATGACTCTTAAAAGAACCAGATTATCGATTCAAAGGATTTGTCAATTAACTATTTTTACTAAACTATACTGATCTAATCATTTATCTAAGAGTGCCAAAAGAAAAGATTGTAGGAATAAAATAATAACTTGGAAAATCGCAGGGCTGCAACATATATTGGATTTCATGTATCATATTTTTGGCTTTGAACTAACTTCAGTTGTCAAATTACTGGTTTATAGGGTTGATAGTGTGATCCGGGTTACACACCTCTCGTCGCCTACCCCAGTTAGCTATCTAACTACATAGTTGAGCGATGATAAATAGACTAACTGGCGAGCATTTATATTTCATCTTATTTCGTAACCTAGCAAGGTGTTCGTTTGGGTGTTACTCCTGAACAATAATCACCTCAATTTAATGGGTGGATCGAGCTCTCTATATTCTCTGTTCAATCTAACCTCTCCTCGTGTCGATTTTAAGATGAGACACTAGATTTATCTTATGGTACGCAAGCATAAAATAGTAAAATAAGAATATAGAAGTAACTTATAATGACACTCAAGAATTAATTCAAAAAGTCTTAAATAATCAACATTGAATCCGTAGCTACAACCCAGAACAAGGGCTTTAGCTACTATTGTCTATGAAAAGAAGAAGAAGAAGAAAAAGAACCTTATAAAGTATTGACAACTTTATACTTTAAACTTCACTCTCGATTCATGATCCCTCATAATATTGTCTATGGACTATTTACAGATGTAAAAATTCTAAATAAAATAATTGAGTCCAAAATAAATTGGAAAACCAAAATCAAGTGGAATAAAAATTCCTCTCCGCGTGAAACAATGTAGCCTCCTCAAATTTATCAAAATCTACGACGCGGCAACTTCCATTCAAATTCCAATCAGCATTTTGTTGCATATATATAATAACAATAATATATTAAAGTTAATCTATTAAACTGTCTGTTTGATTTCCTTCTTCAACTTTCCATCTTTAATTCGTTTTAGCTTCAAATTTCTTCATCTTTATTCCAATTTAATCTTACAAATAAAATACACTGTTTAGCACAATCCATAAAATTTATACTAAAAAGGATAAATATAAATAATAAATATCACGCAAATAATGATTTAAAAATATGTATTTTTGGCCTCACATCATCGCCCCACACTTAAACTTTTGCTCATCCTCGAGCAATATTAAAGCTCATCACAAATGAATCAAAATAGGAATGTCATCACTTTGGTTAATACAAACAATTAGGTAATATAGCAATTTCAAAACATTAAGTACAATTTCTCAATCATTATGCAAGACATTCAAATAAACAACAAACCTCTAACCTCAAGGAAAGACTTTGAACTCATCAAATTTAAGTTTTCTCACCTACTCTCATCAAAGAAAGCTAATAATATCACCTATCCATCATGAAACAACTGTCATCACAAAAAGAAATAGTTCACACACTCAATTCAAAAAAATTGAATATAAATTAAGGACTTCATATCAAGAACAACTCTCACACTCACAAATATAATTCACATGTATGCACAAAAAACCATAGTTTTGCCCATTATGTACATCTCCACTAATTAAACATGCTTGAATAGAATTAAATAGGATTTTAACGGGTTGTAGTGTAGCCTATGGACAGTTAGGAAAACTATATAATAGTCACTTACATTTTCTTAAGCACTTTGCACTTTAAGACTTCATCACCCATTATTTTCTACTCTTTATTTTCATCCCTCTCTTCAACAATTATTTCACAAGTAATTCTCATCATCTCAAGAATGATTTAAAGTTTTTTTTTAAAAAAAGTTTTCCTTCATAATAGTCACCCTCAAGTTATGTATTTTGCATGCGTTAAGGTGCACGATGTCCTTGGAAGGACCATCATCAAGGTAACCTTTTTTCTTTACATCACATTCTTTCAAAGAGGGTTTTGAAGCACTTTGTAGCTATCATTGATTACCTTTTCACTCATCTATCCTTTTTCTCAGAATTGATAATTAGAATAAGTCTATGCTATAATGCTCAAGGAAGCAAGACGCAAAAACTAGGGATTCAACAAAATAGTCTAGGGAAAAATATGGATACCAACAAAAGGCTATAGGCTCAAAAAGGCTAACTAGTGATATAATATCTAAAAATCCTAAATTACGAGATAAATAAAAGAAAACCTATTATCATCTTCTAAACAAAACAACACTTTTTATTTCGCTTCAATAACATGCTGAGCAAGTTCTAGACTAAGATGCAAAACATGGAATAAACAAAATCTCACTACACATGGCACAAGTATCAATCAAGATGGATCAATTCCACTTCTAAGAGATACATGATCATAACAAATTACAAAATAAAATAAGTTATGTACAAAGTCACAACCATGAGCTTAGGTATCAAAGAGTCTGCAATTTCCTTATCAGTCAAGCATTCACAAGAAATAACTACTCAAAAATTAAACCTAAATAGAAAGTATCACACCACTCAAAACGGTATTTTAATTTCTCTAAAAAAAAAAAATTATTCCTAAAAAAAGTAAAATACATTCGATTCAAAAGGGACTATCCTTAGGAAAAGAACCGAAAACAAAAGCCAAGGAACTCATCCTACAAAAATAAAAGACTCAATAAAACAATAAAAACTAGAAATTTATTATTCCACCCCACACTTAAAGAGATTGTATTTCCAAAAGAATCAAATAAAATTAAAAACAAGGGTTAAAAAAAAACTCTCTGAGGCCTTTAGGCCTAGCTAGTAGCATACTCTCTTTATTTTGGGTTAACCCATTGGTGGCCCCCTAAAGTTGGCATCAACTTTTACTTAGACTTCTAAACTAGACTTTGTTCATTTTAGACACCTCATGTAAGATCTTGATATGTCATTTCACTACAAGAGAAGTGTTAATTACATGAGGATTTTTCTGAGGATTGATATGAAAATTTGCATGAAAATAACTTTCCTACGGATTTCCGTACTAATCCCTGTGAAAATTCTCATGTAATTTAGAACTTTTTTTGTAGTGTTTTGACACATTTTTTTACATTCAATAAAAATATAATGGTGAGTGTGTTCCACTCGCAGATGATGTGTAAAGTGTCAAATTAAATGAGGACACTTGTCATTTTGTTCAAAATAATTCTTAATTTAATAAACTATCAATTATTTTTTTTTTAATATGGTCAATGGATCGATGACACGTGGCATTTATTCCCAAATAATAACAAAAAAGGATTAAATCCCGTTAAAAAAACTTTAGGAGAAGCATATCCCACCCCACTCATGGTCTTCTCACAACACACCCCTTAATCTTCTTTCATATTCCAGAAAATTTTCCATCTCTTTAACTTAAATATTGTTCAATCCTTCTATAATATAACTTTAGTGAATTTGTGTAGCTCAATTTTTTCAAATAAATGCAGCTCCACAAATTTTATTGCTAAAAGAAAATTTAACATATTTTATGCCAACTTTAGGGGGCCAACGATGGGTTAGCCCCTTTGTTTTCATCAAGGGTCGTACGCACCCCACACTTAAGCTTCAACATGCTCCTTAGCTTCAAATTTTGGATACTCAAACTTCTCCAAAACCTGTAAGAACAACACACACAAAAAAAAATACTAAGAATAAAAAAATAAAAATAAAAATAAGAAGTTACACTATAAATTGGGTTGTCTCCCAATACGCGCTTAAGTTAAGGTCGCGGCACGACACAAATACATTCATCACTTTTCTTTCCACTTTGAACTTGTGAATTTTACCCCTAACTTTGCATCTATTTTCCTACTCCTCTCGGGAGGGGTATAAAGATAAAGGAACCAAGTAATATATGTCGCATCTTGCACTTCTTGGCACTTAAGTGAGGAATGTTGTTTTATCTACTTGGACTAAAAAAAATTAGAATGTAGGAATCTTGTTCCTCATCAATACACTCATCCATTAGTTCAAATTTTATAGAAAAGTGTTTTGAACGAGATTCAAGTTGTCTCAATTCCAAGGAAATATTATTTACAACATTCTCACTTTTGTACTCTTTCTCAACATCGATATTAATGAATAAAGTATAGTTGAATGGTTGAAATTTCTCTTTTTGTTCCACTAGTTGGTCATAATCCACTACAATTGGTAATTGAGCTTCAGACGCCTCAATTTATTTGTTCAAGTGAGTCTCTAAGTCATGAATATCAGAGCCAAATTGATCGATTTCTTGTGTGAACGCAATTCTTTCTTCGATCAGTTGGGTTGTCATGTATATCAGTTTATCATAGAGAGACTCTTCAATCTTTAGAAGTTGAATTTGCCCGTGTATTAATATTGGCTCACTATCTCTCTTTCTTCATAACTTTCTCCTTGTTGGGCTCCAATCTCTTCTAATTCAGCTTGGATTGTAATTTCTAATTGAAGAACATCAAGCTTATACTGTAATTCCATGATTTCTGTATGCCTTTCTGTGTATCCAAATATTTGTCTGTTGATTTTTGAATTAACCTTGTCCAACATGTTTGCACATTCAAACGCCTCTTGTTTTGCATTCTCTACTTCATTGCCCCTACCAATATCACAAATAACAGAAGAATCATAATAAGAGTTTTGGAGAAGAGAATCAGATTTCGGAAAACCATTCCAATGAATATACTGACGACCACATATATGACATAAATGACTTTCAACACCCAACCACGATTTATCTCATTCATCCATATCAATAAGAGTACCAAATTATTTAAAGAAAGAAAAAGAATAATAATTGGGGAAAACAAAATAAACTAATAAAAAACAAGTAAATAAATAAATAAAAAGAAGTATAACCTAGAAGAATAGTTAATTTGTAAGTCCCGGCAGCGGTGCCAAAAACTTGTTGCTCCCAATTGCACACGCATTTGTAGTGGTCGCGCAAGTAATATAGTGACTCTTAAAAGAACCAGATTATCGATCCCAAAGGACTTGTCAATTAACTATTTTTACTATATTATACTGGTCTAATTATTTATTTAAGAGTGCCAAAAAAAAGAATGTAGGAATAAAACAATAAATTGGAAAATTCCAGGACTGCAATATATATTGGATTTCATGTATCATATTTTTTACTTAGAACTAACTTCAGTTGTCAAATTACTGGTTTATAGGGTTGATAGTATGATCCGGGTTACACACCTCTTGTCGCCTACCCCAGTTAGTTATCTAACTACATCATTGAGCGGTGATAAATAGACTAACTGGCGAGCATTTATACTTCATCCTATTTTCTAACCAAGCAAAGTGTTCGTTTGGACGTCACTCCTGAACACTAATCACCTCAGTTTAATGGGTGGATCGAACTCTCTATATTCTCTGGTTTATCTAACCTCTCCTCGTGTTGATTTTAAGATGAGATACTAGATTTATCTTATGGTGCGCAAGCAAAAAATAGTAAAATAAGAATACAGAAGTATGACACTCAAGAATCAATTTAAAAAGCCTTAAATAACCAACATTGAATCTGTAACTGCAGCCCCAAAACAAGGGCTTTAGCTACTAATCATATATTTATATAAGGCCCGCTTATGTGGCGTAACCACAAATAAGAATTCTCTTTTAACTTATTTATTTCCTAAATTAGCCTTCCCTTTCATTAAAAGTTGTGACTTTTACAAAACAATCGTGACTTTTTATGAAAAGTTACAACTTTTGCAAAAAGTTGTGACGTTTTATGAAAAGTGACGACTTTTACCAAGAGTTGTGACAATTATGAAGAGTTACAACTTGAATGAAGAATTGCGACTTTTATGAAATATGTGACTTTTATGAAAAATTGTGATTTTTCAAAAGAGTTGTGACCTTATTGATAAGGCACAATAAGAATTTATTGATACTACCCTTTGTTGTCTATAAATAGAGGAATTTCCTCTCATTTTAAAATAACGAAAATTCTGAACTACTTCTTCTTCTTCTTCTTCTTCTTCTTCTTCTTCTTCTTTCTTCTTCTTCTGTAGAATTATATTCATGTACTTTGCTCATGTTGATTGACTGACTGATACCATTGTGTTAGTATCAACACACTTGTGAATAGAATCTCTCTATCATGAGAGGATCTATTCTTTTAAACCTCAGGTCATGTACTTTGCTCATGTTGATTGACTGACTGATACCATTGTGTTAGTATCACCACACTTGTGAATAGAATCTCTCTATCATGAGAGGATCTATTCTTTTAAACCTCAGGTAGTAGAATGGACTAATTTCTTAAGGGAACAATGTACATTCACTGGGCTTATTTTTCCTTTATGTTTTATTTTGTTAGTAAAGATTCTTGTATGTTGTTTACAGTCACCAATTTATGCTTATTTTATTAATTTTTTTTTATTTTTGTGTACATGTTTTAAACTTTGTCATTTCTGTTTATGCTTTTGATCATTATGTTGAAGTAAAGATATGTTAACCAAGAGTTTGATGTAATCATTAGACTATTGGTGTCATGTAGATTAGAATTTTAAAACTTGTAAAATAAATGACTTTTATCTTTATAGAGTGTTCAGTGGCTAAAAGATCCATGAGATGTGCAACAAAGGACTTTCAGTGTTCAAAAGTTAGGGTGGTTCAACACTACCTTGGAGTTTTATTTATTCAACTTTCTATCTTATCAAGGTATTCAATCGATTAGTGACATTCAAAAAATAAAGGAATGTAGTGGGATGGTAAGTATTGTACTCAACCTTAATCAAACGTTTGGGGTTAAAATGATAGGTTGGAGTCAATGAATTACCCCTCACTGTAGGATGAATCTATATTAATGACCTATTAAGGAAATAATTAACTCCTTATAAACTTTAGATTAAAAGTCCCAAAAACAATAAAGTTTTAACCATATTGTTAAAAACATAAACAATAAAATATATCTTTTAGCTATCAAAGTAGTGTCATCGACTGCGTATGATTTTGAATAAGGGACCTGCCAAGACATCATTTAATCCGAATTATTTGAGTAACATACGTTATTTCATTGAACTCCAAGAGATGTGTTTTTATATTTTAATTTAACTTATCAAGTACGCAACTAATTATATAAGATGTATCATATTTAGATTTTGTATGTAGCGGCCTTTGAGTAGGAGAAAAACTCTCGCAATTAATGAATATAATGTTTTTACAACTTTTTCAAAATACAAATATAAACATTGATACAATTAAATATCTTTTGTAAATACTTTGGTGATGAACAACTACAGTAAAATAAAAAATTAATAACAATATTTGTAAACACTTAGAATCAAATCCTTTTCGTTTTAAGATTAAAAAAAACATTTCATATCATTTTTGGATAAAATATTATTGACAATTTATTGTAGGGTTGTACCCTTTCAAAAGCACATGTATTATCCTATGTTTAGAAGTTGATTAATGACATAGTTCACCACCGCGCGAAGCGCGGGAAATTTACCTAGTGTCTAAGAAGAAGAAGAAGAAGAAGAAGAAGAAGAAGAAGAAAAAGAACCCTAAAAAGTATTGACAACTTTATACTTTAATCTTCACCTCTCGATTCATGATCCCTCATAATTATGTCTATGGATTATATATAGATGTAGAAAATCCTAAATAAAATAATTAAATCCAAAACAAATTGGAAAACCAAAACCAAGCAGTATAAGAATTCCTCTCTGCGTGAAACACTGTAGCCACCTCAAATTCATCAAAATCTGCGATGCGGCGACTTTCATTCAAATTCCAATTAGCATTTTGTTGCATATATATATATATATATATATATATATATATTAATTATATAAATTATATTAAAGTTAGTCCATTAAATTGTTTGCTTGATTTGCTTCTTCAACCTTCCATCTTTAATTCGTTTTAGCTTCAAATTTCCTTATCTTTATTCCAATTTAACCCTACAAATGAAATACACTATTTAGCACAATCCATAATATTCATGCGCAAAAAGAACAAAAATAAATAATAAATGTGAGGCAAATAATAATTAAAAATATTTATTTATGACCTCACATCAGTCTCCGCATTGAAATTGAGCTTATAAGAACTCAATGTTGAGGAGGTTCAAAACTAAAAAAACTATTTATAGATTTTGATTAACGTATTGTGTTTTGTTGTGTTCTATTAGAAAGTGTCCTAGTGACCTTGATCTCTATAGCGGACTTTAACACTACGAATGAGTTTGTAGTAGGTATTCGTAGTGGTTTCCACATCTAATTTATGTCGTGATGTTTTATACTCGAGAATTATGTTATGAATTGGGGTATTTGCTATAGCAATATTAGACATGAAGAGACACATTTTCTATAGCGAAGCTAGTGGACCAGTCATCTTTGACCGTGAAGGTCAACAAGAATTTAATATTCCCAAGAAAAATGAATACTCTACTTTTTCATGAATATTTTCAAGTAATATTGAATGGACTTGAAGGTCAACAAGAACTTAATATTCCAAGAAAAATTAATAAGCTACTTTTTATGAATATTTTCAAGTAATATTGAATGGATTGTAACATCTAATAAAAATTAAATATTTATTCATCCCCAAATGGACTACGTATCAGAACGGTGGAGCGAGGACAACCGAAACTAATAAGCAAGTTTAAAACGAAGTATACCAGACATTTAATGGGCACAAAGATATCTAGCATTGTAAGACTGTTTTTCATTCACCACTTGTAATACCTTTTAAATAGGCTCACAACTCAAGTAAAATGAACATTAACAGGGCACTAACTTAGTATCGCTTTCAACTGAAATAAAACTTAAGAACCAAATAACAATTATAATAGACTAAGTAAGCAGTGGCGGACTAAGGATTTTCGTTCAGGAGATTCAAAAAATAAAAGTATAAACGTGCATATAAGCCAACAAAACAAAATTTCAAGGAAGTAATAGTATATAATTTTAGTGGTGGACCCTTGAATTTTTTGGGTTTAAACCCACACTTTTAGCATTTTTTATAAATAAAAAAAGAAGAAAAAAAAGTGAAAAATGGAACTGAAACTTCAAAAAAAATGCTAACACAGGGATTCAATCCCACAGCATGAAGGTTAATTTTCAAGGGAAATATCACTGGGCTATTTCTCCACTTTGTCATTTAAGGAGTTCAAAATGTATATATCCACATAAATACAGAAAATTACCTTATATATATAGTGTAATGTTTTACCGAGGGGGTTCGGACGAACCCCCTGGAACAAACGTGGGTCCGCCCTTGTAAGTAAGCATGCAGTAAAATACTAAAAGAAAATTGTAGTAACCTTTTCTATGCCTTTTTTGAATCATGTTTCAATATATTCCCATGATTCAAAATCATTAACACCAAGCAATGATCTGAAATAGATATGCTTCTAATATGGAAGTGATCTTTGTTTTCCCATCATCTCACAAATAAAATGAAAATGAATGTCATTGTGTTTTGTTATTCTATGAAATGCAGAATTCCTAGCCATCCAAATTGTGAATTTCTTGCTACAATAAATTTTCATTGCTTTCTCTTTATTTTGGTTTAGATCAACAAAATTCTCACAAGTCAAATGGATTGACAAGAAGAAATTACGATATGTCCGGTGCGTGTTGGTTCGAAGGGGTAAGCATAGATATTTTTAAGTTCAAACGAGGCTCCAAACGGAAAATATAAATTTTTCTAATTTCATGTATTACATGTCATTTTTTGTGTGATATGTGATTCCGGTAGTTTTTTGGCTGAAAACCTTCATGAGTGTCTTGATGACTTATTAAAAGGTGTGTGTTGGTTCGGAGAGGAAAACGTAGGTTTTTTCCATTTCAAATGAGGACGAGGACGATAAATAAGATTTTTTTAATTTTTCATGTGTTATACTCCATGGATTTTGTGTGATATGTGTGGCCAACAATTTTTTTTGTCAAATATTTTTTAGGCATTCTTAACGACCTACTTAATGGCGTGCATTGGTTATGAGGGTAGAACAATGGTTTATTCAATTTCAAACAAGGCATGAAACGAGAAAATAGGGATTCTTCCATTTTTCTTGTGTTATAGTTCATGAATTTTGTGTGATATGTGCACCCTAATAGCTTTAGTCAAAAACTTCCAGGGCGTCCACGATGACCTATTAAATAGAGTGTGTTGATTCAGAGGGGAAAATATCAGTTTTTTTCATATTCAGACGAAGCCCAAAATGAAAAATAGAAACTTTCCTATGATTTGTATTATATTCCAAAGATTTTGTGTGATATGTTCGTTTATCGATTTTTTGACAGTTTTATGGGCATCCTGATGATCTATTTAATTTTAACAACCCTGAAAATGAATAAGATAAATGCTTAAGGTGTCAAGAATGTTTGCGATTAGACCAAGGTTCACACGGATTGATACGCGTAGAACCAAACCTCAGAACCCTTACTACGTCCAAGCCAACTAACTTGGGAAGTTATTTGAGCTTGGAAAGGTTGGAACCAACCAAGTAAGGCTCTCGAAAACGAAGATTTAATCGAAGGAGTCTTTACCGGACTTAAAAAGAAGAAATCTTAAGTTTTGAGGGTCTAGGGGTAAAATGGTCTTTTACCAGGCTAAGGGTAATATCGTAATTACCCTAAATATATAATTAATTAATTATTTAATAAGATGGAGGGGCAATTTGGGGAGAGAGAGCCGAAATTGAGCTCTTGAAGTGGAGTCTTGCTCAACCCGGGTTCGAACCTAGGTGGAAGCAATGATTTAAATTGTTTTTATTTAAATTGATAAATTAATTTACTTAATTAATATTTATTAGCTGATTTAAGAAAAATGAAAATCAGATTTTTAAATATTAAGGAGAGTCCTAAATTGACTAAGTCATTATCTAAGCCTAAACAACTTCACATGTTTCACTCTCTCACAATCTCTCTCACGTTTCATCACCTTTCTCACGTTGGTTTCTGCCAAAAACAACAAAGAACAGAAATAATATTAAGAGTTCTTCACACTTGAAGAACTCACATGAAATTTTAAGAAAAACAAAGTAACCAAAAACGTTGAGGCAAGGAGAAGATTCCGTCGAGTTGGTGGTGAAACTTAAGGAGGCTTGGACTGATTTTTGGAGAGGATGTTGGGCAGCAACTTCACGTTTGAACAATCAAATTAAGGTATGGGTTTCTTCACTCTTGGTCCCTTTCCCAAGAGACCCCTTAAGATTCAAGATATTCACTCCAAAAACTAGGGTTGTTCCCCGTTGCATGTCCTTGTCACTAGCTCCCAATGATTCGTAGATTGGGTTTTGTTTGCTGGTAGATTTAGGTATGTGTGGTGTTTTTGTATTGAATGTGAATATGTTTATGTACGTGAAATCACGAAAATGACAAGCAATGTGTGATCAGAAAAAATGATGTGTGTGTGTGCACGTTGGCAGTGAACTTACTCACAGTTGGAAGTATGAATTCACATGTTCATTCTTTGTATTTTATGTGTCAAATGTGTACACAATGTGATGTTCATTGTAATGAAATGTGGCTGATTGAGTGACAATCTTTTAGCCAAATAAACTCATGAAAGATGCGCCTAAAGATGTGTTAAGATGGTATATGAATACACCCTATGAATCAAGTGAAAACGTTGATAAAAATAAATTGAAAATAACCAAAATTTCCAGCAACTATGCAAGGTTAAATTAGACTAAAGTTAATAAAGAAAATCTGGAAATTAATACATTTTAAAGAGGTGAGGCCACCAGGATTCGAACTTGTGACCTCACCTTTTGGCTACTGGAATTCGCGAGAAAAGGAGACGAAAATGGGGCTGGGGGGAATCAAACTCGGGCCATTGGTTTGGGAAAGGAGAGGAAAATGATTTAATTAAATAAATGGGAGGCGTGGAAATCGAACCCACGACCTCCAGGTAGCGAGTGAAGGAAGAGAAAATAAGGAAAAGAAAATGTGAGGCGTGGGAATCGAACCCACGACCTCAAGGTTGGAGAGGAGAATGGCAAAATTAAATAAGAAATAAAGTGAGGCTGTGGGGGCTCGATCCACAACCTCACTGCCAAGGCGCCTAGTTAAGAAATCTTTAATTAAAAAAAAGATAGGAGGTGTGGGGGTTCGAACCCACAACCTCACAGCCTAGCGAAATTAAAATTAAAATAAGGAGGTTGTGGGGGTTCGAACCCACAACCTCCCAATGTCCAGCGAAAATAGAGAATAAAATGAAAGAGGCTGTGGGGGTTTGATCCCACAACCTCTTGGTTTGGGCGACAAGGGCCATGTGATGTTAATAAAAAAAAAAGGGTTGTGGGGGTTCGAACCCACTACCCTTCGGCCAATTTAAGAGGGAAACCAAGTAGAAAATTAAAAGTAAAATGTTAATGTTGGGGTTCAATCTTGAGTCCCAATGTCATGGAGATTAAAAATAAAATCAATGAAAAATGTAAATGCTATCCAAGTGATTCGAACTTGGGTTTCCTTGCCCAAACTTCCGTATTGATACATAAGTCATACGTGAATTAAATACACAAGAATAATGCCACCTACTTAGATCGAATCCGAGATCTTGGCATACATACAAGATGCATAAGTCTTGTACCACATAATCTTAGGAAGATATGAATCACTTAGACGAAATATGAATGAAACCTCATGGCTTGTATGTATAGACACATAAGTCTAACATACGTTCAAAAGTAAGTGAACCTAAGATGTATGTAATGAAATGATGAACCCAAGAAGGGTTAAGTATGAGTGTAAGGTAGAGTAAATGGCCAAGTGCACTGGCAAAAGATGAGATGAACAATGAAATGATGAAATGAATAATGAAATGATGAAACCCTAGAAGGGTTAAGTAAGGGTGTGAAACACACTAAATGGTCAAGTGCATTGGCATATGCTGAAATGAACATTCACGTAATAAGAGGTGAGTAACTATGAAAAGCAAAGGTGCTAATGATAATGAATGTGGTGACAACATGATATGAGGCTAATGTAAATGATGAGAGTAATCTCAAATTAGCCTAAGTAAATGTTACCAATACGTACTCACCTATGAGAGTGTAAGATAATGAAGAGACCAGTCTCTATGAACACTCTAATGAGAGTATTGAGATAACCACACTCAATATTAATGATGAGATGAGAAATCATCTAATGATCTATGATGTCCTCATACTAGAAGCCAGCTTCCATGACGTATGAGATGAATGTAATGGAACTTTATACTGAGCACCGATAGGCTAGCTATGAGCGGTGATGCCTTCTTTCGGGAAGGGCGGAGGTTCACGTAACTCTCATGAGATGAGACTGTCCAGCTTGCAAGGTATGGGTCTCCTTATATCTCCTAGTCTTAGAACCTATACAACCAATATAGGGATCTGGCGGGGTTAAATTCCCATGTACACTAGCATGTTATGGGTCACTTTGGCCGGTGATTCCACCTCTTTTCAGTGTGGGGGAGACACTGGATTTCATGATGCTCACATGATCTATGTCGGTTAAAGTTAAAGTTCCCAATGAATGAATGAGGCCAGCTTCAAATGATGCACATAATGAAATGAATAATACCAAATGTGTTAGGATAGGATAATCAAAAGGTGAGTTAGATTCAAGTAATGACATTAGGTCATTCTTGGTCATTGCACAACGAACCTAAGAAAGTCTTAAACTACATCCTAGGTATAGCTGGTGTTACACTGGCCTATGAATGAAATGAAATGGAGTACGTATGAATGAACGAAGCAGACTCTGTGTTTGCTAATGAAGACTCCCTAGTTGAGGTCCCATCTGTTGAGCCCTCATTTCTGGGAGTCTTAATGTTAAGTCCATGATTCCAAGGTCTCATGGCATATGAATGAATGACATTAAAGAAGTTATGTGCTACATGCAAAATGTTGTATGCTATATGATATGTGCTATGTGTAAATGTTATGTGTGTGTGCAATGTGAAAAGTATGATGATGTATGTTATTCTCATGGCATAACTTTCCTATTCCAAATCTGGAAAGCTCACTGACTTTCCTAATCCAAATTTGGAAAGCTCATTGACTTCCTAATCCAAATTTGGAAACTTTCCTAATCTCAATTTGGCAAGTCCACTGACTTGACTTCCAAAAATCATGTTGTTAGGAAGAGCTATTCTTTCTCATGCATGTCCTTGGTGTGTGCTTGCATATACCCATACTTAGTACAAGTGTGTACTAACCCTATACAAACTCTACTATTTTAGGTGCAGGCACAGGTGGACGATAGAGCTACAGGATCATCGTTGCAGTTATCCGGACGTCCAGCATTCATCCGGTTGGTAGGTCCTCATGCTTTCGAGGATGCTACTGTTTTATATTCTAGCTTAGTTTTAGAGTTGAGCTAGTGGAGCATGTTCCACTAGCGTTTCTTTCCTGTTTTTATTCAGACTATGTATTGGTGCCATTTTGGCAATTATACACTTAATAAGAATTGAACTATTTCTTTCAGTTGCTTATCTCTTAATGTTAGATGGTTGATGGTGAACAATTACGTATTAATGATAATATTTTATAAGTATGTTAAGAAACAAAAAGTTTCAAATTTTCCGCTAAAATTAACCTAGATGAAGTAAGAATGACGTAAGTAGGCTTGTCTGCGACCTCTGAGAGGTCAACGACGCCGGTCTCGTCTGGGTCTAGATTCCAGTCGTGACAAAGTTGGTATCAGAGCACTAGGTTAAATTCGAGATAATGAGTTCACATCAACCACATTGAGTAGTTTCTAAGTCATGGTAGTGAAGTGCACCACTATCCTGATTAGAGACTGCATGATGCGTAGGAAAATTTCCCTTCTTCTGATCTTATCGTGCTTTTCCTAATGTCTAATTTCTTGGTGTTATGAGCGTGTCTAACATCAATTCTTATTGTTTTCAGAGAATGAATACTAGGAGGAACGTGGTCAGAGGAGAGGAGGTGCAGCTGCTGGGAAATCAGGTTCCACCCCAGGCTCCAGCTGAAGGAGTGGATGCCAGTTAACCCAGCTGGGTTGACTGATGCTGAGGTGAGGGCATCTCTGGCCCAGATGGCACAGGCCATTACGATGCAGGCCCAGGCTATGACTGCCAGGTCAACCGGCAGGATGTTCAGAGGGAGAACCCACCGTTCATAGCATGGCTGACAGGCTGAGAGACTTTACGAGGATGAATCCTCCTATTTTCACAGGGTCCAAGACTTCAGAGGACCCCAGGAGTTTGTGGACGAGTGCATAAGATTCTGGTGGCTATGGGGGCCACAGATACTGAGAAGGCTGAGCTGGCTTCCTATCAGCTCAAGGATGTTGCACAAACTTGGTGCAAGATGTGGCAGGATAGCCGAGCTTTGGGCGGAGTTCCAGTCACTTGAAGTTGTTTAAGACAGCCTTTCTGGAGAGATTCTTTCCCAGAGAAATGAGGGAGGAAGGTTGAGGAGTTCATCAACCTTAAGCAGGGATCTATGATAGTCAGGGAGTATTCCCTGAAGTTTGTTAAGCTATCAGGTATGCTACTTTCCTTAGTATCTAATAGCAAGGATAAGTGAGTACTGAAGTTTGAAATTATCCAGGTATGCTACTTCCCTTGTATCTAACAGCAGGGATGAGATGAGCAGGTTCCTCACAGGAATTAATGGAGATCTGGAGGAGGAGTGTCGGTCTGCGATGCTCCATGATAATATGGACCTTTCCAGGTTGATGGTGCATGTCCAGCAGGTAGAGGACAGCCGCAAAAAGAGGGGCATTCGTGATGCTAGGAGGCCTAAGCCTCAAGATCAGGCAGGTCCCAGCCATGGAGGCCACAAAATAATTTTGGCGTCCGTGAGCAGCCAGGTTTAAGAAGGGACTCTCCCACCAAGGGGAGTCAAGTTCATCCAAGAGTCGCTATGATAGGGATTCCGAGTCCAGAGTTAAGAGAAACAATGGAGTAGATACACCTCAGAAGAGGCACCTTGCAGGAAGTGTGGCAAACTGCATGGAGGAGAGTGTATGATGGGCTCTAACGCTTGTTACAGTTGTGGAAAACCAGGTCACATGGTGAAGGATTGTCCGAATAGGAGAAGTCAAGAACAAGGGAAGGAGAGAGTTCATAATAATCCAAATGAAGAGGCTCCAAGGAGGCAACGATTCTTCGCACTCAAGTCTAGGGGTGCAGGGGAAGGCACTTCTGATGAAGCCTCGGTGTAGCCTTAATTAGTCTTTCATATTTGACTGTGTATGGTGTTATGCACTAGTATGAAGTTAATATGTTTGAGTCATCATGTTGGTTGCTGATTTGTATGACTTATATGGTGACTTATGTTGTATGCTTTAATGAGACTAGTTTAGGAAAGAATTCCTTAGTCTATTAATGTGAAGCTACTAGTAGGTTTCAAGGATGGCACATCATGTTAATATGTGAATCAGATATTCACCAATGGAAGTATTGAAGTACCTATGTATGTGTACGTTCTATAGATGACTTATTATTGTTAGTAAAGAGTAGTGTCATTCGGGGACGAATGTTCCTAAGGGGGGATAATGTAACAACCCTAAAAATGAATAAGATAAATGCTTAAGGTGTCAAGAATGCTTGCGATTAGACCAAGGTTCACATGATTGATACGCGTAGAACCAGACCTCAGAACCCTTACTACGGCCAAGCCAACTAACTTGGGGAGTTAGTTGAGCTTGGAAAGGTTGGAACCAACCAAGTAAGGCTCTCGAAAACAAGATTTAATCGAAGGAGTCTTTACCGGACTTAAAAGAAGAAATCTTAAGTTTTGAGGGTCTAGGGGTAAAATGGTCTTTTACCAGGCTAAGGGTAATATCATAATTACCCTAAATATAAATTAATTAATTATTTAATAAGATGAGGGGCAATTTGGGGAGAGAGAGCCGAAATTGAGCTCTTGAAGTGGAGTCTTGCTCCACCCGGGTTCGAACCTAGGTGGAAGCAATGATTTAAATTGTTTTTATTTAAATTGATAAATTAATTTAATTAATTAATATTTATTAGCTGATTTAAGAAAAAGGAAAATCAGATTTTTAAATATTAAGGAGAGTCCTAAATTGACTAAGTCATTATCTAAGCCTAAACAACTTCACACGTTTCACTCTCTCACAATCTCTCTCACGTTTCATCACCTCTCTCACGTTGGTTTCTGCCAAAAACAACAAAGAACATAAATAATATTAAGAGTTCTTCACACTTGAAGAACTCACATGAAATTTTAAGAAAAACAAAGTAACCAAAAACGTTAGGCAAGAGAAGATTCCGTCGAGTTGGTGTGAAACTTAAGGAGGCTTGGACTGATTTTTGGAGAGGATTTTGGCAGCAACTTCACGTTTGAACAAGCAAATTAAGGTATGGGTTTCTTCACTCTTGGTCCTTTCCCAAGAGACCCCTTAAGATTCAAGATATTCACTCCGAAACTAGGTTGTTCCCCGTTGCATGTCCTTGTCACTAGCTCCCAATGATTCGTAGGTTGGGTTTGTTTGCTGGTAGATTTAGGTATGTGTGGTGTTTTTGTATTGAATGTGAATATGTTTATGTACGTGAAATCACGAAAATGACAAGCAATGTGTGATCGAAAAATGATGTGTGTGTGCGCACGTTGGCAGTGAACTTACTCACTGTTGGAAGTATGAATTAACATGTTCATTCTTTGTATTTATGTGTAAAATGTGTGCACAATGTGATGTTCATTGTAATGAAATGTGGCTGATTGAGTGACAATCTTTTAGCCAAATAAACTCATGAAAGATGCGCCTAAAGATGTGTTAAGATGGTATATGAATACACCCTATGAATCAAGTGAAAACGTTGATAAAAATGAATTGAAAATAACCAAAATTTCCAGCAACTATGCAAGGTTAAATTAGACTAAAGTTATAAGAAAATCTGGAAATTAATACATTTTAAAGAGGTGAGGCCACCAGGATTCGAACTTGTGACCTCACCCTTTGGCTACTGAATTCGCGAGAAAAGGAGACAAAATGGGCTGGGGGGAATCAAACTCGGGCCACTGGTTTGGGAAAGGAGAGGAAAATGATTTAATTAAATAAATGGGAGGCGTGGGAATCGAACCCACGACCTCCAGGTAGTGAGTGAAGGAAGAGAAAATAAGGGAAAAAATGTGAGGCGTGGGAATCGAACCCACGACCTCAAGGTTGGAGAGGAGAATGGCAAAATTAAATAAGAAAATAAAGTGAGGCTGTGGGGGCTCGATCCCACAACCTCACTGCCAAGGCGCCTAGTTAAGAAATCTTTAATTAAAAAAAAGATAGGAGGCTGTGGGGGTTCGAACCCACAACCTCACAGCCTAGCGAAATTAAAACTAAAATAAGGAGGCTGTGGGGGTTCGAACCCACAACCTCCCAATGTCCAGCGAAAATAGAGATAAAATGAAAGAGGTGTGGGGTTTGATCCCACAACCTCTTGGTTTGGGCGACAAGGGCCATGTGATGTTAATAAAAAAATAAAAAGGGGTTGTGGGGGTTCGAACCCACTACCCTTCGGCCAATTTAAGAGGGAAACCAAGTAGAAAATTAAAAGTAAAATGTTAATGTTGGGGTTCAATCTGAGTCCCAATGTCATGGAGATTAAAATAAAATCAATGAAAAATGTAATGCTATCCAAGTGATTCAAACTTGGGTTTCCTTGCCCAAACTTCGTATTGATACATAAGTCATACGTGAATTAAATATACAAGAATAATGCCACCTACTTAGATCGAATCGAGATCTTGGCATACATACAAGATGCATAAGTCTTGTACCACATAATCTTAGGAAGATATGAATCACTTAGACGAAATA